>JAFEMH010001634.1:430000-442131 GCA_022495995.1 Adenophora triphylla var. japonica | reverse complement strand
ATGATTTTCTTCTCCTACTTCTTCTCTTATTGAATCATACGTCCATTTAGATGAGCTTGCCTCATCTCTTTTACACGGAAACACATTCTCAAAGAAAGAAGCATTTCTTGATTCCATTATAGTATTCTTGTGTATATCTTGAATTTTCGATTCATGAACAAGAAATCTATAAGCACAACTGTTTTTGTGCATATCCAATAAATATGCAATCAACGTCTTAGGACCAACTTTCACCCTTTTAGGTGGAGGTACAAAATACCTTCAGCAAGACACCCCCACACTCCCAAGTATTTATAACATGGTCCTCTTCCATGCCATAATTCATATGGGCTTTTGTTTAGTTTCTTTTGAGGTACCTTATTTAACACATAATTTGCCGACAACACGGCTTCTCCCCACATGTTAGAAGGTAATCCCGAACTTATCAACATGGCATTCATTGCTTCTTCCAATGTTCGATTTTTTCGTTCGGCAACACAGTTTTGTTGGGGTGTATAAGGTGCCGTGGTTACATGTTTAATTCCGTTTTGAGCACAAATTGCCTCAAATGGAGACTCATATTTCCCACCACGATCACTTCTTAGCACCTTAATTTTCCGGTTTAATTGATTCTCAACTTCATTTTTATAGAGAATAAACTTCTCTATAGCTTCATCTTTACTTTTGATAAGATACATATAGCAATATTTTGTGCTATCATCAACAAAAGTTAAGAAGTACTTATTGCCACCACGTGATTGTGTTGATTTAAAGTCACATAAGTCCGTGTGAACTAACTCGAGTGGTTCACTATTTCTTGTTATTGAATGGAATGAAGGTTTTGTAAATTTTGCTTCAACACAAGGTTCACATTTGTGTTTGCAATCAACTTTAAATTTTGGTATGTAGTTCAAGTTAATTAATCTACGAATAGCATCATAATTAACATGTCCTAATCTACCATGCCACAAATGGGAAGACTCAAGCAAGTAAAAGGAAGAATTATTCATTTCATTAACTTTGGGCTTAATAGCCATTACATTCGGTTTCACTAACATAACACTAAGCTTAAACATCCCATCATTCACATAACCTTTTCCTACAAACATTCCATTCTTGGACAAAGTGACAACATCGGACTCGAACACAATACGAAACCCATGCTTAATTAAAAGCGAGCCGGACACCAAGTTCTTCCGGATATCGGGCACATAAAGTACATTGTTGAGAGTCAATTCCTTGTCGGATGTCATCTTCAAAACCACCTTCCCTTGACCTTTGATGTCGAAAGTGGCCGAATTCCCCATAAACAACTTTTCACCATTTTCCATAGCTTCAAAAGTACTAAACATGTCTTTGTTGGAGCACACATGTTTAGTAGCACCGGTGTCAATTCACCACTGATTTGGATTCGAACCCACCATATTCACCTCGGAAACTACCGCCGCAAGGTGCATATCAGACACATCTCTAGCAATGTCATCCACCATGTTCACTTCACGAGCCTTCTTAGGAGCCTTACATGTTGACGCCTTGTGGCCTTCACCACCACAATTGTAACAAGTTCCTGTGAACCTCTTCTTGGAAACCCCACCTTGAGGCTTCAAGTTGAACGACCTTCTAGTTGTTTCAACCTTAGCTTTACCCTTGCCTTTGCCTTTACCTTTGGAGCTTTGGCCATGCTCCACCACATTAGCTTTGGCTACACTTGGGTTAAACTTTTTCTCGGCAACTCTATTGCCTTCCTCAATGCTAAGCCGAAGAATGAGCCCTTCAAGATTCATCTCCTTTCGCTTATGCTTCAAGTAGTTCTTAAAGTCATTCCAAGCTGGAGGCAACTTTTCAATCATTGCAGCCACTTGAAAACTCTCACTAAGAACCATGTCCTCGGCATCAATCTCATGATAAATTGTTTACAACTCATCAACTTGAGTTTTCAAGGTCTTAGAGTCCACCATCTTAAAATCAAGGAAACGGGCAACAATAAACTTCTTTGTTCCCGCATCCTCAATTTTATACTAGTGTTCCAAGGACTCCCATAGTTCCTTAGCATTCTTCTTCCCCCTATACACATTATAGAGAGAATCAGACAAGCCATTAAGAACATAGTTCTTACAAAGGAATTCCCCATGTTTCCAAGCATCAACCGTAGCCACGGTTGTCACATCCGTCTCATTCTCAGCCACAACTGGCATATCTTCTTTCAGATACTTAGCCAAATTCAGAGTGGTCAAGTAGAAAAACATTTTCTGTTGCCACCTCTTAAAGTCGTGGCCAACAAATTTTTCAGTGCTTTTCAAAGATGGGGGTTGAGATATGCACTTGTTTGAGGATTAGTCACAATAGAAGTGCCTTGAGAACCGTGAGCCATTTCCGGGGCCCAGCTTTGGGTCACAGTCACAATTTCGGCCCAGCTTTGTTAGTCTCGGTTGCCATTTCGAAATGTATGCATTATTAGTCTCAATGTTTTCGTAACTCGCTTTCCTTCGTAGGAATTAAGTCTTAAGATTGTTAGCAAAATTTGCAATTACGTAAGAAAATAAATTACAAATAAAGATTACAACGTAAATATATAAACCGTAATGTAAAAATATAAACTGGAAATGAATAAATAAGATGGCAGCAACACGGTTGTGCACGGGCCCTGATGAATCAGTCTCCTTAAGACTTATTCGTCTCCTCACCAATAGTGCTTGAGGCTGCCTTGGACGCGAGTCTCCTAGGATAGAACGTGCGGACCAGGGGCACTTTGCACCTAAAGTTCCCGACGAATTGGCAGTGTGCCTAGACAGTATCACCACAATGCAGTATGCAAGGAGGCCAAACGAAGATTGAACAATATGCAGCAAAGAGAGAGTGAGAGCAGTTGCAGGAAAATTTTTGGTGTGTAAAATGGTTTGTGAAGACTCCGTACGCACATGAGTTCGATAGCCCCAAGCCTATTTTGGACCATGATTTGCACCCCTCCTGCGCACCCGTGCGCGAGAGAGAGCCTCTATGCCACACACAATTACTCCTTACATAAAG
Organism: Adenophora triphylla var. japonica; assembly: GCA_022495995.1. Lineage (NCBI taxonomy): Eukaryota > Viridiplantae > Streptophyta > Magnoliopsida > Asterales > Campanulaceae > Adenophora > Adenophora triphylla. Next base: position 439,125 of record JAFEMH010001634.1, on the reverse strand, counting down.
TGTAGTAGTATTTAAACTATCTAACTTTCACATTCCCATTCAATGTGGGATAACTTCTTTTTCCCACTTCCAACCCATCATCTTTGAGCCTTAATATTTCATTCATCCATCAACCATCTTGGACAAATAAATATTCGATTTTAATGTTCTCATGGAGTAGAATACAAATCCATAATCAATTTGGTCATTTAACAAATAACTGTTGGGGACGGATTTTTCACTATATGTATATGGTTGGCATCTTAAGCAGGTCAACATGTTAAGACGCCTCAGTAACTTGACCTCCACAACTTGACCTCTACAACTTGACCTCCACAACTTGGTCCGCAACTTGGACCGACATCTTGGCTCAACGTCTTCATCAACATCCTGAAGCTGGAACAACTTGGGAGCAGTTTTACGGTTCCTATTTTCTAGGAGATACTTGTGCACTCATAGAAGACCAATTCAACCATGATTTTTCCACCATCAGCAGTTATGCCCAGAATTTTCTCCTCAAGTAACTCCATTATGCCTAGTTTTTAGGGATTTTTGGTTATTATCTTTTTATTTTACCTTTATTATAAATAGGGGTATGGAAATTAGGGAAAGACACATGTACTTACACACACTCACACTCTTGTAATCTCTCTCCATACTTTCGAGCTTGTAACCCACTGATCATAGTAAAACTTTGGTCAAGGTAGGTCTTCCAAAACCTCCCGAGGTTTTATGCCGGCGAACAATTTGTTCAAGGGCTTTCCTCGTTAAAATTCCTTTGTTCGTTGATTATCACATACACAAATCTATATTCCATTGCACCCAATTCTTTCCTTGAAATATTTGGTTATTTGCAATCACTTGTCGAAATTTGACCAAAACAATTTGGCGCCGTCCGTGGGAAATTTGGTTTTTTAGATTTGTTTAGAACATCAAAATGGCCAATCCAACTTCCGGTCAGGTAACCTCAGTAACCTCCGCGGCTGGGGGCAGGGTGACTGGGGGGCAGCAAGTTGCATCTCGAGAGATGACCGCGTCTGAAATCAATCTTGGTTTCGTGTCTAATATGGCAACCATGTTGATTGAACTGAATAAGCGAATGGATGCTCAGCAGGATACCAATACTATGATTTTCAATGCAATTGAGAATCTGCGAAAAGGGAATCAAGTTGAGCCTCAAGTTGTAACTCCATTATCGCCTTTATTTCCTAGAACTCTTTTTAGTGCAGGTACTGGGGGCAATCTTGGAGACATCCCCATGGCGAGTGCAGTACAGACTGATAGTACAACTGTGACAACTAGTCAAGTTGCCCAACAGGGTCGCACCTTCCCATTCAGCCAACCTGTGCCAACATCTTGCTATACTTATGCCACTCCGTCTTTAGGACAAACAGGGAGTTTTTATAATGCATTTGATCACTCTTCTTCTCAATTTTATGCTAACACTTTTGCAGAAAGTCAAGTTGCTAGAGAGTTGCAGCAGATCAAAGAGATGATTAGGAATGTGCCTGGAGTTACCTTGCCTTATCATCCAGCTTCTCCAGCTTGTTATAATGAGTCTCGCTTTGTTCCAGCGATAGCCAACATGGAGATCCCGAAGAGATTTGCAGTGCCCCACATGAAGAAGTACGATGGGAGCACAGATCCAGTGGAGCATGTGTTGCTATACCAAGAATTAATGGACATTATCAGCATTCCTTCAATCTTTAAAGAAGCCTGTCTTTGTAGGGGCTTTGGTTCCACCTTGTCTGGACCAGCTTTGAAATGGCTAACCGGCCTATCCCTAAACTCTATATCATCTTATTCTCAATTAGTCAATATGTTTGTGAATCAATTTTCATGTAATAGAGCTTTTGAGAAACTAACTAGTGACCTCTACAGGGTGGTGCAACAACCTGACGAAAGCTTGAAAGACTATTTGAACAGGTTCAACAAAGAGGCGATGACTATCCCCAACTTGAACATGTTCACAGCCTACCGAGGCATTCGGATTGGGCTTGAAGAAGGGATCACCTTATTATGACGAATTGGTCATGACTCCATGCAAGAGACTTGAAGATGTCGGGATGAGAGCCGTTAAATTCATCGATCGGAAGAAGATAAGCTCATAGTCCTAAAATAACCACAATGAGGCTGAAAAATAAGAAAAGATGACCACCTATCTTCAACATGTCAAAACGTTAGCAAAACAAGACCTCAAGTTGTATTCCATGTAAGTTGTCATTTTTTCATAAAAGCAAACTCCAAAACAGGTATGATTTAAATTTTGTCAAGTCATTTATTTATGTTTGTCAATTCTTATGTTATGCTAAAAATTCTTACTGACTTAAGCATCGGAGGGGTAAAGCTAACACCCAATCCTAACATGAATTTGTTTTGCAAGGTATACAACTTGAACAAACAGCTTAGGCTCAACATGTTGACACGCCGCACGGGCTGATACATGTTGAGACCTAAGCTGGAGCAGGCTCAACATGTTGACACGCCAGTACGGCTGATACATGTTGAGACCTAAGCCAGAGTAGGCTCAACATGTTGACACGCCAGTACGGCTGATACATGTTGAGACCTAAGGCTGGAGCGGAGTCAAACATGTTGACACGCCGCACGGGCCGATACATGTTTGAACCTGGGGAAGAAAGGCTCCACATGTTGACACGCCGCACGGCCGATACATGTTGAGACCTAAGCCGGAGCAGTCAAACATGTTGACACGCCGCACGGGCCGATACATGTTTGAACACGGGAAGAAAGGCTCAACATGTTGACACGTCGCACGGGCCGATACATGTTGAGACCTAGCCGAGCAGTCAAACATGTTGACACGCCAGGACGGCTGATACATGTTTGGACCTGAAGAAGAATTTCAACATGTTGACACGCCAGTACGGCTGATACATGTTGAAACTTTAGCTGGAGAGGGATAGAACATGTTGACACGCCAGGACGGCTGATACTTGTTCTATTTCTTCAAACGAATTAAGGTTTCGACACCTTCGCCTGGGCACACGTTTTCACACTTATTCAAGTTGTGAACTATTGGTTGTAACATTAATATGTTACCAAACGAATTAAGGTTCCGACACCTTCGCCTGGGCGCACGTTTTCACACTTATTCAAGTTGTGAACTATTGGTTGTAACATTAACATGTTACCAAACGAATTAAGGTTCCGACACCTTCGCCTGGGCGCACGTTTTCACACTTATTCAAGTTGTGAACTATTGGTTGTAACATTTTCATGTTACCTACGATTTATAACATTTACATGTTATCTAAAGAACAAACAAAGTGTCTCTCAAAGACATGCCAAATAAAATATAAAAATTTTGAGGACCAACCCTCATCTAACATTCCAAATTTCAAACACCTTAACTAATGTTTCTTAAAGCTTTATCTTGTTTTCTATCAAGGACATAAAAGCATCATTCAAGGCGTTCGACAACTCTTTGGCGTAATCAACCGCTTCCTTAATGTCGATGGGGAGAGTAGCAGTTTTAAAATTCCTTGAATCTCCAAGTTTTCTCCGATTCAAGAAATTTTGGGGGCAATTGTTGGGGACGGATTTTTCACTATATGTATATGGTTGGCATCTTAAGCAGGTCAACATGATGTCAAGACGCCTCAGTAACTTGACCTCCACAACTTGACCTCTACAACTTGACCTCCACAACTTGGTCCGCAACTTGGACCGACATCTTGGCTCAACGTCTTCATCAACATCCTGAAGCTGGAACAACTTGGGAGCAGTTTTACGGTTCCTATTTTCTAGGAGATACTTGTGCACTCATAGATGACCAATTCAACCATGATTTTTCCACCATCAGCAGTTATGCCCAGAATTTTCTCCTCAAGTAACTCCATTATGCCTAGTTATTAGGGATTTTTGGTTATTATCCTTTTATTTTACCTTTATTATAAATAGGGGTATGGAAATTAGGAAAAGACACATGTACTTATACACACTCACACTCTTGTAATCTCTCTCCATACTTCCGAGCTTGTAACCCACTGATCATAGTAAAACTTTGGTCAAGGTAGGTCTTCCAAAACCTCCCGAGGTTTTATGCCGGCGAACAATTTGTTCAAGGGCTTTCCTCGTTAAAATTCCTTTGTTCGTTGATTATCACATACACAAATCTATATTCCATTGCACCCAATTATTTCCTTGAAATATTTGGTTATTTGCAATCACTTGTCGAAATTTGACCAAAACAATAACCGATTTAGGAAATAATCTCAAATTTCCTTCACATCCACTATTTTTCCAACAATAATTATGTTGACAATTTTAGATATTTATTAAGATAATTGTTTTTAAAATTATTGTTCTAATAATCTTTGTAACTTTTTTCAAAATGTTCTTTTTGTCTTGAAATGAGTTTTCATTTTTTTATAATTATGTTAACAATTTAAAATGTTTATTAAGATAATTGTTTTAGTATAAATTTGTTGTTCTAAATATTTTCATAATATTTAATAAAAAGATATATAATTTTATTAATTTTGAGATAGAAGGAGTACCGTGGAAGAGGTCCAATTAAGGTTATTACTCACTCACAATGCATTTGTCTTGGGGGGTGTTGAGCAGAAAAACTGAAAAATCGAAAATAATCGAATAAAATCGAAAAAATCGACATCGAAAAATCATATCAACGATTAATTGGATAGATACGGTTTATGAAATATTGAAAAATCGAATTTATTGATTCGGTTTGGGATACATAATTTCACACCGATTACTTGTACCGAACCGTACCGATATGCTTCTAAATAATAAATATTCATAATATTTACTATAATTTTACATCTATTCAATTTTCATGTATATTAAATAAATAAAAAGTATCTTCAAGATTTACAAGATTTAGTAAATCTTGTCAAAGTCAAAGTCAATTAGCCAAATTAAATAAATATTCTTTAACCTCACAGGCTCACATCGCTTGAGAATATCCTTTAATTTGGCCAATTAGCCAAATTAAATATGACACCTGTTCATATCTTCCCCCATCGCTTGATCGGCCGATCGCAATTCGCAATATCAGTATTGATATATATTTTGACAATGTGGGTGGAGAAATGCTTGATGCGACGCTTGTCAAGTCTGTATAAGCAAGGGAAGATTGTGTATATGAAAAACATGAATGAAGGGTTGGAGAGTGCTCCGGCTGCGTTTGTTGGCTTGTTTTCTAGTAAAAATGTTGGGAAGCAGGTTGTTTTTGTTGTACTTTTAAGGTTGTCATTATCTTATCAAGGTTGTGTAGTATGATGAATAATTGTGTTAAAATAATGAACCAGTTGTTGGGTGTCAAAAAAAAAGATTGGTTTTAAGACCGAATATTACCGAACCGACACTTACCGAAATCGAAAACCGACTACACCGAATCGAGCTAAAACCGAGTGGTGACGGTTTGTTAAAATTAAAAACCGAATACTTTTAATTCGATAACGGTTTTAGCCTAAAATCGAGCCAAATCGTACCGAGCACACCCCTAATTTGTCTCCTCCATGGCTCCATATGCAGATAAGAACATCACAATTTACGCACATAAACGTCCGAACGAACCAAATAAATATGGTCAACAAATATAAAATAAAATAAAATATGAGGGGTACTAATAATGCTCATAAAACATTAATTAAATTTATTATATGAACTGAGATACTAAATTATTTAAATACAAACTAATGATTGTGAACTAAATTTTATAAGATTTTTTTTATAAAATTGTTAAAAGAAAAATAGAATAAGGAGTAAGTCATGGATGTTATAATTTTAATGCTAAGATTACATTCCAAATTGTAACCAATAAAAGCAAAATAAACAGATAATACAGAGCATTAAAAAGATTAATTTCAGAGTGTAAGGGTGAATAAGTTACTAAAACACTAAGAATATCTTTCATTTATGTTTATATTCATGGCATAAATAGTCCAATAAATTAAACATTTGTAATGCAAACGTCTCATTTAGACCTACGCTCAAATATGGCAAGCACATCAAAAAAATTGATCTCCAAAGTCATTGCACTTGCACCTACAGATGTGAAAGTGCTACCGGATTCATACGTACTGACCGCTGAGACGCCCGGAATAAAGTTCGGGGAGCTCAACGTTGAGATCGAAGACAAAAGAAAGCTAGTAATAAGCGGAGAGCGTAAGAGGGACGGTGAAGGGGTCCGTGGGGTGAAGTTTTCGAGGAAAGAGAGGCATGTGGGGAAGTTTACCCGGAGGTTTGTGTTCCCGGAAAATGCCGATATGGATAAAATAAGTACAAATTATGAAGACGGAGTTCTCATGGTTAAAGTGATGAAAATGGTTCAACTAGAGCAGAAGAAGAAGGCTATGGATATTGTTCTTGAGGAGAAGATGCCTGTTTTGGAGCACAAGAAATCCAAGACAATGTGTACTATTATGTAGTTGCCCATGTGATCTTTTTTTAATTTGAACCTATTGAAGTTAAAACTGAACATTCTTTTTGATGTTTTTTCTTTGATTTGTGATTTTTTTTAATTAATGGTTGAAAAGGCAAGAGGGGATAGATAAAATTGAAAATTTATGCTAAAGTAAGGGGTCGTGTCTTACAAAAATAATAAGAGAGTAGTCCCGAGATGGCGACTACTCTTTTTTTTTTTTTTTTGTAGTCTTAAGTGATAAAAAATCGTCTTCAAATTGAAAATTTGTAACAACTTTGGTAGTTTAGATAACTTTTTCCTGCCTCTAAATTATTTTCTTATTCCAAAATAACTAGTGCTCCCTACCCGTGCCGATGGCACGATGACAGTACGACAAAAATGAATTGTGATTGAAAGATTCTCAACATACATTAAGTCGAGTATCTATCATCACACTTTAAATTATCAAACACCAAAAAAAAGACAAATTTACTAAACTCTTAAAATTTTCATTTGATTGCAATAACAACAATATTGATTGATCTCTTAGACACATAATAGTTCTCGATTTCTAATTGAGTATTTTGATACTTAATTTCTTTATGAAACCATTTAATTACCCAAAAATCAAAATAGCTTAGTGTTCCTACTTGTAAAGTAACTAAACTAATCTCTGTTTGATCGAGAATAGAACCTAGCAAAAGAATTAAATCAATTAAAATGGTCAGCCATAACATTATCCTATGTACATGTTCCTTATCTCGACGACATTTTAAATTGCTATATTTTCATGGATAGAACCCAAAAATATCAATAGAACCATTTTTACCGTGCCAACTCCCCGCATATGTTCCACCTTCATCCTCACCTCCTTACTCTGTACCAATACAGGTCCACCATAAGTCGTTGAAAACATCCACAAAGCCCAGAAAATACACCAAGCCAAGATAACACAGATATTAATCAACATTAAAGAAAAAACTCTCTGAAAAAAAACATTACAGAATACCATGAAAATAATCTTGAACATCGAAAACCTTGTGAATCATCATTGTCTTCTGTATATGAGAGAGGGGGAAAGGGAGGTATCCACGAAATCAACGCCAATGGTGCTTATGTAATTATCAACATAAGAATAATCTTGAAATCACATTTAAAAAAGAAGTATAAAAAAATGACTGTCAAATTATTAATAATATTGTATCCTACAGTGTTTTCTATAAACAAATCACTTTTCAGTTGCCTGAGAGAAAGAAAGGAGATTAGAGATAAGAAATTACTGCCTCGGTTCAAAAAATTGTCTTTATGTACTAATTAAAACAAAAACATTCTTGATGTACTAATAATTAAGACAAAAACATCCACAACCCAAAAATCGAAACTCAAAATCCTAATAAAAACTACTTAATTCATAGCAAAGAAAACTGGACTGCCAAGAATGTAAATCATCAATTTAGTCCAAGACAAAAGACATAATATGAAGACAAACCATTTGCAATGATGACATATCCTAAAAGCTTACTTAGCTCCTCAGTGTTCCTCACAATCAATTGTATATGTCTTGGCACTATTATGTTATTCTTATTGTCCCCTTTTGCATTGTCAGCCCATATCCAATACCTATCGTTCAATATAACATAAAAATAAAAAAATGTTAATATCGCATGAAACTGATGTGCCAAAAGTTTTCAAATTTTGGAACTCAAAGCTTCCCTCAAACAACCGCAACTCTAAATGGTCGATCAATGACTCTTCCCCTGCCCCCCCCCCTCCCCAACAAAAAAAAGGTTAACATTTGTTTACAATGGAAAACTAAAGTGAGTTACTAACAATTTCCTTTTCAGTTACTTTGTAACCACCCCCCTCTCCAGTCCAACTTTCCATTATATTTTGTCCAACATTATATCATAACATCATATTCACAACAATTTGTATTACATTCATTCCGGATGATCTCGCCATAACAAAAAGATTGAGAGCAACCGAAAAACACGCAAACATTTTCTTAACTCATCACACCTTAACGATTTGAGATCTTAATAACTAAATGTTTATATAAAGTAAACATATCAAGAGTCCATTGGATACAAATACAAAACAAAGGCTTTGCATAACAACATATCCCATATCCATGTCTTACTGTTGCTCCAGTCGTGTAACTGAGGAGAGAGAACCACATAATAACAGTAACGCTCTAATCTAATCATGGGCATAAAAAAATAAAAAAAAAATTATAATAGCTGTCACATAGGTTCAAGAAGGAGAGTATAAAGTATAGTTACAATAAACGTAGTTCTTCTCCATCATTGTGGTTGTCCATGAATAAACATCTTAAACTATTGTATTCATCAAACTATTGTATGTATCAACCAAGAGATCACACAGACATTGAATTTCAGTAAAGTATTAACATTTCATACACAAAATATATTATATCGCAAAATTTTTCAAAGCAACATATCAAAGTAAAAGAAGAAAATACAATAGTAGCAAAAGACACATAAGATAATAATACTGGCCAGGAGGATGACTTGGTCCTGTTCACCTCAGGAATATAGGTTTGATCTCCTTGCGGCTCCATATGATGTGGCTATGGAACCATCTCAAATCCCCTTTGCTGGCCCAATCGTCCCTCGATAGACGGTGCAATTCGTTCCCCAAACGATCTACCTTCATTGATGTAAAATTGACACAAAAATAAATCAACAATTTTTTATTTTTTAAATCAGAGCTTACATGTGATTTTGAGTAG
>JAFEMH010001634.1:0-427500 GCA_022495995.1 Adenophora triphylla var. japonica | reverse complement strand
CATTCCCAAACAAAACAAAATCCCAATCCAAAGTCATCATCTTTAAAACAACCCATCAACCCAATTTGCAGTAAATCATATGGTCTCATAGTAAATGTGTATGATCTCACAGTATGATTAGACCTGTGTTCCAAAATGAATGTGGAATGTACAACATAGTAAATAGTTTAGATATAATCTCTATTGTTCAACTAAGTAGTCAAAAATTACATTCAAAGAATAAAATCATTTAACTGCGTGAAACTCCAGTTGCAGCAAAGTAAACTCTATAACTAAGCATCACAATGTTCGATTATGTGTCAGGTAGGTTGTAGCCGCTACTAGAGTTGTCAATTCGAAAATACGGGACGGGACGGGACGAAATTATGTTGTCCCACGACAGGAACGGGACGAGACGGGACGGGACAAAACGGGACGGAACTAAAATACTCCGTCCCATCCCGTCCCATTTGCGGGACGCGGAATCCCGCGGGACCCATGCGGGACCCGTTGACTATGAGGGATAAGCGTTGACTAGGCGCCAAGGCTACGGCGAAGGCCAAAATCAAGCATTTTAGAACAGAAAATAGGTTGAAATTTTGTGTTGAGCAGTAGGTCTCCCCACTTATACCCGTGGCATATGGGCAAAATGAATGAAGCCTTACATGGTTCTCGAGACCTGCCTAAAATAAAATTTTGTTCATGTGAAGGCTGTATACCTGTCCAGATGTAGCCTACACCATCACTGAACTGCTCCTTCTGATGTACTAAATGTACTGCAGACATCAAACAAGATGTGTTAGGTAGAAGTCAGTGTCAAGAAATTTTATATATCCAAATTCATTTGTTTACAGCTTTTGCCAAATATGGCTCCTCATTATCAAAAGCCCTCCTACGAATCCATTTTCTATGCGACCTTCATTCTTTTTTCATCTGAAATCAATAGTGTATTTGAACAACTGTAAATTTCGGTTTCCTTCTCTCAATAATGAAATAACTTTGTAATCCCAATAGATTATTGAAACCTGAATGCTTACCATCTTCCATTTAGGATCAATACTCATCGCAACATCATTGAATTTCTTGTCTAAATTTGGGACACGTGCTTCTAAACCCCAAGCCGAAGATTTATTTGCCCTCAAACAATCATACTGGTGGAGGGCCTTTATCTACATCAGCTGCATCAGCTGCTGGAGAAATTTGATATTCAAGGTAAAGAAGACATGTTTGTTTGTTGAAAAATCATCATATGGCTTGAGATATGCGGGACGGGAACGGGACGGGCGGGACCGCACCATGTTGTCCCGCGACGGAAACGGGATGAGACGGGACGGGACGAAACGGGACGGGACTAAAATACTCCGTCCCATCCCGTCCCAAATCTATTGCGGGACGGGACCGTCCCAACTTGACGGCTCTGGCCGCTACTGCCATGAACAATACTCCTTCGCTCCAATTAAAAAGTTCAATGATGTTATTTTCATATCAACATAGACTAGATAGAACACCCTTTACCAAAACAGATTGCCTTAAACTCGAATGCTGCATAAGAGAAACTGAGAAAGTAAAATCAATGATCCGTCATCATATGCTAATAAACAGTAGCATCGGTATATAAAAAGGAAACAAATTTACTTGGAACAAATTAGAGTGACTACTTAGAACAAATTAGAATGCCGAAGAATTAGGCAGGAAACAAATCAAACCTTGCAATAATGAAGTAAGAAAAAATAGGAACAAAATAAAAGCAAAAATATCAATAGAAATGCAATAGAAAAACAATAATATAGAAATTACATTTCAGGATGAAAAGGGTAACGGAAACAGAAAAGTTGTAAGTCTCACGATGTGGCAAAAATTTAAAAATAGAGGAGGTGATCTTGAACTTCAAGATTATATGAGAAGGCACATAGGAGAAAATCAAAGCAAAAAAAAAAAGTGAATTATGGATTTACTAAGGATTGAAACACTAACCCTAGGGGTGAGGAGAGTTGTTTGCTGATTTTGATGGATAGAGAATTTGGGTCGGATGTTGGAAAACGGGATGCGTTTGTTTGACAGGGAAGAGGAAAATATAGTGTGGTAATCGTATGCAGGGTAACCGCTATATAGTGTGGTAATCGTATGCAGGGTAACCGCTAAATCAATCTCAGCCGCTCTTTGTATTTTATGGGATTGAATCATGACCGCTTCAAATAATACATTTTTAAAATTTTATTTACCAAAGTAATTTACTGTTTAAACTTTTTTCCAAAATGTTCCACTTTTTCAAAAATCGCTACACCGTGTAGCAAGTTGATAATTTTTCGATTAAAATCGCTACATGGTGTAGCGATTTTAAATTTGCTAAATTTTATTTTAATATTTATGCTATTTAAAAAAAAAAAACTAAATTTGAAATCGCTATACGAAGTAGCGATTTCAAATTCACAGAGTCAACAAGCAGTCAGTCCAAACCAAGTCCAAATCCAAATTAGTAAATTTGTAATTCGTCCCACTTTAAATTACAAAATAATAATAAAAAAAATTATGTATTAATAAAAAAATTAAATAGAAATATTATTTTTTCCATCTCAAATAAATATTTTTAAAAAAATGTACTTCTATAAAAAATTATATTCTTCATTTCAAAGATAAATATTACTTTCGACTCAAAATGAATAACCAAAAAATAATACTACATTTTTTATCCCAAATAAATGAGCATTACTTTCTTCGTCTCAATGAATATTTTAAAAAATAATAAACTTCATTTGCCTCAAAAATTAATATCATATTTTGAGACAAAGGCACTAACATTACAAACATTAATTTTAGAGGCGAATGAAGTAGTATTAATTTTTAAAATATTCATTGGGATGAAGGAAGTAATGCTCATTTTTTTGGGATAAAAAATGTAGTATTATTTTTTGGTTATTCATTTTGAGTCGAAAGTAATATTTATTTTTGAAATGAAAAATATAATTTTTTATAGAAGTACATTTTTTTAAAATATTTATTTGAGATGAAAAAAATAATATTTCAATTTAATTTTTTTATTAATAAATAATTATTTTTGTATTATTATTTTGTAATTTAAAGTGGAACGAATTACAAATTTACTACTTTGGATTTGGACTTGGTTTGGACGGACTGTTTGTTGACTATGTGAATTTGAAATCGCTATTTCGTTTAGTGATTTCAAATTTAGTTTTATTTTTTTAAAAATATTATAAATATTTAAATAAAATTTAGCAAATTTAAAATCGCTACATCGTGTAGCGATTTTAATCGAAAAATTATAAACTCGCTACACGGTGTAGCGATTTTTGAAAAAGGGAAACATTTTGGGAAAAAATTTAAACAGTAAATCACTTTGGTAAATAAAATTTTAAAAATGTATTATTTGAGAAAAGTTTCTGCTTAATACTGTCTTCTGTCACCACCGAAATCTGGTCATTGATCGCCAAAATTCGATCGCCGACGTCACCTGTAATCATAAATATTGTATTATATGAGTATAAAGTATTATTCATTATTATGTATTCAATATTATTACATAATAATATAACATGATACCACAACATGAAAAGAAACTTGTGGGATATTATGAAACTTTTTTAAAATTTATGTGTCATTCTCCCTTAAATAAATTATCCATCAAATTAAAAAAAGAAGACTATTTTTTTGGGGAACATATGGGGTATTAATAATAATATCTAAGATTTCACTCTAAATGCTAACCAATAAATGGAAAATCAATATATAATATATGACATTAGTTAGATATTTAATTTTGGAATGCAAGGATGATTTATAAAAAAAAAAAAAAAAAAAAAAAAAAAAAATCATTTATATTTATAGCATAAAAGTGTCCAATAAAAAATTAATATTGCAAATGCCTCATTAGACCACTTCCAGCAACGCCAAAGCCATGGCAAGTACCTCGGAAATTTTGAACGTGACGGAGGCCAAAAATATGGTCCTAGCACCAACGGACGTGTATGAGCTTCCAAATTTGTATGTATATACCGTTGACGCGCCCGGAATAAAGTCCGGCGATATCAAGATCGAGGTAGAAGATGAAAATGTACTTGTGATAAGTGGAGAGAGAAAGAAGGAACTGAAAGGCGGCAAGTTCAAAACAACAGAGAGACACATGGGAAAATTTACGAGGAAGTTTAACTTACCTGAAAATGCAAAAACGGATAAAATAACTGCGATTTATCGAGACGGAGTGCTTATGGTTAAAATTGAGAAGGCGCTTCTACAAGAGCAGAAGAAGCCTACGGCCACCATTGATGTGGAAAGATTGTCTTCGTCTCCTGTGGAGGGCAAATATCCTAATACCATTGAAGTCAAGGTTAATTGTTGCAATATTATTTAAGGTGAACTTGTACAAGTTTACAACTCTTTTGCTACAACATCATCTTTTATTAAGTTAGACTAGCGCTGCGATTCATGGTGATAGCTTAATTTTTTTTTTAATTTAAATTTATAAAGAAAAATATTAATTTAAAGAATTTGAAATATAATTTAAAAAAATTACGTCAATGAGACTTATTTGTCATACTCACACAATGATTTTATTTTTTACTAAATTTAAATGAGACGGAAAAAGTCGAAAAATATAACTTTATATCCTCACTTTCATAAAAATTATAAAAGCAAAGCGTTTCAACCTTTAACCAAAGGTAAACTCTCTTTTTTTTTTCTTTAAGTAAATGCCTCATTGAAATTATTTATTGACCAACAATTCTTCGAAAATGCCTTTCCTTTGAAATTTTTCCCAAAATGATTTAAAAATTAACAAGAATAATAGTTACTCACTCCATCTCTAAATAAATTTCAATTTGTTTTTCATATTTATTGTTAAATATTAGTAAATTTGAAACTTATTATTAACATTTCTTTAAATAAATGTCTCATATAAATTATTTATTCATCAACTAACTAAATTCTTTGATGTCTTATAAAGGTTTTATTTCTATATATCCTCCCCCTAGTATTTATTTGTTAAATCAATTTCAAAAAAGAGAACTGACTGTTAAGCAAGGATGTCATAAATCTATGGTTACCAGGAAGAAAACCATGTACTACAATACTATATCAAAAATTCAAAACCACCATGTTTCTTTTGCAGCATTAGACACACGTTTTATGCACAGGGATAATTACCAAGGAGGGTAATGTATTAAGGTTCATTTTCAAATAAGGTAACTTAATAACTAGTTACTAACTTAGGTAACGTACTTTCAAAAGTAATTTCAAATAAGGTAACGTATCAAATTTTTAACTAACGTCGTTAAAAAATTTAACGGGCTACCCCCTACCCCCACCACCCCCCGCCTTACCCCCCACCCACCCCCGCCCTACCCCCACCCCCACCCCCTCCCCCCCCCTACCCCTACCCCCACCCTACCCCCTACCCACCCACCCCCCGCCTACCCCCCACCCCCACCCTACCCCCACCCTACCCCCCGACCCTACCCCCCACCCTACCCCCTACCCCCTCCCCCCCCGGTTAGATTTTTTAAGGACGTTAGTTAAAAATTTGGTACGTTATCTTATTTGAAATTAATTTTGAAAGTACGATACCTAAGTTAGTAACTAGTTAATATGTTACCTTGTTTAAAAAAAACGAAAGTACGTTGCACCACTTGATTGATCGGCCGCTATGCACAAAATGGGAAAGAAATACTCCCTCCGTCTCATTAAGCTTAAGAAGATTCCATTTTGCGCGGGAATTAAGGAATATTATTATAGTATTAGGAGAGAGAATGAGTGGAAGAAGTGTTGTGAGTGTGAAAAATTAAATAGCAGAGAGAATGAGTGGAGGGAATAGTAAATTATAATGTGTTGTGAGTATTAAAATAATGTAGGAGAGAGAATGAGTGGAGAGAATAGTGATTTAAGGTTTCCTTTTTGGGATTTCTTAAGACTTATGGGACGCCCAAAATGAAAAGTTTTCTTAAGACTTATGGGACAGAGGGAGTAAATAAAGCGAATTCTGACTAATGCTTCTATTAAAACACCCTCAAAATCTGGTATATTTACATTTGTGTCAAAGCAAGCTAATGAATATATACCCCTGAATGTGACATTTTCAAGCGGAATATTACTAGTGTTAGACGTGGCCGGTTCGGTTAAATCGCCGGTTCACGCTTAAAAATCGGCGGTTTCAACCTTGGCATCCTCTCAATCGGAACCGAATTGGATAACCGGATAAACCGGTTACGGTTTTGACGGTTTACGGTTTTAACGATTTTCCGGTTAACCTCCGATTTATCCGGTTTGGATCTGCTCGGCCGAGTCCTTGGTGTTGCTTGGTCGAGCATACCCTTTTAAGGTTTAGGTCCTTTAGGGGTTAAGGGTTGCTCGGCCGAGTCTTTGGTGTTGCTCGGTCGAGCATATCCTTTTAGGGTTTAGGCTCTTTAGGGGTTAAGGGTTGCTCGGCCGAGTCTTTGGTGTTACTCGGTCGAGCATACCCTTTTAGGGTTTAGGGGTTGAGGGTTCCTCGGCCGAATCTTTGGTGTTGCTCGGTCGAGCATACCCTTTTAGGGTTTAGGGGTTGAGGGTTGCTCGGCCGAGTCATATACTGCTCGGCCGAGCATATCATTTTTCAGTTAATTTTTTAACAGTTTTCGTTAACTTTGTATGTAGTATATTAACCTTTTTTTTTTCAATTTTTTTTTGGATAAATAAGACTATTTTAGACTTAAGTTTACTACATACATTTTTTGCAAAAAGGTTTATAAAAAAAGTTATGAAGTTTGAAAGAAATAAAACTTAACGGTTTTTTGAAAAAAGTTAACTTTTAATTTTTTTCAATTTTTTTTTTTTTTGATAAGTAAGACTATTTTAGACTTTTGTTTACTACATACAATTTTTGCAAAAAGTTATATAAAAAAAGTTACGAATTTTGAAAGAAATAAAACTTAACTTTTTTAAAAGAAACAAAAGTATATAAAAGAAAAAAGGGACGGTACCCTTAAATTTTATTAATTAAAATAAAATTACAAAGAGGGGGACAACCAACCTTACCCTTTTATAAATAAGGGGGGACATTTAGGAGCCTTTACCTCAACCTAACTATTACAATTAAATAAAAATAAATATAATCTAAAGTCTAAACTAATCTAATTAAAATAAAAATTAATCTAAAACATCATTCATTCATCACTACTTTTCGTGGAGTCCTCAGCATCGTATTGATATCTTGGATCCAATAGATCATCATCATAAGGCAAGTTTTGTGCCTTTTTCCGCTCTAACTCAATCGCCAAGTAAAAGTTGATGTTCCAAGTTTTCACTTGTTATTTGGGAACGTCTTTCATCCAAAACATTTCCACCAACGCTAAATGCCGATTCAACCGCCACCGTTGAAGGGGGACCGAGAGGCTAATACTTCTTTAGCAACTATGGAAAGTATAGGATAAATGTCTTTCCTTCTTGACCACCATTGTAAAACATCAAATTCATTCGAATTTGGATCTTGGTTTAATTCATAGATTGTAGTGAAATAAGTTTCTAACTCCACGGGAAGGTTTGATGATGATGAAGATGAAGATGAACCTCGAGAAGGACCATATTTTTTACTATACAAATTTGCAAAAAAAAACTATATGGATTCCCACTAGTAAAACTTGGTTGAGAAGTAGAGGAATCATCTTCATGTTGTTGGCTTTGAGAAGTGTTTCCATATAAGGCATTATACTCATTAAAAAGGTTAATTAAATCTTTTTTTGTGTCTTGAACAATAATTGACGAAGGTTGATTACCACCGTCACCATCGGGATATAACTTCATATAATAATAATCTACAAATGCACTCTAAATCATCTAATTTAACTCGGGGATCTAATAATTTTGCAACCAAGAAGAGAGAGGAAATTTTGTCAAAATATTTAAGCCATTTTTCTCTCATGTTAAAAATGCATTCTTTTAAAATATGACATTGTTTTAAATAATCAAAAATAGTAACAATTGCAACACAATGCTCTAGCACCAAAACGGAAGTTGGATAATAAACTCCCGAAAAATCCAAAGTTGCGGTATTAAAAATTTTTAACAATTCACATAAATTAATGCATGCATTTATAAGCAAATAGAGGTTCGTGATAGCCAATTGACATAAAAAATTGCATTAGGAGATCTTTATAAGCAAAATCATCGGTTAACATTTTGTAGGTGGAA
Organism: Adenophora triphylla var. japonica; assembly: GCA_022495995.1. Taxonomy (NCBI): domain Eukaryota; kingdom Viridiplantae; phylum Streptophyta; class Magnoliopsida; order Asterales; family Campanulaceae; genus Adenophora; species Adenophora triphylla. The sequence goes on along the minus strand of JAFEMH010001634.1, from coordinate 419,346 downwards.
TTCCACCTAGTTGAAACATCGTAAGTAAAATATTTGTCCGGCACACTTTTACTTCTTAAAAACTTTATCCATTTTTTTGTATTAGAATTTTTTTTAGAAATAAATTAAAGAGTTCATCTAAATTTTCTTTTGGTGAAATGGATGGCGAAGGTATCGGATTGCGGCGCTCTTTCCGTAGGAGGTTGTCGTTGTCCCCGACCACCTCTCCTAGTAGCTCGGCTGCCCCTACCCCTCCTAGCACTACCACTTTCAATTTCAACTTGTTCTTCTTCCTCATTTTGTTGAATGTTTGGATTTTGATGATCAAAATCATTGTTGGGAGAGGAAGAACCAACAACTGACATGCCTAAATTGCTTCTTCTTTGATTTCCAGCCATTTGTGTAAGATAAAATGAAGTTTGGAAATAAAACGGAACTTAAAAATGGATGAAGATGTAGAAAAACACTAATTTTGTTAAAAAAACTAACTGAAAATGGGACAATATTTAACTGAAAATTGGATGAGAGTGAGAGTATATGTGAATATTTGAGAGTAGAAGAGAAAGAGTATAGAGAAATAATGTGGAAATAAAATGGAAGGAGGGAGGTGATATTTATAGTTAGTAAATTAGGCAAAAAAAACTTTTTTTTTTAATTTTTGGCTGCCCAAAGTTAAAGTTCTGACGAACATAACAGCTAGTTTGAAAAAGTAGCCGTTGGAACATGTTCTGGCGTTCTGCTCGGCCGAGCAACTCATATGACTCGGCCGAGCATGACCGTTATTGAAAATTAACACACTGGAATGACCCCCTCGGCCGAGCAACACATATGACTCGGCCAAGCAACTCAAAAAGCGGCGGTTAACCGGCGGTTGACCGATTTTTCAAAATGCCAAACCTTAACCGAATCGGCCATTTACCGATTTCGGTTAGCCGGTTCCGGTTAATCGGCGTTGACCGGTTTGGCCCGATTTTGACCCGTTGAAAACCGCCCAGTTGGCCGGTCCAGTTTATAAAATGGACACGTCTAACTAGTGTTACTCCCGTTCGATACACATGGCGTTACTATTTATTCAAAAAGACAAAAATTAAACTAAAATAAACCAAAAACTAAATTCGTTATGCAATACTTACTTAAATACTACATTGTCATTACATATATCACATTGCCCAGGCTTAGGCTTGTTATCATTACAAATTAATATTTGAAAACCATCCAAACTTTTGGCACGTATAAAGTAACATACAGTTGGCAATGGATAAATACTGACTTTTTCGGTAGGGAAAGTTTGAAAAGGAAAGGAATCATTCCTTATATATGCCTCATTTTCCTTACCTCATTTTCCTTACCTGAATTGGATAGGTTGAGGGATATAACCGTTCCAATGTCAAAGATAATTTTTCACAACGGTTCCCAAGGCAGTTGTCTAATCGCCAGAATTGTACCATTATTGCAAGAATTACGGTGCATTAAACAGCGTATCCAACCGCCAAAAGTCAATTTTCGACAGTGACCTACATCTACCCCGTCGACCTCCAACAGCGAGCGATATGAATCATCACAAAATATCTCATAACTTCCTGGTCGAGAAAGTCCAATCAGAAAGTTGGGAGCCACTGAACTGAATAAAAGTGACGGGCCAGGCCCATCGTGCGAAGCCCAACGTTTCAAACATCACAAAGACACATCTATTGAACGAGCCAATCCAAGGGCTACAACTCCAAGGGCCCAACAACAAAGATCAGTCGACTAGCTCATTGTTCGACCATCCCTGGTCCCGACCTAGCTTCATCCGACATACGATCACCTACTTATACAATCTCTACCTTGCTAAGGCACGAAATCAGGTCAACCTCGAATACTCAGGCGACCTCAACCTACAGAAACGTGCATCTATCTATGACTCAATCTGTAACCGTCTACTACAATCACGGAGATCGTTACACCTACATTATCTCCACAATTCAAGGGATTCCTTATTATCCCATGTAGCTCACACACACACACACACACACACACACACACACACACACACACACACACACACACACACACACATATATATATATATATATATATATATATATATATACATATATGTATATACATATATGTATATACATATATACATATATACATATATACATATATGTATATATGTATATACATATATGTATATTCATATATGTATATATGTATATACATATATGTATATATATATATATGTATATATATGTGTATATACATATATGTATATATATATATGTATATATATGTGTATATACATATATGTATATACATATATGTATATACATATATGTATATATATATGTATATACATATATGTATATACATATATGTATATATATATGTATATATATATTAGACTACATCCAACGTGAAAAGGTAATGTATTTTTAGCTATTTTGGGATTACGTCACTTTCAATACAGTTATTACTATTATATAACTCAACATCTTATCATCACGCCGGAGGGTTTTAGCCGTATACCACCCCGTTAAGTCGTTTGTTCGAGATTTCAGGTTATAATTGTTGAAGATCAACCTATTGATGTAATAAGGTTGATCTGTATCGTTTCCTGCATCATCAGTTTTAAGGCAACAATAGTACAAATTTGAATTGTTAAACCAAGTACCCTAAGTAAATTAAACATAACAAAATATGATAATATTAGTTACTCCTTCATCCCAAAATGAATTCCCAATTTTTTAAATTTTTACTAAAAATTACTCTTAAGAAGAGTAAATTAAAAACTTTGAATGAATGCTACCATCGTGGATTCATCATCAGTTATTTGATTAGTATGCATGTTCTAAAGAAAAGCAAACTCAACACCATCAATATTTTTTCTCCAGGGGTCCATCCTTAGAATCAATTTTTGAAAAAAAAAAAAAGTGTCTTGAAAAAAAAGTGACTTCATGTTTGAATTAGAGAAGAATTGGCATGCCTAATAACATCAACCCAATGCCACCGTGGCTATGGTGAATTTGGAGAGTAAATTTGTTGTTCTAAATGGCTTTGACAGCCCTTCTATTTATAGGTGAAATTTCAGCATGAGTCCGGCCGGACTGAACCTGAAATCCAGGGGGTTTTGGGAATTTTGGAAATTGGAGGGACTTGTTGGCAATTTCTGAGAGTCTGCAAATGAGTCCGGCCGGACTGAGACTGCATACCAGGAGAATTTTAGTCTTTTCACTCTGAAATTAATTGAAAGGTGATAGGATGGTTGTGGCATGCACGCCACGTGTCCCATGACTCATCAGGCTTTGTGGGAGTTCGTTCCCGGGTCCCGATTTTGTACTTTTTAAAATAACAGTCCGGAAAATGTCCGAAACGCCCCCGGAAAGTGCCGAAAAGTGCGTTTTTCAGGGAAAGCCGTACTTTTACGTGCGATGACGTGTGTTTAGTACGCTTGGACGTCGGGATGCACGGGGCAGTCCCGGGACGTCTCGTTGGCTCGGCAACGGAGAGCTTAACGGATTCCGGTTAACCTGAAGCGGGCCAGTTAACGGATTTCGGTTAACTTCTAACGGAATTTGACGATCCGGATTTGGGTACTTACAATTTCAAATAAAAATAAATAAAAATCCATTTAACGGGGTTAATGAAATGTAGGATCGATTGCTTCGAGACCATCCCCATGATTTAGGGAGGCTCTAGGCCGATCCTAGATTCTATGGACGTATACCACTCTAACAATCAATTAGAAAGGGATTTAGGGGTTACCATGCGTGAGGTGATTTGGGCAGAGCTTCGACTCAAGTTTAGAATCGAATCTTGATGTGGACAGAGTTTCGCCTCAGTCCTTGACTCGGATCTTGATGTTTGTTTATCAACAAGGTTGACAAACAAACTTTGAGGTGATTTTACAGGAATCTTTCAAGGAGAGAAACCAGTAAAATGTGTGTGAATTGTGGAATTCTGGACCTCTGAACCTTGGAAGTCACCAAGTATTTATAGGTGGTGGAGGGGTGTTGAGGATGAGATCAAACACTCCTAGGAAGGTTCCAGACTCCCAAAATCATTGGTTGGCCGGATGGGTAAAGTTTTATCCCGAAAAGAGGTTGAAATCGACGAGGAAACTGTCATTTGGATGCTGCAGATGACCAATATCTCGCGCGAGAAACGCCATTCCGCGCGAGATATTGCAGTCTGTGGACAGTTCTGTCCTTTCCCCGTTATCTCGTATGCAGTTTAGTCCCAAACTAACGGTGGTTAGTCAAAACTTAACGAAACATGACGAAATGGTGGATTTCTACTTCTTGACTCAAAGCGAGACTTAGAGTGGTATAAATGTGATCTGATGGGTTCAGAATGGGGTGTCTACAATCCTCCACCCGCAATACCACCCCATACCAAGGCCCACCTTCCCAGCCTTCATCCAACACCAATCCCTCTAACCACGACTGCGTGAACCCTTCAAAGGGCATTGTCAATGGTTTCGAAATCCAGGTCATTATATCTCCCAATGCCACTCCTTCCGTCAACAAAACCCTCATGTCGTGTTTCCTTCCCCTCCCTTCAACCCTAATACCGGCCTTAGACCACCACATCGTACTAATCAGTCTCCCTCACCAGCCGCTCATACCTCCTCCCTTCACACACCAAGACCATCTTCTTGGCTCTTAGATAGCGGAGCAAGCCATCACGCCACCAACGACCTTGACACCCTAGCCCTTCATTCTCCCTACAATGGCACTGAAGAGCTCTTAATTGGTGTTGGATCCGGCCTTAACATCTCAAATACTGGTTCCACATCTATCTCTCCCTCTTCTCATTCTTTTCTCTTAAATAATGTTCTTCATGTCCCTTCCATGTCTAGAAATATTATTTCTATTTATCAATTCTGTCGTGACAATTCTGCGTCTATCACTTTCTCATCTAACTCTTTTGTTGTGAAGGACCTTCGCACCGGAACAATCACTCACCAAGGTTAGCCTAAGTCTGGAGTCTATGAATGGCATCCATCCTCTCCGGTCATTCATTCCACACCACCCTCGAGTCTGCTTCAAACTGGCATCATAGATTAGGCCATCCTGCTTTTTCAATTCTTCGTCATGTTAGCAAAACGTTTGATTTACATATTCCTAGTTCGCTTTCTTTTAATTGTAATTCTTGTGACTGTAACAAAAGTCACAAGCTTCCATTCAATGACAATGCTATTTTATCTCATGGTCCTCTTGATTTAATTTATAGTGATGTTTGGACATCTCCGCTTCATTCATTTGATGGTTACAAGTATTATATCATCTTTGTTGATCATCATACTAAATTTGTGTGGTTTTACCCATTGAAAAATAAGAATGATGCTCTTCCTGTTTTTTCTAGGTTTAAAAATCTTGTTGAGAATTTTTTCCATCGCCCAATTATCACCATTTATAGCGACAATATGGTGGTGAGTACCTTGGCCTTCGTTCTTTTCTTGCTACTCATGGCATAACTCATCTCACCACTCCACCTCATACTCTAGAACTCAATGGAAATTCTGAGAGACGACATCGTCACATAGTTGAGACGGGACTTGCTCTTCTTACTCATTCGTCTATGCCACGAAAATTTTGGTCCCTTGCCTTTTCCACTGCTTGTTATCTTATCAATCGAATGCCTACACCCACTCTTAATCTTCTTTCTCCTTTTGAAAAACTCCACAATCAAAAGCCAAATTATCTTAAACTTTACAGTTTTGGGTGTCTTTGCTATCCGTGGTTATCCCCATACACATCCAATAAACTTGAACCCCGCTCAACTCTTTGTGTTTTCGTAGGCTATTCGTCCACCCAAAGCGCATTTTTTTGTCTTGATCCTTCTGCTCACAAGATTTATACTTCTAGGCATGTTAAATTTGTGGAACATGTTTTCCCTTATCTCTCCCTCAACACTCCTCCATCTTCACCTCTTCCTGCCAACATATGGTATACCAACATCTTACCCATTCTACCCTCCTCCCCTCCCTCCATCCCACCAGCAGTACCACCTTTCAGCCCTGTTTCTACACCTCCTGCAGCCAGATCTTCCATAGTCGAATCTCCTCTTTCACCTGAATCAGCCCAGTCTGCCACCTTTCCTAATCAGGCCCCTACCTCCACTACTTCATCTGCATCCACTCCGTCCCAATCTCCTTCAAACTCTTCCTCCAACTCACCTGTTACGTCTCCGTCCCAATCCCCTCCTCACAGACCTGTGACCCGTCTTCAAAACAATATTACCAAGCCCATACAGAAACTCAACCTTCACACTAACCTTCAACAGCCTGTCCCTACTGAACCTTTAAACATCACTCAAGCCTTGAAAAACCCTTTATGGAGGAGTGCCATACAACAAGAGTTTGATGCTTTGGTCAATAACAAAACATGGGACCTTGTTCCTTCTTGCTCCTCTCAGAATCTTGTTGGATGTAAGTGTATTTTTCGAACCAAGTATAATCCGGAAGGTTCGATTTCTCGTCATAAAGCTAGATACGTGGCCAAAGGGTTTCATCAACGTCCGGGGTTAGACTATTCTGAGACGTTTAGTCCGGTCGTTAAGCCTACTATAGTTCGTACTATTTTATCGATTGCCACTATTAATGGGTGGCCTCTTCGACAGGTGGATATAAAGAATGCCTTTCTTCAAGGCTCCCTCACGGAAGATGTTTTCATGGCATAACCACTAGGCTTTGTTGATCATAAATTTTCGTTCCATGTTTGCAAGCTTCGACAGGCTATTTATGGCCTAAAACAAGCACCTCGTGCCTGGTATACTGAGCTTCAAACTTATCTTCTGTCTCTTGGTTTTACAAATTGAATTTCATATTCTTCTCTATTTATTCTTAGACGGGGCAGTGATCTCATTTATCTTTTGGTATATGTGGATGGCATTATTATTACCGGGTCTCATCAGCCTCTACTTGATTCATTTATCACCACATTTTCTGCTCGGTTCTCTTTGAAAGATTTGGGCACCTTGTCCTATTTTCTTGGTGTTGAAGTACTTCCTCATCCACATGGAATATACTTGAGTTAACATAAGTACATTCAGGACATTCTTACTCGTACTAATATGTAGGATGCTCGACCTGTTTCTACACCAATGGTGCTTCATCCATCTCTTTCGGCTACTGCTAGTCCTTCTCTATCCAATCCATCTGAATATAGGGCGATCTTGGGCAGTCTTCAATACTTATCCCTCACTCGTCCTGATATTTCTTTTGTGGTGAATCGACTATCTCAGTTTTTGCAGCATCCCACGGAAGCTCATTGGGTGGCACTCAAGCGAGTGCTTCGGTATCTTGCTGGTACTTCTCATACTGGGTTGCTTCTTTGGAAGGATTCTCTTAGCAATCTTCATGCTTTTACTGATGCTGATTGGGCAGGCGACAAAGATAACTTTCTTTCCACTTCTGATTACATTGTTTATTTGGGTAGTAATCCCATCTCTTGGAGCTCTAAAAAGAAACGTACTCTTGCCAGGTCATCTACAGAAGCTGAATATCGTGCGGTCGCAGTCACTACAGCTGAGCTTATTTGGGTTCAAAATCTTCTCAAGGAACTTGGTTATTCATCTGCGAATACACCAACGATTTTTTGTGATAATCTTGGCGCTACATATGTTGCTGCAAATCCAAGGTTTCATTCTAGAATGAAACATCTTAGTTTGGATTATCATTTTGTTCGAGCACATGTCCAGGATAACACCTTGCGTGTTTGCCATATTTCGGGCAATGATCAGCTGGCAGATGTACTTACAAAACCTCTTATTCGTGCTCGGTTTTGTGCTTTTGTTTCCGAGATTGGCCTCGTCTCTCGATCGTCCATCTTGCGGGGGCATGTTAGAAATATGAATGAGTCTCCTTAGTTTAGATATCTTTTCCTAGTTTCTATTTTCCTGTTATAATTCTAGTTATATTAGGACTGTTTAGTTCTCTCATTGTATAAATATGTGACAAGTAAATAATATTGGTAGTCTTTCCTCAATTCTTGTAATTCTTTATGATTAAGAAGTATATTCTTTACAATCTTGAACTTCAAGATTGCATAAGAATGCACATAGGAGAAAATCAAAACATGAAGAAAGTAAATTATGGATTTACTAAGGATTGAAACACTAACCTTAGGGGTGAGGAGAGTTGTTCGCTGATTTTGAGGGATAGAGAATTTGGGTCAGATGTTTGTCGACGCCGGCCTCATCATCGTTATTTGTCAGTCTTTGTGATTTGGGAAAAATGGGATTCGTTTGACAGGGAAGAGGAAAATATAGCGTGGTAATCATATGCAGGGTAACCACTAAATCAATCTCAGCCACTCTTTATGTTTTATGGGATTGAATCAATATATATAGATGTACAGTATTTAGTAGTTCTAAATCCGTTATTTTAGGGTTGAAATATGCATATATGTCCTTCAACAAAAAAATTATAACTAGGTTAATATAGAAAAACAAACACTTTGTGGGACTTAATAACCATGATACAAAAAGTGAAAATACATCCGATTTTCTATTCCGACAATTTACATTTGTTTGATGACATCTTTACACCGGGATCCACAATTCTTTAAGTCTGTTTAAAAGAGCAAAAAAGTTGGCATATATTTTCACTATGAGATTTTCGGCATACATATCATTATCCTAATCAAACTCCTCCGCATAAAAAAAAAAAAAAAAAAAAAAAAAAAAAAAAGGGAAGAAGAGGCTATATAGTAACCAATTATTACCTAACACTACCAGAAACAGGTCATTTAGCGACGGAAAAAACAGCGACGGACAGATTCCGTCGCTATTTAGCGACGGAATATAGTATTTAGCGTCGGAATTATTTTGGCGTCAAATTTAGCGACGGAATTTAATTCCGCCGCTAAATTCCGCCGCTAAAAAGAATATTCCTCGAATATTCGTTTATTTCCGCCGCTAATTTGGCGGTTGATTTACCGACGGAAAATTCCGCCGCTAAATCTTTAACAGCGACGGAATTATTCCGCCGGTGAAATTAAATGGTTTTTTTTTTTTTTTAATAAACACCGACGGAATATTTCCGCCGCTGATAATTTAATAATTTTTATTTATCGACGGAAATATTCCGTCGGTGTTTAATAAAAAAAAAAAAATTCAAAATTTCCAGGAGAAAGACCGCTGCCCACAATGCAAGGGCGAAATGGTTGTACAGGAGAAGAAGGTCTTGGAAGTGGTTGTGGAGAAGGGTATGCAAAATGGACAGAAAATTACATTCCCAGGAGAAGCCGATGAAGCTCCTGACACTCTTACTGGCGCTCATTTAAAATTTCAAAATTTCCGAACGAACAACAAGCAGATAATCCAATTCAAACTTTCAAACCAAATTAATCTGACACCTAGCCTCTAAATCCCTCACTCCCATCCTCTCTCTCTATCTCTCTCCAAAGAATTGAATTTGAAAAAAACAAATATCGAGCCGCTCTTACCCCGGTGCTATTTCATCTTTAATTTCGTGTAATTCCACATTTCAATTCTCTCCCTTCCTGTCTGGGTCCGAATCTGGGTTCGACTTATGAGACAATAATCTCCAGAGTGTTGTCTAATAGTTGGTTAGTTTCCTAATTTTGGACTAATCTTGTTTTTGTTTTATTTTGGATAAAAATTTTAAAATTGTATGCAATTTACCAATTTGGGAATAGCTACAAGAACCCTTGCAATTCTTATATCCCCTAACCCCTAACCCCTAAACCCTAAACCATAAACCCTAAACCCTAAACCCTAAACCCTAACCCCTAAACCCTAACCCCTAAACCCTAAACCCTAAACCCTAAACCCTAAACCCTAAACCCTAAACCCTATACCCTATACACCCTATACCCCGACACTCTTACCGGAGACATAGTCTTTGTGACTCACAATAGAAAGAGCACCCAAAGTTCAAGCGAAAGGGTGATGACATATTTGTTGAGCACGCGTTGACCCTTACTGAGGCATTATGTGGCTTCCAATTTATCTTGACTCATCTAGATAACAGGCAGCTCCTCATCAAATCCCAACCTGGAGAAGTTGTTAAGCCAGATCAATTCAAGGCAATAAATGACGAAGGGATGCCAATGTACCAAAGACCATTCATGAGGGGCAAATTATACATCCATTTCTCGGTCGACTTCCCAGATTCCTTGACTTCCGAGCAATGCAAGGCCCTAGAGGGTGTGCTGCCTCCTAAGCCTTCATCGCAGAAGACAGATATGGAGCTTGATGAGTGCGAGGAGACAACCCTTCACGATGTCAACATTGAAGCTTACGATGTAGATGATGACATGCACGGTGGTGGGGGCCAGAGAGTGCAGTGTGCTCAGCAGTAATGATGTGGGTCTTTATTTTCTGGATATCTTAATTAGTTATGACTTATGAGACAATAATCTCCAGAGTGTTGTCTAAACCCTAAACCCTAAACCCTAAACCCTAAACCCTAAACCCTAAGGGCATAGGGTATAGGGTATAGGGTATAGGGGTATAGGGTATAGGGTATAGGGTATAGGGTATAGGGCATAGGGTATAGGGTATAGGGCATAGGGTATAGGGCATAGGGTATAGGGCATAGGGCATAGGGCATAGGGCATAGGGTATAGGGGTATAGGGTATAGGGTATAGGGTATAGGGTATAGGGTATAGGGTATAGGGTATAGGGTATAGGGCATAGGGTGAAGCTTACGGGGGCTCTAAATTGACGTGGAATAGCGGTGTGAAGCTTATAGGGAATGATTATTATGGCGTCCTGAAAGAAGTAGTCGAGGTGGAGTATTTGGGTAGAAACAGTGTTGTCTTGTTCAATTGTGATTGGCGGGATGCTGTGCGAGGTGTTAAGAAGCACGCCATATTTGACCTCGTCGATGTAAAGGACTCGTCCAGACATAATGGCGACGACGTCTTCATCTTAGCATCTCAAGCACAACAGGTATACATGACTCCCTACCCTCGTCCGCGACCCGACGGATTGTGGGCTGTTTGGATGACCAAGGCTAGGAGCATGATTGACAACCTACCCTCGTCGACAACTACAGAGTCGTCATTAGAAGCACCCTATCAAGAGGATGAAATGCCAGTGCCACCTAACGTTTCATCGCCTAATCATCCATTAGATGATGTCACTCATATTCCTCAAAATGTTGATGAACCCGAGGAGGATATCTTACCGGTGAATTTGCCAACTCCCCGCTTCGTTCAGGTCATCTCGCGCACATTGATATTGATGAATCAGAGGAAGAGGAAGAGGAAGAGGAAGAGGAAGAGGAAGAGGAAGAGGAAGAGGAAGAGGAACCAGAGTTTGATTCATCAGAGTCCGACGACGAAGATGAAGAACTCGAGTTTTGTAGTAATTCGTAGTCCAGTGATGATGATGGGGACGAAGATTAATAATAGTTTAAAGTTTAAAATTGTATTGTGAATGCTTTAGATTATTAGAACTTTAAAGTTTTATATGTATTGTGAATGCTTTAGATTATTAGAACTTTAAAGTTTCATATGTATTGTGAATGCTTTAGATTATTTTTAATATCCGTCGTTTTATATATATTGTGAATGCTTTAGATTATTAGAACTTTAAAGTTTTATATGTATTGTGAATGCTTTATATTATTAATAGTTTAAAGTTTTATATGTATTGTGAATGCTTTAGATTATTAGAACTTTAAAGTTTTAGATGTATTGTGAATATATTGTTTCCTATTGTTAAAGTTGTATATTTTAATATTTTTACCGTAGTACGATGAGTTCTAGTAGAAAGGGGGTAAGAGGACCAAGCCCATTTACACTTTGATTATCGGGACGCAACCGTCCCGATCCGGTAGCGATGGTGTTGACCCCTCACTCAAGTAGTACTAGCTCCACCTCTCGGGGCCGGTACTCGGACTACCGTAGATTCCGAGGGGAGGATATATGTCCGGATCTCAAAGCACTTTATGACCAAGAAGTAACTCTTCATTAATTTGATATAAGTTGGTTCCTTTTTGCTTTATATATAATTCATTATTTAAGTTAAAATGTTATTGTATAAATATACTTGGCAGGTGGGTAGGTGGATACCCCACCACCGGCACTAAGATCGGGCAATGCGGCGGTCTCGGAAAATGACCGATTTTTGGCCCAACTGGAAAAAATTGCCACGAGAGAGGCGTAAGGAGGATGCGTGGGATGAGTTTAGGGTAATGTGTTAATGGTTTTTATTTAAAACTTAAATGTTAGTTTGTTATTAAAATGTTATAATTAATAATGATTATACTCTTTTAGTTTTGTAATGTTATCATTATATGTTGTAGGCTAAATATTATTGGGATCCGCACATCGCCGAGGCGACGGCTAGATATGTTTTCTTTGAGCAGGCTCACAAGCTGTTTAAGGATCTTATTTGTAAATACTTTTATCTATCCTTAATTAGTTTAATTAACAATGATTATACTCTTTTAATTTTATAATGTCATCATTATATGTTTACAAGATATTCATATTTTTTATAGGTACCACGAAGAGAAATTATTATTGCTCGGCTCGCGGCGGGACAGCAGCCCTTGTGTCCTACTTTTATGACCGTTGAGGTGTTTGCTCAATTTTGCGAATATTGGGAGCCGCTCGCGGCGAAGGCCGTATCCGAACAGGCCAAGGCCAATAGAGCAGCTCCTGGGGTCGGGCGGCGTTGCATACCGGGGACGCTCACGGGCCGCCGAGCATCACGACCGCATGGTATGTATGTTAATTTAAATGTAGTAGTGTATGGATGCTTTTAAATAGGTTTATGTACGTATGTTAGCCGGGAGCCAATGTTGATGCTATGAAATCCATAGTTTTAGTGTAAATGTAGTGTATGCATGCTTTTAAATCGCTTTAAATGTTGCATTTATATATACAATTTCAAAGTAATAATCTCGCTTATTTTATTTATAGGAAAGGGAGTATGGTCCGAATATCACTTTTGTGGATGTTTACGCTAGCACCCATATTCGGAATTCTACAGCGCCCGATCAACCTCCGCAATGGGTTGACGATCGATCCACTCTTGCCTTTGTAAGTAAACTACCATTAAATGACTTGATTTTGAATATGTAAATTTATTTATGTACCTTACATTGTGTATATGATTATAATTGTTTGTTTTATTTTTCAGCCGCATATCAAGCCGCCGTTGTTCCCGATGGAACGCCTCCCGCGAGCCCGTCCCCTTCGTGCTCGATGTTTGGCAGAGGTCACCTCTCGTGGACATCCAAGGAGAGGAGCCCGAGTGTTAGGGATGGGGATTACGGGCGGCAATGCCCGTCGACGTCGACCGGCCGTCGGAGAAATGTTGACCAGCCCCATGTTTCATGATCCGAGGGTCGACACTCGGAGGCTGCGTTGGAGGAGGAGAGACGCGAGCGGGCAAAGCTTGCGGATGCTTTGGCAGTTCGGACGCAGATGCAGGAGGAGAACGATCGACGCCATGCAGAGACTCGTAGACAATTGGCGCCGTTGATGGCTCGTCTCGGCCCGGACTCCCGGGATAATTCCCGGCGTCCCCGTTGATTGCGGACTTTTTAGACATTGTTGTATTAATTTATACTTGTTTGTAAACATTTGAGACATTTGGTACCCGCGGGAGCCCCTCCCCGCCTCTCTCCCCCTCCCCCCCGCTCCACCCCTCTCCCCCTCCCCCGCTCCACCCCTCTCCCCCTCTCCCCCTTCCCCCCCTTCCCCCTCTCCCCCTATCCCCCTATCCCCCTCCCCCTCTCCCCTCCCGAATTGGTACGGTGGTATTTAGTTTTTATTTGGTACGCCTGGTATTTGAATTTTAGTTTTTATAGTTTTAGTTTTAGAAATTGAAATGTTATATCGTGTACAAAAATTTTGGTTTTTTGATATTTTAAAATATTTTTTTTAATTTATTTCGTAATCGCCGACGGAATTTTCCGTCGCCGAAATTAATGCCGAAAGAAAAATTAATTAAATAAATTAATTTCGGCGTGAAATTTCCGTCGCCGTAATAAAAATTAATTTAATTAAATTAATTTCACGACGGAATTTCCGACGCTATAATCATTTAATTTTTATTTAATTTTTGATTTCAGCGGCGGAAAATTCCGTCGCTGTAATAAAATTTAAATTAAAATTAAATAATTTCAAATGACGGTATTTTCCGCCGCCGAAATAATTTAATTTCAATTTAAATTTTATTACAAATGACGGAAATTTCCGCCGCTGAAATTAATTTAATTAAATTAATTTTTATTACAGCGACGGAAATTTCCGCCGCTGAAATGAATATTTAATTAAATTAAATTAATATAGCGGCGGATATTTCCGTCGCTGTAACCATTAATTCACCGGCGGAATTAAATTCCGTCGGTAAAAGAAAAAAATAGCGGCGGAAATTGACCCGCCGGAGCACTGCGACGGGCTGGTAGCGGCGGACCACCGACGGAATTTTTCCGTCGCTGATTATTTTTAGCGGCGGAATTTTAATTTTAGCGACGGAAATTTCCGTCGCTAAACGACCTTTTTCTGGTAGTGTAATCCCGATATTGTTATATACAGAGAAAATTATATACAGGGAACGAAATATTTCAACGCTGTTCTTGCCCGTCTCGTGTATATGTACACGTAATGACTCGTATATATTCTCTGAAAATTGAGTATCTGTATTTAGTATTTGCCCCTAATCCAGAACTGCCGGTGCCCATACACATTGGGAACAAATTACCATCAGCCACAATTTTGCAAACACGAACCACTTAACAGTTTTTTTGGGGGCCTATACTCAAAAAATGCATTTTTGGCTTAACAGAAAATGGACCCAAATTGTAGTATTATAAACTACCTAGTCAAGCTCCTATTAGAAACTGGTGGTATTGGAAGAAATTAAAATAGAAAGTTAGATTATCCAATACTATTATTGTTTCAAACATATAATCACATTTAAATTTTGATTATGAACTTGATTTTTGGATTTTAACCAATATTTTAGGACAAAATAATTATAATCAAAAATTTTCAAAAATAAAATATTGATTGTATTTCAAATTGTGTATCAAAACACTTTTTGACTTTTTTTTTTAGATAATTAAATTTCATAAATTATTGGTGAGAGTTTAAATATAGGGAATTTTACTTATAAGTTCATTTTATGACAAATCACTTTCCCTCAATTCCCTCAAGTTCCTTTATAATTTAAATACATTATAAGTTCTTATTCAACATTATATTATACTGCATTCAATATGCAGTAATTAAAATTTATAATACAACATACTTAATACTGTCTCCTGTCGCCACCAAAATCCGGTCATCGATCGCCAAAATTCGATCGCCGACGTCACCTGCAATCATAAGTATTGTATTATATGAGTATAAAGTATTATTCATTATTATATGTATACAATATTATTACATAATAATATAGCATGATACTACAACATGGAAAGAAACTTATGGGGCATTATGAAACTTTTTTAAAACTTATGTGTCATTCTCCCTTAAATAAATTATCCACCAAATAAAAAAAAGAAGACTATTTTTTTCGGGAACATATGGGGTATTAATAATAATATCTAAGATTTCACTCTAAATGTTAACCAATAAATGTAAAATCAATATATAATATATGACATTAGTTAGATATTTAATTTTGGAATGCAAGGATGATTTAGAAAAAAAAAAATCATTTAAATTTATATTTATAGCATAAAAGTGTCCAATAAAAAATTAATATTGCAAATGCCTCATTAGACCACTTCCAGCAACGCCAAAGCCATGGCAAGTACCTCGGAAATTTTGAACGTGACGGAGGCCAAAAATATGGTCCTAGCACCAACGGACGTGTATGAGCTTCCAAATTTGTATGTATATACCGTTGACGCGCCCGGAATAAAGTCCGGCGATATCAAGATCGAGGTAGAAGATGAAAATGTACTTGTGATAAGTGGAGAGAGAAAGAAGGAACTGAAAGGCGGCAAGTTCAAAACAACAGAGAGACACATGGGAAAATTTACGAGGAAGTTTAACTTACCTGAAAATGCAAAAACGGATAAAATAACTGCGATTTATCGAGACGGAGTGCTTATGGTTAAAATTGAGAAGGCGCTTCTACAAGAGCAGAAGAAGCCTACGGCCACCATTGATGTGGAAAGATTGTCTTCGTCTCCTGTGGAGGGCAAATATCCTAATACCATTGAAGTCAAGGTTAATTGTTGCAATATTATTTAAGGTGAACTTGTACAAGTTTACAACTCTTTTGCTACAACATCATCTTTTATTAAGTTAGACTAGCGCTGCGATTCATGGTGATAGCATAATTTTTTTTTTAATTTAAATTTATAAAGAAAAATATTAATTTAAAGAATTTGAAATATATTTTAATAAAATTACGTCAACGAGACTTATTTGTCATACTTACACAATGATTTTATTTTTTACTAAATTTAAATGAGACGGAAAAAGTCGAAAAATATAACTTTATATCCTCACTTTCATAAAAACTATAAAAGCAAAGCGTTTCAACCTTTAACCAAAGGTAAACTCTCTATTTTTTTTCTTTAAGTAAATGCCTCATTGAAATTATTTATGGACCAACAATTCTTCGAAAATGCCTTTCCTTTGAAATTTTTCCCAAAATGATTTAAAAATTAACAAGAATAATAGTTACTCACTCCATCTCTAAATAAATTTCAATTTGTTTTTCATATTTATTGTTAAATAATAGTAAATTTAAAACTTATAATTAACATTTCTTTAAATAAATGTCTCATATAAATTATTTATTCATCAACTAACTAAATTCTTTGATGTCTTATAAAGGTTTTATTTCTATATATCCTCCCCCTAGTATTAATTATTTGTTAAATCAATTTCAAAAAAGAGAACTGACTGTTAAGCAAGGATGTCATAAATTTATGGTTACCAGGAAGAAAACCATGTACTACACTACTACTCCCTCCGTTCGCCTAGTAAGTTCACACTTACTGTTTACACGTTAATTAAGGAATGAGTATTATATTGAAAGTGTTGTGAGTGTGAAAATAAAATAGGAGAGAGAATGAGTGGAGGAAATAGTAAATTATAATGGTTTGTGAGTATTAAAATAATGTAGGAGAGAGAATGAGTGGAGAGAATAGTGATTTAAGGTTTCCTTTTTAGGAAAGAAACAAAGTGTGAACTTTGTAAACGGACGCCCAAAATAGAAAGTGTGAACTTTGTAAGCGGACGGATGAAGTATATCAAAAATTCAAAACCACCATGTTTCTTTTGCAGCATTAGACACACGTTTTATGCACAAAATGGGAAAGAAATAAATAAAGCGAATTCTGACTAATGCTTCTATTAAAACACCCTCAAAATCTGGTATATTTACATTTGTGTCAAAGCAAGCTAATGAATATATACCCCTGAATGTGACATTTTCAAGCGGAATATTACTACTGTTAGACGTGGTCGGTTCGGCTAAATCGTCGGTTCACGATTGAAAATCGGCGGTTTCAATCTTGGCATCCTCTCAATTGGAATCGAATTGGATAATCGGATAAACCGGGTACGGTTTTGACGGTTTACGGTTTTAACGATTTTCCGGTTAACCTCCGATTTATCCGGTTTGGATCTGTTCGGCCGATTCCTTGGTGTTGCTTGGTCGAGCATACCCTTTTAAGGTTTAGGTCCTTTAGAGGTTGAGGGTTGTTCGGCCGAGTCTTTGGTGTTGCTCGGTCGAGCATACCCTTTTAGGGTTTAGACTCTTTAGGGGTTAAGGGTTGCTCGGCCGAGTCTTTGGTGTTACTCGGTCGAGCATACCCTTTTAGGGTTTAGGGGTTGAGGGTTGCTCGGCCGAATCTTTTGTGTTGCTCGGTCGAGCATACCCTTTTAGGGTTTAGGGGTTGAGGGTTGCTCGGCCGAGTCATATACTGCTCGGTCGAGTATATCATTTTTCAATTAATTTTTTAACAGTTTTCGTTAACTTTGTATGTAGTATATTAACTTTTTTTTTTCAATTTTTTTTTTTGGATAAATAAGACTATTTTAGACTTAAGTTTACTACATACTCCCTCCGTCCCAGACCAAGGGTCCTCGGGGAGAATTTCACGCTTCTTAAAAAAAAAAATTAAAGTGGGTAGAAAATTTTAGGAGAGAGAATATAAAAGTTAAATGTGTGGTAGGGAATAGGAGAGAGAATGTAAAAGTTAAATGTGTGGTAGGGAATAGGAGAGAGAATGTAAAAGTTAAAAATATTTAATAGGAGAGAGAATGAGTGGGAGAAATAATAATGGTTTTTTGTAAATAAATGGAGATGATAAGGGTATAAATATATGAAAAACTTTCCATTTAAGGAAAGAGACTCTTGGTCTGGGACTGACCAAAAGGGAAAGTAGGACTCTTGGTCTGGGACGGAGGGAGTACATTTTTTGCAAAAAGGTTTATAAAAAAAGTTATGAAGTTTGAAAGAAATAAAACTTAACGGTTTTTTGAAAAAAATTAACTTTTAATTTTTTTCAATTTTTTTTTTTTTTTAGATAAGTAAGACTATTTTAGACTTTTGTTTACTACATACAATTTTTGCAAAAAGTTATATAAAAAAAGTTACGAATTTTGAAAGAAATAAAACTTAACTTTTTTAAAATAAACGAAAGTATATAAAAGAAAAAAGGGACGGTACCCTTAAATTTTATTAATTAAAATAAAATTACAAAGAGGGGGACAATCAACCTTACCCTTTTATAAATAAGGGGGGACATTTAGGAGCCTTTACCTCAACCTAACTATTACAATTAAATAAAAATAAATATAATCTAAAGTCTAAACTAATCTAATTAAAATAAAAATTAATCTAAAACATCATTCATTCATCACTACTTTTCGTGGAGTCCTCAACATCGTATTGATATCTTGGATCCAATAGATCCTCATCATAAGGCAAGTTTTGTGCCTTTTTCCGCTCTAACTCAATCGCCAAGTAAAAGTTGATGTTCCAAGTTTTCACTTGTTAGTTGGGAACGTCTTTCATCCAAAACATTTCCACCAACGCTAAATGCCGATTCAACCGCCACCGTTGAAGGGGACCGAGGGGCTAATACTTCTTTAGCAACTATGGAAAGTATAGGATAAATGTCTTTCCTTCTTGACCACCATTGTAAAACATCAAATTCATTCGAATTTGGATCTTGGTTTAATTCATAGATTGTAGTGAAATAAGTTTCTAACTCCACGGAAAGGTTTGATGATGATGAAGATGAAGATGAACCTCGAGAAGGACCATATTTTTTACCATACAAATTTGCAAAAAAAAACTATATGAATCCCCACTAGTAAAACTTGGTTGAGAAGTAGAGGAATCATCTTCATGTTGTTGACTTTGAGAAGTGTTTTCATATAAGGCATTATACTCATTAAAAAGGTTAATTAAATCTTTTTTTGTGTCTTGAACAATAATTGACGAAGGTTGATTACCACCGTCACCATCGGGATATAACTTCATATAATAATAATCTACAAATGCACTCTAAATCGTCTAATTTAACTCGGGGATCTAATAATTTTGCAACCAAGAAGAGAGAGGAAATTTTGTCAAAATATTTAAGCCATTTTTCTCTCATGTTAAAAATTTATTCTTTTAAAATATGACATTGTTTTAAATTGTCAAAAATAGTAACAATTGCAACACAATGCTCTAGCACCAAAACGAAAGTTGGATAATAAACTCCCGAAAAATCAAAAGTTGCGGTATTAAAATTTTTTAACAATTCACATAAATTAATGCATGCATTCATAAGCAAATAGAGGTTCATGATAGCCAATTGACATAAAAAATTGCATTAGGAGATCTTTATAAGCAAAACCATCGGTTAACATTTTGTAGGTGGAATTCCACCTAGTTGAAACATCGTAAGTAAAATATTTGTCTGGCACACTTTTACTTCTTAAAAACTTTATCCATTTTTTTGTATTAGAATTTTTTTTTAGAAATAAATTAAAGAGCTCGTCTAAATTTTCTTTTGGTGAAATGGATGGCGAAGGTATCGGATTGCGGCGCTCTTTCCGTAGGAGGTTGTCGTTGTCCCCGACCACCTCCCCCAGTAGCTCGGCTGCCCCTACCCCTCCTAGCACTACCACTTTCAATTTCAACTTGTTCTTCTTCCTCATTTTGTTGAATGTTTGGATTTTGATGATCAAAATCATCGTTGGGGGAGGAAGAACCAACAACTGACTTGCCTAAATTGCTTCTTCTTTGATTTCCAGCCATTTGTGTAAGATAAAATGAAGTTTGGAAACGAAACGGAGCTTAAAAATGGATGAAGATGTAGAAAAACACTAATTTCGTTAAAAAAACTAACTGAAAATGGGACAATATTTAACTGAAAATTGGATGAGAGTGAGAGTATATGTGAATATTTGAGAGTAGAAGAGAAAGAGTATAGAGAAATAATGTGGAAATAAAATGGGAGGAGGGAGGTGATATTTATAGTTAGTAAATTAGGCAAAAAAAACTTTTTTTTTTAATTTTTGACTGCCCCAAGTTAATGTTCTGACGAACATAACGGCTAGTTTGAAAAAGTAGCCGTTGGAACATGTTCTGGCGTTCTGCTCGGCCGAGCAACTCATATGACTCGGCCGAGTATGACCGTTATTGAAAATTAACACACTGGAATGACCCCCTCGGCCGAGCAACACATATGACTCGGCCGAGCAACTCAAAAAGCGGCGGTTAACCGGCGGTTGACCGATTTTTCAAAATGCCAAACCTTAACCGAATCGGCCATTTACCGATTTCGGTTAGCCGGTTCCGGTTAACCGGCGTTGACCGGTTTGGCCCGGTTTTGACCAGTTGAAAACCGCCTAGTTGGCCGGTCCGGTTTATAAAATGGACACGTCTAACTAGTGTTACTCCCGTTCGATACACATGGCGTTACTATTTATTCAAAAGGACAAAAATTAAACTAAAATAAACCAAAAACTAAATTCGTTATGCAATACTTACTTAAATACTACATTGTCATTACATATATCACATTGCCCAGGCTTAGGCTTGTTATCATTACAAATTAATATTTGAAAACCATCCAAACTTTTGGCACGTATAAAGTAACATACAGTTGGCAATGGCAAAATACTGACTTTTTTGGTAGGGAAAGTTTGAAAAGGAAAGGAATCATTCCTTATATATGCCTCCTTTTCCTTACCTGAATTGGATAGGCTGGGGGATATAACCGTTCCAATGTCAGAGATAATTTTTCACAACGGTTCAAATGGCAGTTGTCTAATCGCCAGAATTGTACCATTATTGCAAGAATTACGGTGCATTAAACAGCGTATCCAACCGCCAAAAGTCAATTGTCGACAGTGACCTACATCTACCCCGTCGACCTCCAACAGCGAGCGATGTGAATCATCACAAAATATCTCATAACTTCCTGGTCGACAAAGTCCAATCAGAAAGTTGGGAGCCACTGAACGGAATAAAAGTGACGGGCCAGGCCCATCGTGCGAAGCCCAACGTTTCAAACATCACAAAGACACATCTATTGAACGAGCCAATCCAAGGGCTACAACTCCAAGGGCCCAACAACAAAGATCAGTCGACTAGCTCATTGTTCGACCATCCCTGGTCCCGACCTAGCTTCATCCGACATACGATCACCTACTTATACAATCTCTACCTTGCTAAGGCACGAAGTCAGGTCAACCTCGAATACTCAGGCGACCTCGACCTACAGAAACGTGCATCTATCTATGACTCAATCTGTAACCGTCTACTACAATCACGGAGATCGTTACGCCTACATTATCTCCACAATTCAAGGGATTCCTTATTATCCCATGTAGCTCACACACACACACACACACACACACACACACACATACACACACACACACACACACACACACATATATATATATATATATATATATATATATATATATATATATATATATATATATATATATATATATTAGACTACATTCAATGTAAAAAAGGTAATGTCTTCTTGGCTATTTTGAGATTATGCCACTTTCAATACAGTTATTACTATTATATAACTCAACATCTTATCATCACGCCGGAGGGTTTTAGCCGTATACCACCCCGTTAAGTCGTTTGTTCGAGATTTCAGGTTATAATTGTTGAAGATCAACCTATTGATGTAATAAGGTTGATCTGTATCGTTTCCTACATCATCAGTTTTAAGGCAACAATAGTACAAATTTGAATTGTTAAACCAAGTACCCTAAGTAAATTAAACATAACAAAATATGATAATATTAGTTACTCCTTCATCCCAAAATGAATTCCCAATTTTTTAAATTTTTACTAAAAATTACTCTTAAGAAGAGTAAATTAAAAACTTTGAATGAATGCTACCATCGTGGATTCATTATCAGTTATTTGATTAGTATGCATGTTCTAAAGAAAAGCAAACTCAACACCATCAATATTTTTTCTCCAGGGGTCCATCCTTAGAATCAATTTTTGAAAAAAAAAAAGTGTCTTGAAAAAAAAGTGACTTCATGTTTGAATTAGAGAAGAATTGGCATGCCTAATAACATCAACCCAATGCCACCATGTAAGTACCCAAATCTGGCTCATGTCTTCCAGTTAAAGTTTCCTAGCAGTTTCCCAAACTTTCATAAAGTTTAGGGGTAATTCGGGAACTTTTCAATACTTTCCAAGCAAGGACCTGTTAGGAATTAGAATTCTGAACAGGACCTCGCTGGAAAGAAGCTTCCAAGCTGCCACCTTGCATGAATCTTGAAACATACTGACGCGACGGAAGAAGACGTCGGACGGCTTCATTAGCCGGGCGTCATCATTAGAAGAACACCAGGCGCCTATAAATAGAGGCCTCCTCTATTCATTTTAAAGAGAATTTTAGAGCACTGTTACTCTGTCAATATAGCACCTCAAATCCCAGTGACAAAAAAATGCACAAAACCCTCCTCTCTCATACACTAACCCTACCTTAATCTATTCCTAAATAGATATTGCCTAGGAAAACTCCCTTGGAAGATAGAGAAAAACCAATATTGATAATCTCTCCTTCCTTTACCTTTTGATACACCCCTATATACTCTTGTTATATTATTACTTGTTATTTACATTTATTATTGTCTTAAAGCTTTGATCTTTGCAATGTAATCTTCATATTTCCTATTCCCCTACACAAAGGATTCAATGGAGATCCTCTCCCTAGGATGAACAAGATTCCACAAGTGGCTTGTTCTAGGGATGATCTACCATATGATGATGTGATTCCCCTTTACATTTATGTATAAAAATGCAATCTTTATTTATTTTATGTCATCCCTTTCCCTTGATCTAGCTTTCCAAGGATTGTCCACCTTATGAGGTATTAAGGACATAGGAAAATCCATAAAGATCATCTCTTTTACATTATGTCCTTAGTTTAATGATACTAATCATATTGTTCATATTAAAAATGTAATCTTTACATCCCATTCTCCTAGTCCCGTTGTTCTTAATGCATTCCATGGTGAGGATAGGTGTAAGACTCCATTTTTACATTAATCCCATCCTCTTACAACAAGTGATACCAACAAAAGGAATGAAGATTACTCAACATCCTCTTACAACAAGTGAAGAAGACTTTCAGTACCAAGAAAAATATTTACCCTTAAGTCATACTGATGATTGGCTTTCTTCTCAAACTTATTTAGAAATTTCTAGATGATGCACGGTTCATTAAAAGGTAGAATAAATTTTCTAGATCCTTGAGCCAAGTAGCGTTTCTTGTTGAGTCTAGGGGCTTCCTGTTAGCCATTCTCATACACACTCTTGAAATCCAAGCAAAACTGGGGCTTCCTAACCTCTCCTCACCCAGTCAATCTCTACTTCAAACTCTTCAAAATAATCAAATCTGCATTAGGGGCTTTTCTCTTTGCTTCTCACTCTCATCATTAGAGAATATTACTCCCCTAAAAAAAGAGTCAATGCTTGGATCACTTTCCAAAAAAATAAAGTCCGTCTCTCCTTAACTAAACTTGAGATCTCATCTTTCTCCTTAATGAGAATTCTTCCAACTGAGTCCTCTTCGAGTTCACATACTTTTCAAAAAAAAAAAAAAATGGCTCGCTAGGTTGAAAACTCGTAAAGAGCGGCCTAGGCAAAAGTTAGAGCACAAAAAAAAAGAGAAAAGAAAAAGATGCAAAAGAGATGCCCGCTAGATTGAAAACCTAAAAGGGCGGTCTAGGCAAAAACCAGGGTGCGTCACTAAGAAAAAAAAATCAAGGAGAAAGGGAGACTATTCTTTAACCTTCTTCATCGAACATCATTCGATCCTCTTCAAATCAAATCAACAAGGAGAGTTTTCTTCGATAATTTTCAAATCAAGAGAGCAAACTCACAAGTCTGTTCACAAAGTCATCTACCACTTTCAAGCATCTTGGGGCTTGAGACATCAAAGGGCCTTGGACATAAAGCCATTACGACAGTCGACAGATTTGTAGTCGTTTGCCTCCTAGAGACACGACTCAAGGGAGAATTAAGAATGAAGATTCGCAACAAGCCTAGATGTGTTCACAAAAGGTTACTTATCAAAATCCTACAATAATGAAGAAACTGTACAGCCTCGCTGACTAGCAACAGATTCTGCAAAACCTAATTTGGTCCCAACTTGTCAAACACAAGTTCACTCATACAGTTCACCCATCTCAAATACAAATCCATACAAATGTCCCTACATATCCATATACCATATTATCATACATAAAATTACCACCAAAATGACCAACCGGCCATTTACACGAACAGACGTGAGCACCACCACGTAAGTCTAGTTAAAAAACTAAAATCTGGAAAATCTCTTTGGAATCTTTATGTGATAGCAGGTACAGAAAGGTAAGAATCATTCGGGTCTATCCGAGACCATCATGCATATATCCTTGCATTACAGGGGCCGACAGAACCTCCACCTCAACCGACAACTTCAAAGTCTGTAACGGCAGCAAACTTCAAGTCCGTGACCTCGGCGACACCAGCAAAGTCTGTGATGGCAGCAAACTTCAAGTCCGTGACCTCGGCAACATCAGCAAAGTCTATGACGGCAGCAAACTTCAAGTCCGTGACCTCGACAGCATCAGCAAAGTCTGTGACGGCAGCAAACTTCAAGTCCGTGACCTCGACGACATCAACAAAGTCTGTGCTGGCAGCAAACTTCAAGATCAAGACCTCGGCAACATCAGTAAAGTCTGTGACGGAAGCAAACTTCAAGTCTGTGACCTCAGCATCAGCAAAATCTGCGACGGTAGCAGCGACAACCAAGTCCATGACCTCGGCAACAATGGAAACGTCAGTAACCTTGGGCGGCACACTTCAACAACTTCATCAACAAACAGGTATCTTCAGAATTGGGTCAAGTCTTTGATTCCTCAGTATGATTTTACCTTTTCAAAAAAAAATCCCTCTTCGATTTTCAAAATGATTTTCAAAATACCTAAAATAGCCTTTTTAGTGTTTTGGAGTCGAACTACGTTTGGTCTGATTCTCTCTTAGAGATACGTAGGCAGCCGTGCGGCACGACCATCCCAATGATCAGAATGATGTCTTTTCTATCGACGACATGACATCTTCCATAAGTCTTGTCGTCGAGGGGCTCTGTAGACACCCCATTCTGAACCAATAATTCATGATTATACTACTCTTCGTCTCTCTTTTGTGTTTTGATAAAAGCATATCAGTTTCGTCATGTTTCGTTAAGTTTCTAACTAACCTTGTTAGTTTTGGACCTAACTGATTAACGGAATAACTAAAGAGGACAAAATAGTCAACCGACTAGTTGTCTCTGAAATTACCCGGATCCGGCTCGCGCGCGGGCCCTGGCATCTCGCATTTGTCGCTTTCGGAAGTTGCCCGGATCCGAGAGGCAGCGCGTTCGCGCCCCGGCATCTGGCTTATTCCGTTTTGCGTGTTGGAGGTGTCTCGCCGTTGTTTTCGCAATTGTAGAGTCGCCACGCCATTTTTATTAAGCCCAAAATATTGAAAAAGGGCATCAGTTTAGAAATAAACTATTTTTGTGTGATGAGATTTTGAGTTCGGAGGTCAGATGACTCCTCGAGAAGAGAATATTAGAATCTTAGAGCTCACCCGAGTCGCCTCGTAAAAACGAGTCTTTCGAATACCCCTAATATTCTTTAACTGTTGTGTGTGTGTGCGTGTGTGTGCTTTTAAAAATGCATGCTGTATCGGATGTCTACATTGTACACTACGTATTGAAATGTATTGAAATAGTAATGGAAGGAAGCCTTACCAATGTTGGTTCGTGTATGTCTTCCGTTGGGGAATAGTATTTGAGGATGGAATAGTGTTCCGGCACGGACCGGGATTGCTTCGGGAGAGGCCGGTTGTCTGCGGACAGAGTTTCGGCGTGAGTTGAGATTGTAGGCTGCGTTCGGGCAGAGGTTCGGCGTGCGTTGGGATTGCAGGGATTACTCGGGCAGAGTTTCGGCGTGCGTTGGGATGGCAGGAGTCACTCGGGCAGAGTTTCGGCGTGCGTTCAAGCTATCGGTTTGACTCGGAAAGAGCCATGACACCTTGGGAAAGACCAGGAAAGGCCTCGGAGTACCACAAGGAGCCTCAGAGAACCTCGAGAGTGACTCGGGGCAGCGCGGGAGCGTCGCGGGAGCGCTCGGAGAGGCTTCGGAGCAGCTCGAGGGGGCTCGGAAGGCCTCGGAAGGATCCGAAAGGGGCCGGGATTGCTCCGAAGGGTCTTAGAGGGGTGCCTGAAGGCTGGGGGGAGAGGAGAGAAGAGGAAATTGTGTGAAAATGAGGGAGGGGGAGCCCTCTATATATAGTGCCAGAAAATTGCAAAGAGGTCTGTACGGACCTCCTAGGTAAACCAATATTTTGGTTTTCCTCAATTTGAGGGAATATGTGATGATGAAGAAGATTCAGCCATGATGGCTTTTAGATGCAATAAGGTCCGTACGGACCATCTCAGCATGCAAAGACGTCCGTACGGACCAACCATGCAGGGGGGTAATGATGTTCTCCGGGATTTGAGGGAATATTGTGGACTTTAAGGAGATTTAGTAATCATTGAAACAAAGAGGTCCGTACGGACCTTAATTGCTTTTCTGATTTCCTGAAAATTCCCAAGAGGTCCTTTTGTCCCTTTTATCCCAGAAAAGTTCCTCCATTGGTTTGGCTGAGGGTTTTTTGAGGGTTTTGAGTGCCAGAGGTCTTCGAGACTGTGTTTGTGAGTCTGCGGTGTTTCCCATGTGCTCGGAAGAGGGTGATCCAGATTGGGGTACTTACAGAAGCCCCTCGATGATGTCACTTGCGGAGGAAGTGGGGTCGTCGATAAGATAAGGGTCCTAATCTGGATCGCGTGCTGAGAGAGGAAGTGACCGTATAGGTCGGTGGGAGGACGTGGCGGTGTCCTGTTGTGTGACCGTTTAGGTCAATTGGCTGGACCCTGTGATAGGATTCCTACGTATCCCTGGCGGGAATCAAGCCTGATCGTAGTTCGTGTGTGGGGTGAGTGTTGTAGTGCACGAGGACGGGAGATGTCCTCTGACTGAGACTCTGTGGGTGGACGTGGTGTCCTGGTTGACCGTATAGGTCGATGGCTGGACCCTGTGATAGGATTCCTACGTATCCCTGGCGGGAATCAAGCCTGGTCGTAGTTCAGAGGTCGTGAAATTGTGAGTGTATGCGGGCGTGGTGGTGCCCTGAAGTGTCGTGTGACTGCCGAGGTCAGTGGTAAGGACGTGGTGGTGTCCAAGGTGTGCAATCTTACTAGAAGATGGGTAATCTTACGAGAAGATGGTTTGTGACCGCCGAGGTCGACTGAGAGGACGTGGCGGCGTCCTGAGATGGAAATTTTACGATCTTCCAAATTGGGTGGTTTAAGGCCTTCCGGGCCGAAGATAGTGATTTTGGAGGTTTATACGGTCTTTCGGGCCGAGTGGTTTAAAGCCTTCCAGGCTGGAGATAGTAATGTGGGAGGTTTATACGGTCTTCCGAACCGAGTGGTTTAAAGCCTTCCGGGCTGGAGATAGGAGTTTCGCTGATTTATACAGTCTCCCGGACTGAGTGGTTTAAAGCCTTCCGGGCTGGAGATAGTGATGTCATGTATGAGGACTTGAGTCGTCTTCTGACTGCGGTTTGCCATGCGTGAGGACTTGAATCGTCTTCTGGCTGAGGTTGTGTCATGTATGAAGACTTGAGTCATCTTCTGACTACGGTTGTGTCATGTATGAAGACTTGAGTCGTCTTCTGACTGCGATTTACCATGCGTGAGGACTTGAATCATCTTCTGGCTGTGGTTGTGTCATGTATGAGGACTTGAGTCGTCTTCTGACTGCGGTTTGCCATGCGTGAGGACTTGAATCATCTTCTGGCTGTGGTTGTGTCATGTATGAAGACTTGAGTCATCTTCTGACTGTGGTTTGCCGTGCGTGAGGACTTGAATCGTCTTCTGGCTGCGGTTTGCCATGCGTGAGGACTTGAATCGTCTTCTGGCTGCGGGTGTGCCATGCGTGAGGACTTGAATCGTCTTCTGGCTGTGGGTGTGCCATGCGTGAGGACTTGAATCGTCTTTTGGCTGTGGGTGTGCCATGCGTGAGGACTTGAATCGTCTTCTGGCTGTGGTCGTGGAGGCATGGCTGCCTTGAGATTTGATTGCGAGAGGTGTAGGTGCCTCGTGCTTTGTCCGCTGGGGAGAAGGTTGGACTTACGATGACTGCCAGTGTTCATCCATTGGGGATTATCGTGGCCTTGTAGGGGCTTTTTCTGCTGAGAAGGTAACTTCGAGCTTACTTTGATGGTCGGTGCTTGAGTTGCCGTTGAGCGGGCGAGGATGATGGCCAGTGTTTGCTTCACCGTTTGGCATTTTGGAGGTGTTTTGTGCCTTGGGATTTGTACTTGGAGGTGCTGGCTTCTTTTGCGCTTGTTTTACCGTTTAGTAGGCGAGGTCCGGGCTTACGATGACGGCCGGTGCTGGGGATATGTAGTCTTGTACGACTTCCCTTTTGACTTGTTGGGGAAGGAGCTCAGGCTTACTTTGATGGCCGGTGCTTGAGTTGCCGTTGGAGTGGGCGAAGTCCGGGCTTACACTGACGGTCGGTGGTTGAATTGCCGTTGAGTGGGCGAAGTCCGGGCTTACACTGACGGCCGGTGGTTGAATTTCCGTTGAGTGGGCAAAGTCCGGGCTTACGATGATGGCCGGTTCTTGAATTGCCGTTGAGTGGGCGAAGTTCGGGCTTACGATGACGGTCGGTGGTTGAATTACCGTTGAGTGGGCGAAGTCCGGGCTTACGATGATGGCCGGTTCTTGAATTTCTGTTGAGTGGGCAAAGTCCGGGCTTTCGATGACGGCCGGTGGTTGAATTGCCATTGAGTGGGCGAAGTCTGGGCGTAGACTAACGGTCGGTGGTTGAATTGCCATTGAGTGGGCGAAGTCCGGGCTTACTGGCTGACGGCCGGTGGTTGAATTGCCGTTGAGTGGGCGAAGTCAGGGCTTACTGGCGACGGCCGGTGGTTGAATTGCCGTTGAGTGGGCGAAGTCAGGGCTTACCGACGGCCGGTGGTTGAATTGTCGTTGAGTGGGCGAAGTCCGGGCTTACACTGACGGTCGGTGGTTGAATTGCCATTGAGTGGGCGAAGTCCGGGCTTACACTGACGGTCGGTGGTTGAATTGCCGTTGAGTGGGCGAAGTCCGGGCTTACATTGATGGCCGGTGGTTGAATTGTCATTGAGTGGGCGAAGTCCGGGCTTACACTGACGGCCGGTGGTTGAATTGCCGTTGAGTGGGTGAAGTCCGGGCTTACACTGACGGCCGATGGTTAAATTGCCGTTGAGTGGGCGAAGTCCGGGCTTACACTGACGGCCGGTGGTTAAATTGCTGGGTTAAGGACCAAACTGCATTGAATTTGCTGAAATAGTCCTTTGGACAGCCAGGGGCAAAGATTATAAGGGCAGAAAAGTAATTTGGCCCCTCGTTGCAAGAAGGTCCGTACGGACCAACCTGGGATGTAAAGAGGTCCGTACGAACCAAGTATGAATTTTACAGTTCCCAGATTTTGACTGGGTTTAAAACCGAGGCATCCCCTTCATTTCCCATTTCCAGTTCACGAACCAGCCGAGAGAGAGAGAGGAAAAACTCCATTTTTACACCAAAATCATCCATTTCTTAGCTTGAATTGCTTGCAATGGCGGAAGGATCAAGGAGAGGACGTCGCCAACGGAGTCGAGATGTGATCGAACAAAGGATGGAGCTTCAAAGAAATTGGATCTCCTTTGTGCCTTCTTCGAAGAATCCGGATGTGTTGTATCCGAATCCGGAGGTGCATAACCGGCGAGTAAGGAACGTCGGGGAGGTAAGAAATCAATTTCGTTTTGACTCCTTGCTTGAATTTTTGAATGCTAGAACTAGGTTTTAGATTTTCGCATTTTGGGGCTTTTGTTATTTGCCATGCTTTTTTGTGAAATTCTTGATGAATTGTTGAAATTGAGCATGTAAATATTGTCGGTATGTGAATTTTGTGCAGAAATGCGTAGATTAGCTCTTATTTGTGAAAATAAAGTGCCTCTCTATGAAAATGCATGCTTTGGTGTTTTGTACCTTATGCTATTTATGTATGCACATTGTGAGAAAAATTGCCGTGTAGGGGCAAATTTTGTAAAAAAATGTGACATGTGCCGTGTTTTGTGACGGGTCTTGTCTGAAAGCATGTGCCGTGTAGGGACGAACTTTTCTTTTGAAAATGTGTTATGCAGTGTGTGCCGTATTTTTGGTGACGGACTTTGTGGGGAAAATATGTGTAATGCGTGCCGTGTTTTGTGACAGGTCTTTTGAAAATGTGTCGTGTAGTGCTTGATCCCTTTGTTGAGAAAATTTGTACAGTATGTGCCGTGTTTTGTGACGGACTGCATGGGAAAAATTATGTGTAATGCATGCCATGTTTTGTGAAGGGTTACATGTGAAAATTATGTGCAATGTGTGCCGTGTTTTGTGACGGACTTTTTTTTTTATGCTTTGGTATTAAGTACTGTGACTGACGTACCTTTGCTGTGTTTACCTGCAGGATGAGGGGCTTTTGGCTGGGAAAGCCAAGAAGATGAAGACTCCAGGATCGCTCGAGGCTGTGGTCGAGTTGTGGTAGCAGATGCCGAATTTTTCTATGGATGGCGGGCCGAGCCCTAGGATTCTGGTCTATGCTTCTGGCCTGGGCGTATTCGTGGAGAACTTGGCCGGGGTTTCTGACACGAGGAAGAACAAGAGCGTCTTCCTGGGCCTTTCTGAGTATTGGTGGGATACCACCCACACCTTCCATCTGAGCTGGGGCAAGGTGACGGTGACGCCTACCGATTTTGCTGCCATCACTGGGCTTTCCTTCAAAGGAAGGCCAGTGCGGTGGAGGGATATGATTGCCGAGGACGTGCTGACTGAGTTGTTGGGCTTTGCGCCTCTTCCTCGTAGGGGCTGGGATCCGTCTGGCGATGTGGAGACGAGGATTACGGCCAGTATTGGGGCCTACTGTCGGGGTACCAGCCAGGTGACGGCGGAGCAGCTGGCGCACTCCTTTCTGTGGTTTGCCCTTTCCGAGACTTTGTTCTCGAACCATGCGATGATGGCTCCTTTTGCTCTGCTGGAGAGCTTGATTGACTTGGAGGGAGTTTGTGACATAGCTTGGGGCGAGGCGGGCTTGGCCGAGCTTTACTTCTCCTTGGACCGGTTCAGCAGGGATGTGGCCAGTTCTTTGGCCTGTTTTGATTTTGCTTTGGAGGTATGAGTTCATTGCTGTTTTTGATTAGCAACCTGTCATTTTCTCCGTTTTCTCTTGCACTGAGCCTTTTCCGCTTTTGTCGCAGGTGTAGTTCTACGAGATCTTTCAGTGCTTCCCGTGGGATAGAGATCCTGGGGCCATAGCGGCCTATCCCGCTATGTTAGGCTGGGCACGCCCGGCGAGGAAGAGGAGGACCAGCATGGGTAACACTACAAGAAAAACAGGTTTTAGCGACGGAAAAATCCGTCGCTAAAAGCCAAAAATTCGTCGCTAAAAGCATTTAGCGACGGATTAGCGACGGAAAAAATCTGTCGCTAAAACCCTTGTCGCTAAATATTAACGACAGATTTTTGGGCTGTCGTTAAAGTAACGACGGATAATTCCGTCGCTAAAACTCAAAAAATCGTCGCTAAATGTTGAAGAGGAACGACAAAATTAATGTATTTGGCGACATTAATAACGACGGATTTAACGACGGAAATATCCGTCGCTAAAATTTATTCCAAATTTTCACAATTTTTTTAAATTTTTTTAAATTTTCTTTTTTCAATATTTTTTATTGTTGATATATCAAATTACCGACGGAGATTTCCGTCTCTAATTTGATTTTTTATTAAAAATTATATATATATATATATATATATATATATATATATATATATATATATATATATATATATATATATATATATATTTATTTTTTATTTTTTTTTTTGAATAAATCCCTTAACTTTTTATTCTCAAATTAATCCTTTAATATTTTTTATTCTCAAATCAGTTACTTAACTTTTTTTATTTTCAAATCAGCCCTTAACTTTTTTTATTCTTTAATCAATCCCATAATATTTTTTATTCTCAAATCAGTCCCTTAATTTTTTTTTATTCTTTAATCAGTCCCTTAATATTTTTTATTCTCAAACAAGTTTTTAATATTTCAACAAATTTTGGAAGCTTCAATCAATTCAAAATTGGAATTGTTACACACCACCCTTCACGGCTTCACCACCACCATTCACCACCGCCATTGTTTCATCCCTCCCTTTGATTTCAACCACACAACAAATTCATACACCCAAACACTATCAACAGTAGCAACAATAAACTACACAGAAAGAAAAGAAGCAATTTTAGAGAGAGAAAGTGAGGAGTGAGAAAGAGAGGCTTCAATCAATTCAAAATTGGAAGCTTTTCTTTCTCTATTTAATCTCTCGTGCTTCATTCAATCCCATCCGATTCGGAAGTTTTTCTAGGGCTTGGAGGGGAAAATCGAGTAATGTTGGAGCGAGAAGAATCACAGCAGTGGAACTGGGAAGTGTCCGGATTTGAACCGAGGAAATCGACCTCCGTCGAGAGTGATGATCGGAGCGAACCTTCGTTGCTTCTCTTCCGCCGGTGGTTCGTCGGAGGCGTTTAGAAGGAAGGGATTGAACGGAAGTGATGAGGGATGAGGAGTCTTGGTGGAGGGCGACGACTATGGAGGTATTTGATTTGGGGGAGGGCGGCGGCGGTGGTGGGTGGAAAGGGTAGGGATGACCGTGAATTAAAGAGAGAAAAAGAGAGAAGGTGGGTTGAAGAATCTGGGTTAGTGAGAGAGGGAGAGAAGTTTCCGGAGAGAGAGAGAGAGCAATGAGGGAGGCGGCGGATAAAGAGGTTGTGAGAGAAATAGGGTTAAAATATGTGAAGAATAAATGAGAGGGAAGTGGTTTTGTTTGAATTATTAGGGACCGTTGGATCGAATGTATTAAACGGTTAGATGTTTCTTTGCTCATGATCCTCGTGAAATTTTTGATCCAATCAAACAATAGCATATCACATAGTATTTATTAGTAATAATACTTAATAATAATACTAATAATTATGCTATTGTTAATTATTCAATTAAATAAATGAATATATAATTATTATTATATAATTAATAATAATACTTAATAATAATATTAATAATAACTAGTAATAATACATAATATCAAAAAAGTAAATGTTTTTATATTATATTCTTTTATTTCTTTAAAAAATATTAGTAATAATACTTAATAATAATACTAATAATTATGCTATTGTTAATTATTCAATTAAATAAATGAATATATAATTATTATTATATAATTAATAATAATACTTAATAATAATATTAATAATAACTAGTAATAATACATAATATCAAAAAAGTAAAGGTTTTATATTATATACTTTTATTTCTTTAAAAATTATTAGTAATAATACTTAATAATAATACAAATAATGATACTATTGTTAATTATTCAATTAATAATTGAATATATTAATAATTATTATTATATAATTAATTATAATACTTAATAATAATATTATTAATAACTAGTAATAGTACATAATATCAAAAAAGTAAATAATTGAATATATTATATAATTAATAATACCCCATATCCTATAGGGTATACCCTATACCCTATAAGGTATGGGGTATAGGGTATAGGGTATACCCTATATGGTATAGGGTATAGGGTATACCCTATAGGGTATACCGTATAGGGTATACCCTATAGGGTATATGGTATACCCTATACCCTATACCTTATACCCTATAGGGTATATCCTATAGGGTATAGGGTATACCCTATAGGATATGGGGTATAAGATATAAGGTATAGGGTATATAGTATAGGGTATAAGGTATAGGGTATACCCTATATGGTATAGATTATACCCTATAGGGTATAGGGTATAGGGTATACCCTATAGGGTATAGGGTATAGGGTATATGGTATAAGGTATAGGGTATACCCTATACCCTATAAGGTATAGGGTTTAGGGTATACCCTATACCCTATAGGATATATCTTATAGGGTATACCCTATACCCTATAGGATATAGGGTATACCCTATAAGGTATAGGGTATACCCTATACCCTATACCCTATACCCTATAGGGTATAGGGTATAGGGTATACCCTATAGGGTATATGGTATAAGGTATAGGGTATACCCTATAGGGTATAGGGTATAGGGTATACCCTATAGGATATAGGGTATACCCTATAGGGTATATGGTATAAGGTATAGGGTATACCCTATAGGGTATAGGGTATAGGTTATAGGGTATATCCTATAGGGTATATGGTATAGGGTATAGGGTATTGGGTATAGGGTATAGGGTATAGAGTATATGGTATAGGGTATAGGGTATAGGTTATAGGGTATAGTATATAGGGTATAGTGTATAAAATATAGGGTATTGGATATAGAGTTTAGGGTTTAGGGTTTATGGTATTGGGTATAGAGTATAGGGATGGGCAAAATTCTTTAATTTTTATTTATAAACGTATAGTTTTTTTTGTTTTTTTATGAATATAAATAAATATTTTGGACATTTTTTTGTACTGAAGTTTTTTACAAAAAGTTATATAAAAAAGTTAGAAAAAAATAAACAAATGAAAGTATAATAAATAAATCAGGGACGGGTAAATTCTTTAATTTTTATTTATAAATGTATGTTTTTTTTATTTTTTATGAATATAAATAATTATTTTGGACACTTTTTAGCATTGAAGTTTTTTTCAAAAAGTTATATAAAAAAAGTTAGAAAAAAAAATAATCAAATGAAAGTATAATAAAAAAATCATGGACGGTTAAAATTCTTTAATTTTTATTTATAAATGTACAGTTTTTTTATTTTTTATGAATATAAATAAATATTTTGGACATTTTTTTGTATTGAAGTTTTTTCCAAAAAGTTATATAAAAAAATTCAGAAAAAAAATAAGCAAATGAAAGTATAATAAAGAAATCAGGGACGGGTAAAATTCTTTAATTTTTATTTATAAATGTATAATTTTTTTTTAATTTTTTATGAATATAAATAAATAATTTGGACACTTTTTTATATTGATGTTTTTTTTCAAAAAGTTATATAAAAAAAGTTAGAAAAAAAATAAACAAATGAAAGTATAATAAAGAAATCAGGGACGGATAAAATTCTTTAATTTTTATTTATAAATGTATAGTTTTTTTTTTATTTTTTATGAATATAAATAAATATTTTGTACATTTTTTAGTATTGAAGATTTTTTCAAAAAGTTACATAAAAAAAGTTAGAAAAAAAGTTATTTTTTTTTTTAAAAAAACAATTTCCGTCGTTAAATCCGTCGCTAAATCCGTCGCTAAATCCGTCGGTAAATTATATTTGTAAAATCCGTCGCTAAATCCGTCGGTACTTTAAAAGAAAAATATTTTTTATTTTTTATTATTTAGCGACAGAATAATTCCGTCGGTAATTTATTTTTTTTAAATCCGTCGCTAAATTCGTCGCTAATTTTAAAAATAAAAATATTTATTTATTTTTTATTTATTTAGCGACAAAAAAAATCCGTCGTTAAAATTTTTTGTAATCCGTCGTTATTCCGTCGCTAAATCCGTCGCTAAAATGAGCGGGCTTTTTTGGCGCCTCTATTGCGACGGATTAGTGACAGATTCATGTCTGTCGCTAAAATCCGTCGCTAATCCGTCGCTAAATCCGTCGGTAGCTGATTTTTTCGTTTTATTTTGCTTCCGTCGCTATTCCGTCGCTAATAGCGACAAAATTTGATCCGTCGCTAATTTTCGTCGCTAATTGGCAGTTTTCTTGTAGTGTAAGCTCACCATTTCCTACGGGGAGGTGCAGGCACATTTGGAGAGAGATAGCCCGGAGGCATTTTCTTTGTATCCCTGGGCTCGGTACGAGGCTGATGAGTTCGAGGGGGCTCCTGTGGTGACGGCGCAGCGGAAGATGCTGCGGGCCCGACTGCGGCGTCATGTACACAGGAGAGCGGGTCTTTTGGCAGCATGGCCCGGGCATGCTTCCCTTGGCTCCGAGGGACCCGCCTTTCGGGATGTTGGATTCCCGGGATATGGATGTATTAGAGTTTGAGAGGTATTTGGGCGGCGTGAGTGCCCATGAGTTTGTCTTGTATCGAGAGGAGTATGGAGCCTTCGTGAGGAGGAAGTTGAGGACGCCACAGGTGTTGGCGAGGGATAGGGAGGCTGGTCCGCAGGGTCCCCAGAGGTTCCGGTGCCTGGGCCAGATTTCACGTATGTTTGTGGGGACTCATCGAGGAGGAGGGTGTGCATGCTCCGTCCCCGAGCGAGCTCTGCTGCCTACCGAGTGGATCCTGATAGGCCGGTGAGTATGCTTACTCTTTTCCATCTTGGCATCTTTTCTGTATTTTTCTCTTTTTGTTGAGTATGACTGTATTGCTGAGCGTTTCTTTGGTAGCTTGCTTGTGCAGGTTCCGGGGAGAGCCTATGACATGTTGACCCGCCGTTATGTGGCGATGAGGTCCTTCGCAAAGAAGATGGCGTCGAGGCTGTCTTGCCGGTCTTCGCGACGTGTGCCGGCGTACGAGCCGATGCCTTCGAGGCATTCTGTAGATGTTCCTCTACCGAGAGCCGAGCCGAGCCACGCAGAGAGACCTTCGCGGGGGCGGCATAGCATGGATGCC
This sequence comes from Adenophora triphylla var. japonica, assembly GCA_022495995.1. Lineage (NCBI taxonomy): Eukaryota > Viridiplantae > Streptophyta > Magnoliopsida > Asterales > Campanulaceae > Adenophora > Adenophora triphylla. The sequence goes on along the minus strand of JAFEMH010001634.1, from coordinate 382,212 downwards.
GGGACGTCCTCGGGAGCTCAGAGACCGCAGACCCTTCATCAGTTCTTTCCTCCGCCGGATGCACAGGGTGAGGGTTCGTCAGGGCATGCCTATTTTGACCCTTTTTTCGGCTTCGATCCTTCTGAGTATCTTGAGTACCAGCCTCAGGAGGGCTCGGTACTCCGATGATGAGGGTGTGGCCGGCGAAGTTCTTGGGATGCCCGACTTCTCGCTTGAGGATGTCAGTGATGATGATGCTGAGGAGTCGGATTAGGATTCATTTGCTTTCCCTCTTTCCATATCCCCGTTCTTCTTTTTTTTTTAGCAACAGGCATTTATGGGTACCTGTAATAAAACACTTGTATTTGCATGGCAAAAGTATTTTATTTTAAGATGTAATGTCGTATTTGTGATTCCCGGGAATTGTCCTAGGAATTGTTGCTATTATTTTTTTTTGCGCATGCCACGTGAGCTGAGAGAGTGTTTGTGGGTAATGTATGCTTGCCGGAAATGGCTTTGGCCAGTGTTTGGACAGTTTGGAGCAAGGTCCTGCTGGGGACAGTGGTTATTGGCCAGTTTGCTAAGAAAGTGGGGCCAAGATGCAATAAGGTCCGTACGGACAGACCTTGGTTGCAAAGAGGTCCGTACGGACCAGCCTTGCTTTTGGAAAGGAAATAAATACTTTCCAGTGTCTGGACTTTCCCCATTCCCCATTTGCAGCCATTTTCGAGCTTTCTTCCCCATTTTTTTCTAGGAACCTCCATTTTTGCCATGGATTCTTCGTACGTTCCAAGAATTTTGCCAAGGCTTTCGCAGGAGCGGCAAGCACACTTCCTTGAGCAGCTGAAAATGTGGATGTGACGCCGTATGAGGCATCAGAGGCGGGCTTTCGAGGTAAGGTTTCGACTTTGCTCGATTTGGTCTTTTAAGGAGTTGGTTCCTGATTGGGAGTTGTTGCGGGCTGCCGCGAAGTTCTGGGATGTTAGGAGGCATGTGTATTGCTTCTCCTACAATGAAATGGTGCCTACCTTTGAGGATTTTCGGGCTTTGATTGGAGGACCGGAGGTGGAGGCCATCTCGCTTCCTTTGATTGGCGGTGCTGCCGTGAGCGTGAAGATGGCAGGCTTCCTTCGGACATCGTTGGAAGAAGTACATGGCATGATCCTTGATTCGGGTCATATTGACATTTCTGAGCTGCCGGAGCGGTTCATGGTTGATGATGAGAGTGATGTCTCTTGGGATGTATTTGCCTTGTGCGTGATAGCGACGCTCTTCATGGTCAGCTCCCTTGGGGTTTGCGATGGCGCTTTGCTAGATGTGGTTGGGCACTGCAGAGCTGGAGAGGATATTGTCCCGTTGGTGCTGGGGGAGACTCTTCATGGTATTGACCGTCTGGCGACTGGGGATCGGTTCATGAGAGGGGGAAGCCCCGCTTTGCTCACCTTGTGGCTGCGAGAGAGACTTCAGGCCATGCCCGAGGCTCGACGTCGTTTAGCCCGTGGTCATTTGCTCAGCGACCTCTTGTGTTGGATATGGATCGGTCCGCTTTGGGAGAGATGGATGGCACGGCTTGGTACGCATCAGATCCGTTGGTGGGTTCCGCACTGGGGGATTGAGACTAGGAGGGCCTTTCAGGAATGGTCCTATGTTGTCAGAGTTCCAGGTTTGTCTTGGTCCTCTTTCTATATTCCTTCGCTTGTTTCCCGACAGTTTGGGATGAAGCAGGAGCCTTTGTTGGGCTGGGATGACCTTGCTACTGCGGAGATAGCTCCTCTTTGTATGGCAGCTCCAGGTGCTTTCTTGTATTTTCTGAGGGTATGGAAGTATTCCGCTTTCCCTCCTGTGGTGCTCCTTAGACGTCGGGAGAGTTTCGTATTGACGACCCAGTACCTGGCTTGGTATGAGTAGCGTGTTGGGCAGTCCCAAGTGGCTTTGGGGAGCAGGCGCGGAGCGATTCTGAGACCTGGGTGCCGTAGTAGCTATTGTCTTAGGAGTCTTTGAAGCACAGTCGACCCTCGGGGATGCGACGGAGACACTTTGTTTGACTACGAGACTAGAGTTGACCGACTGACGGGGAGAGGTCCTCTTTTACAGACTCGCAGGGAGGAGATCCGAGCCGAAGCACGGGCGAATGAAGCCCTGAGAGCTGCTGGATTGTTTGACTCTACGGGGAGGATCCCTGATCTCGAACTGAGAGACGCAGATTTGGTTCGCGTGGAGCGAAAGAAGAATCGCCGGGGACGAGGGAAGAAAGGGAAGAATGGCGAGGGGACAAGCGCAGATGGCGCGGAATGACCTCCTAGGTATCCATTCATTGCATTGCAAACACATTATTTGTTAAATGTATTAAGCTGTCTTTTAGCATATTGTGAACTTGAGAGTATACCGTGCTTGAACTCATCAAGAAATGTTGTAACCGTTAGTGATTTGTGATTTACTTTTAAAGCTTTGTCGAGACGCAAGATCTCTTGTTCACTTTTGTGTATTTTGTGAACCTTGGCGGTGTCCATCTTTGGACTTTTCTGTTGCATTTGCGGACTGAAGCGGCCTGGGCCCTGACGGCAATCCCCTTTGCTTGGGTTTTGTGTTTGAGAGGTTGGATGACCCCCTGACAAGTCATTTTGACGGTCTTTTCCGTAGCTTCCTTGCCTCTTGTTTGTTGGCGTTGGGCTCTTGACCTTAATTTCGCAGCTTCTGCTTGAGCTTTTTTTTTATTTTATATATTTTTTTTGTGAGCCCTTGCTCGAGCTCTTTTTTTTTTTGTGAGCCCTTGCTCGAGCTCTTTTTTTTTTTGAAGCGCGTGAGGGCGAAGACAAGCCCCTGGCTTGGAAGTAGACATGGGTCAGTCGTCTGACGTTGAGTGACCTTCGAATGTCCTTTGATGTTGCCGCCGTTGTTTGACTTGGTCAAGGTGACGTTGGGGCATGCTCTTGAAAAGTGCGTAGCTTAATGGAGGTCTTGATTGACATTTAAACTTTTGACTTTTTTGTGTGTTTTTAGACCGGACCAATTAAGGTTGCCTACGTTCCCCCGGACTAGAGGGCTCAGGTCTGCGTAGTTCGACACTACATGGAGTGCCACGAGATGCACGATTGTTCTTCTTTAGGCGAAGTATCTGCGAAGTTTGCTTCCGTTGACTGGATTTATGAAGGGATTGCCGTCTAGGTCTGTCAGCTTCATGGCACCTCCGGAGAAGATCTTTTGAACCACGAAAGGGACGATCCACGTTGGTTCCCATTTTCCCAGTGGGTTGGTTCGAGTGGGAGGCTTTTCTTTGAGTACCAGATCGCCTTCCTTGATGTCTCGGGACTTGACTTTCTTGTCGAAAGCTCTAGCCATCCTGCTTTGGTAGGCTCGGATGTGTTCCATGGCCTTTAGTCGTCGCTCGTCTAGCAGAGCCAATTCGTCATGTCGACTTCGGAGCCATTCGACTTCGTTGACGTCATTTTCTAGCAGCACTCGGAGTGAGGGAATTTCCAATTCAATGGGAAGGACAGCTTCCATCCCGTATGTTAGTGCGAATGGGGTTTCTCCCGTGGCTGTTTTGACTAATGTTCGGTAGCCCCAAAGTGCAAGGTGCAGCTTCTCGGGCCAATCTCGTCCTCGGGTGGTCATTTTCCGGATGATCCGTTCGAGGGTCTTGTTTGCTGCTTCCACGGCGCCGTTCATTTGTGGTCGGTAGGGAGAATATTTGTGGCGTGTGATCTTGAATTCGGCCAGCAGTCTGTCGAATTCCCCCTCGAAGTGTGAACCGTTGTCTGATATGACTTCATTTGGGATGCCATATCGGCAGATGATGTTTTCCTTGAGGAAATGCGCGACCTTCTTGGATGTGAGTATCTTGTAGGACTTGGCTTCGACCCATTTGGTGAAGTAGTCGATGGCTACTAAGATGAACTTGTGACCGTTGCTGCCTGGCGGAGCGATTTTTCCGATGACGTAAATTCCCCAAGTGGCAAAAGGCCAAGGCGTAGTCATGCAGTAGAGATCGTGGGGAGGTAGATGATTGAGGTTGGAGAACCGTTGACACTTGTCGCAACTTCGGACAAAGTGAATGCAGTCTGCCTCCATAGAGATCCAGTAGTAGCCCATCCTGAGAATGATTTGCATCAGGGCTCTGGCGTTCATGTGGGACCGCAAGCCCCATTGTGGACTTCGTTCATGAACTTGCTTGCTTCTTCCTGGCTGATGCAGCGTAGGAGTTGTCCTTGGTAGAGTTTCTTGTATAGCATGTCCCCAAGGATGACAAAGTGAGAGGCGAGGTGTTTTAGGGCCATGATGCTCTTGGCTTTGGCTCCTTCCCTGCGTTAACCTTCTTCGTTCATGAAAGCGGCTTCCCCATTCTTGAGGTATTGGAAGATCTGGTTGTGCTGGAAATGGCTGCGGACTTGCGTCTCTTTGGCTCCTCAGCAATCTTGCAAATCGCTGTGATTAAAACCTCCTCGGCAGCTTGGGCCCGGTTTTTCTCTCGTTTGACAACATGCTTAAATGTTTGCTTGATGCATTTATTCAATTAATGTGTTTGCTTCTTTGTGTAGATGAATTGTTATTAACTGCTTTGATTAGTTAACTCATCATTTATTAAAGATGCGATGAAAGGATATTCTAGAAAGGTCGGACCTTTTATTGAAAGCGTAAAGACTGTACATTGTTGATTATGGACTCACGATCTTCCGGCGTGGAGCCATCAGATGACTCGAAAGACATGAATTCACAGACAACATGACTCGAAGCTAGACTATGGGCGACGAGGGATTGGACCAGGCTTCATTACTCTGGGCAGGCTGTAGCTCTAGAGGGAGTGGCAATGGCCTTGGTGACCAATTCTCAATTGGCACGATTCCTGGAAAATAGCTTGCGTGTGGTTCGACTTCAAACCAGATCGCGGAGGTTTTTGGTTGCTCCCCTGATGACGTCCCTCCATTAGTGTTGCTACCAGTCCTTGGGGGTCTTTGATGATAGAAGTCGCTGAGGGCTACTTCTAAGAGGGCGAATCATTCGGCGATCGGAGTTGATTCTTGCTGATGTTGATCATTTTCATAGAATCCGCCTCTTTATCTGGGATCTTTGCTTGGACAACATTTACAATGTCTGATTCGAGGGGGCATGCTATATCTCCTTCCCTGATTAGGCCTTGGAGGAGGTTGCGCCACTGTTCATCTAGGTCGGACACTAGAATGTTGAATTGAACTATGCTGTGATGGCTGTCCCCGTAAGATCCGAGAGTGTTGACCAGAGGGTTGTCTTGTACCGGGGGATCGGTGATGAGCCAGTTTGCAAGAGGGTTTTTGGTGAGGTAAGGGTCTACTCCTCGATCAATCTCCATCTGGGCGTCCATCTCTTGATCTTCTCTTAAGCATTCTTCACAGTCGCATATGTCAGAGTTGTCATCCTGACCCATGAGCTCTTCGATTTCCAGCTCGTCGCGGCTTAGAGCGTGGATGTAAGGATCCACTTCGTAGCGGGACAGGGTAGGAGACTCATCTGGAGAAGAGTATTCGGTCATGTCGGGACCTTCTTCTGGGTCGTAGCTTGCTGGCCAAGCACTTGCCATTGCACTGCTTCCGCGGATCACTTCGATTACTCCATTGGCATTGATGAATTTCACGCATTGGTGAAGAGTATATGATACTGCTTTCATCTGATGTATCCAAGGTCGTCCCAGCAAGGCAGAGAAGGTTGGCTTGATTTCCACGACTTGGAACTCTACCGACTCTAGTTGTGCATCGATCCTCAGGTTGATGACTCCTACAATTGGTCGCGCAGTGGAGTCGTAGGCTCGGATTACCCGAGGTGAAGGCCTTATCAGGGAGCGGTCGATACGGAGTCGTTTCAGTGTGCTCAAAGCGATGATGTTGACTGCGGAGCCGTTATCAATCAAGACGTTCGAGAGGAAGAACATCTCTATTTTTATGAGGATGAGGAGGGCTTCGTTGTGTCGATTCTCACATATCGGCAAGTCATCGTCTGTGAAGGCTAGACCGCTTCCAGTGCTACCGTTTGACTCAGTCTCCTCTGGGGAGCGTTCGATCCATCCATTTGTATGCCTTGGTCGGGGCAAAGATCGTAGGGAGACAATTTCCCTTGGGCGTTCTTGTCTGAATTCCCGGTCACGAGACCTTTTGACTCTGGTTTCACGCTCCCAGTCATAGCGAGACAGCATGCTGACGATTTCGGAAATTGCAGGGGGTCTGCTCTCGCTTGGAGTTTCGTCAAAGGCTATCGAGTTCACCCTATCGTTTCGGGGGAATGGATTTCCAATGGTATTAGGGCCACGGGGGAGTTCCAACTTTCCTTCTTCAATTAGCCCCTGGACCACCTGCTTTAGTACGAAGCAATTGTCGGTGGTGTGGCCGGGGTAGTTGTGGAAGGCGCAGTGCTTGCTCATATCCATGTTGGTTTGGGAGTCTTTGGTTGGAAATTCTCGAGAGGTTTGAGAAGATTTCGCTTTACCAAAGCTTCAAATACTTGGCCCAGGGGCATTTCGAGATTGTCGAGATGCTGGAACTGTGGGAAGCGAGGGGGATTATTACTCCTTGGGGCTGCTTGATCGCGGTTCACTTGAGCTCCGTTCTGGATGTAGTGTACCGTTCCGGCTGCTTCTTTTCCTTTGTTCGGGGCAGGAGTTGAAGTTGCCAGGTTTGTCCGATAGCGGTAAGACGAGGCAGGGGCTGCTGTTGTCTTTTGAAGACTCAGAGTCTTCTCAAACTTTGTTTCGGCATTGACCATGGCACGGAGATCTGGATAGAAATGATGGCTGATCAAGGTCCTCAAAGATGGCTTGAGACAGGAATGGAAGATGTCCATTTGCTCTTCCTTGGAAAGTGGATCCATTATCTCACTAAGCTTCCAATTCCATCTTTTGTAGAACTCGCCAACGGGTTCATCATCCTTTTGTTCGGTGGCTTGAAGATCGTGGCGGTTTGTCTCCCACTCAAGGTTGGCGCGGTACTTCTCTAGGAAGATCTCGCTGATTTGGTCCCACATGGAGCGGTCTTCTGCCTTTACGTTGAGGAACCACCTTAGCGCTGTGGATTTGAGAGAATGCTGGAAGTGGTCCGCCATTTGTTGAGGGGTTGCTCCTTTAGCTCTCATACCCAAGACATAGGTATCGATGTGAGTTTTTGGGCATTTCGTCCCGTCAAACTTCTCCATTTCTGGCATCCTGAATTTTGGTGGGAGCGGGACCACTTTACTTGGATCAGTAGGCAGGAGGGAGTCTTTCCGGGAACTAGCTAGCTTGCCTTGCATGTCCTTCATTTGCTCGATCAGCCAAGCCATGTGGGGATCGGCAGGTTGAGGCGGGTTACCGTTTTCGGGGATAGAAACAAAGATGGAGGTGGATTGGCTGATGGGATCGCCATTCGGGAGTCTTGGGGAGGTATTTGAGTGTACACCAACCCATACCCTGGAGTGCTGAAGTTAGGGGCGTGATTGCCAGGTCCGGTAAGGGTTGTGTTTGGGAATTGGGGAAATGATTCATTAGCCCCAAGTGGCAGACTAGCAGGTGGCAAGCTTGAGATGTCGGGATATCTACTCGGGATGCCTGTCCCCGGTAGGCATGGGGACTTCTGATTATGACTGCGAGGCTCGTATAGAGGCAAAGGATTGAATCCTGGGGGATACCGAGATGCATGGGGATACGCGGAGCGAGCACGTATGTGTCTTTGTTGATACCGAGCTTGATGTGCGGGCGGGAAGCGGCTTGTCTTGGCGGACATGTCGGAGCTGCTTGGCCCAGCGCTGAGGAGCTTTGAGCGAGAGCTGCTTTGTTGCTGGGATCTCGTAACTTGGCGGAGGCGGGACTTGCTGATAGCTTGAGAAACCGGGGGAGCCGGTATGTCTTCGTCCTCTATGAGAACAAAGGTTCCGTCAGGTTGGGGAACTGCAACGGTTCCTCGAAGACGCAGGGTGTCTACGATCCAGGCTTGCTGCTCTTCTTGGCGCTTCTTGATGGTTTCGAAGGCTCGCAGTACCTCCTCCATTGTCTGGAGGTTCCTTAGTGGCGGGGTTCCGTTTCCCTCACTGTTATATGTTGATCCTGTCATGGGGGAGTAGCGGACGGTGCAGACCATTGAACTGGAAGGGCTGCCGGACCTTGTGACCTCGATACTGAAAAGGTGGCTCCCGGGTATTCTCAACCACTCTCGGTTCACTGGAGGGGGTGACGGGCAAGGTTTAGACACAGGAATGGTCTCTCGGGATAAAAGGGGGAAAGCTCACATGGCATGCGGTTTCCGCTTCTTTTATATTTTTTTTATATTTTTTTTGTTGTTTTAGTTTACTTAAAACATGTTTTCTCAGAGTCCTAGGTAGGTTGGAAAAGATTGCTCTTTTTTTTCGCAACTATGCTAGATCCTGGGTCAGTGGAGACCATCTGTGGCTATAAGCCCCTCGTTTTGCACCTGTATTTCGACATCCCAGGGTGGACAGCCCCGGGCGAGGGTCCTATAGGGCAATCGGTTTCCACCGGCCTAAAAGAAAAATTGAACCTAAGGACCGAGCCTGTCATGTTCGTTTTGATGCGTTAGCCATGTGAATAGTGAACCGAGCCGGCCACTGAGTCAAGATCAGGTCAAGAGTTCGGCATGACCTCTCTTTACCTTGCTTGCGCAAGGGATTTGTGACGTTAGGTGTTGGCTGGGTCATATCGTCATGGATGACGTATCAAAGGCGTGATGACATGGTGTCATGTGAGCATGGATGTATATCCGGGACGGAACATCGTCTGGGTGTAGCTTCGAAAATCAAGATCAGGTCAAGATTTTAGCATGACCTTTCATCGCTTTGCTTGCGCAAGGGATCTTGAGTTCCGAGCCTTGACTCAGAAAATGGCCGGCATGGTATATGTATCCAGGCTGTATGACACGGACTGGGTAAAAACCAACCGAGTCTAGACAGAGTGTGACTCAAGACTCAAACGTGCAGGGTTGACGCTTGGCTAGGATGGGATGTTTGGAATGATCCCGTACGCATCCGAGAGGCCTAGGAAGACCAAACGGACTGCAACTGAGACCACCCCGGGTTGAGGGTTGTAGTGTGCAGTGTAACCGAGGCAGCAGAGTGCGTAGTGTGCGGTGTAACTGAGGCAGCAGTGTGCGTAGTGTGCGGTGTAACCGAGGCAGTAGTGCGAGTAGTGTGCTGTCTCTAAAATTCTTTTTCTGAGTAAAAACAGAAGTTTTTTTTTTTTTGAAGAATTTTAAATGTATGCACAGATGTATATTGATGCATTTTTTTTTGTATTTTTATTTTTTTTTTGTAAAATAAAAAGTAAAGCATGTGCACACACACACAACAGTTAAAGAAAGGGGTAAAATAAAAGTTTGACCCTCATCATTGTTTTAAAAATCTTTTGTTTTGTTTAAAAAGATTTTAAAACAAAAGTTCCCCAGCGGAGTCGCCAACTGAAATTACCCGGATCCGGCTCGCGCGCGGGCCCCGGCATCTCGCATTTGTCGCTTTCGGAAGTTGCCCGGATCCGAGAGGCAGCGCGTTCGCGCCCCGGCATCTGGCTTATTCCGTTTTGCGTGTTGGAGGTGTCTCGCCGTTGTTTTCGCAATTGTAGAGTCGCCACGCCGTTTTTATTAAGCCCAAAACATTGAAAAAGGGCATCAGTTTAGAAATAAACTGTTTTTGTGTGATGAGATTTTGAGTTCGGAGGTCAGATGACTCCTCGGGAAGAGAATATTAGAATCTTAGAGCTCACCCGAGTCGCCTCGTAAAAACGAGTCTTTCGGATACCCCTAATATTCTTTAACTGTTGTGTGTGTGTGTGTGTGCTTTTAAAAATGCATCTTTGTATCGGATGTCTACATTGTACACTACGTATTGAAATGTATTGAAATAGTAATGGAAGGAAGCCTTACCAATGTTGGTTCGTGTCTGTCTTCCGCTGGGGAATAGTGTTTGAGGATGGAATAGTGTTCCGGCACGGACCGGGATTGCTTCGGGAGAGGCCGGTTGTCTGCGGACAGAGTTTCGGTGTGAGTTGAGATTGTAGGCTGCGTTCGGGCAGAGGTTCGGCGTGCATTGGGATTGCAGGGATTACTCGGGCAGAGTTTCGGTGTGTGTTGGGATGGCAGGAGTCACTCGGGCAGAGTTTCGGCGTGCGTTCAAGCTTCCGGTTTGACTCGGAAAGAGCCGGGACACCTTGGGAAAGACCAGGCAAGGCCTCGGAGTACCACGAGGGACCTCAGAGTACCTCGAGAGTGCCTCGGGGCAGCGCGGGAGCGTCGCGGGAGCGCTCGGAGAGGCTTCGGAGCACCTCGAGGGGGCTCGGAATGCCTCGAAAGGATCCGAAAGGAGCCGGGATTACCCCGAAGGGTCTTAGAGGGGTGCCTGGAGGCTGGGGGGAGAGGAGAGAAGAGGAAATTGTGTGAAAATGAGGGAGGGGGAGCCCTCTATTTATAGTGCCAGAAAATTGCAAAGAGGTCCGTACGGACCTCCTAGGTAAACCAATATTTTGGTTTTCCTCGATTTGAGGGAATATGTGATGATGAAGAAGATTCAGCCATGATTGGTTTTAGATGCAATAAGGTCCGTACGGACCATCTTAGAATGCAAAGAGGTCCGTACGGACCAACCATGCAGGGGGGTAATGATGTTCTCCGGGATTTGAGGGAATATTGTGGACTTTAAGGGGATTTAGTAATCATTGAAACAAAGAGGTCCGTACGGACCTTAATTGCTTTTCTGATTTCCTGAAAATTCCCAAGAGGTCCTTTTGTCCCTTTTTATCCCAGAAAAGTTCCTCCCTTGGTTTGGCTGAGGGTTTTTTGAGGGTTTTGAGTACCAGAGGTCTTCGAGACTGTGTTTGTGAGTCTGCGGTGTTTCCCATGTTCTCGGAAGAGGGTGATCCTGATTGGGGTACTTACAGTCTCGCACGGGACATACGTGTCTCGCACGAGACAACCCCTCTGCAGGATGTGTAGAATCACAATCATTCTCCGTTTCAAACTCTTTTCTTGATAAACATCATCTAATCCGGTTCTCCAATCACAGTTGAGTTCTGAAACCTTCCTTGAGTCTCCTAATCTTGGTGACCAAGTAATCCATCCACCTCTTTAACCCCTATAAATACCTGATAGCTTTCAGTATTTTAGAGGTCCCCAATCCACGATCGAAAACACACAACACACACACATTTTGTTGGTTTCTCTCCCTGAAAGATTCCTACAAAATCACCCTAAAATCACCTAAAGTTTGTGTTATTAACCTTTTTGATCAACAAACATCAAAGCCTGAATCAAGGATTGAGGCGAAGCTCTATCCGCATCAAGATTTGACTCTCAGATTGAGTAGAAACTCTGCCCGAATCAATTCTCGACCAAGAAGACATCTTAGAACCACGTTCTAAATCAAATACTCCTTAAACACAAGGTAAACTCCTTTTACTCTCTTCTTCTCAATCTCTCTCTATTGACTCTTAGAGTGGTGTAATCCCATCAAAAGGATTAGCCTAGAGTCCCTTCAATCAATGGAGGTGATCTCGAAGCATATAGTCCGACATTCCTAATCAAGAAATTGATTAGGATTTTCTTGTTCTTTTATTTAATTAATAATTGAAAAGATTGATAATACTCAATTGGCAAGACTGATCTTCGGATTGGGTGGAATGGGTGCTCCTCGACCTTCCCATTTCATAACTTAACCCCCGAACCCTCAAATCTCTTTTAAACATAAAAATGTTTTTCTTATTGTTTTCCTAAATAAATAATAAGTGGCGACTCCGAGATGTTGAAAAATTCACGCATCGCTACAACATCCAGTACCTGGACAAGACGAGGATAGACCGAGTTGACTCGTTATCCCCCAGTATAATTTTGTTTGAGAGTAGAGCTGAGATAATTGAGCACATCAATTTGTTCTATCCGTCTTCAGATCATATTGCTCGTCTTCATCTGAGTGGTAAGGCTCCCTCCTCGTCCTTACTATAATGACGAGGAGGGGCATCCCTCTTCCCCGTCTAAATATCAGCCTGGGACGATGTAACTAATTTTTTCTCCTCGACCTTTTGCAGATATGACGGGAAGAGGTGGTGAGGCCTCCACGTCTACCAAGATCGTTGATGGCGAACAAGTTGAAGGAAAAGGTAGCTGAGGAAGAGGAGGCCGAGGTGGAGCTGCTCTTCCCCGAGCTCAACGAGTCAAGGCCCGGGATCCCATGTTGGAGACCTTATACATGAGATATGGTGTAGATAGGAATGAATATAGAATAACATACGTCGGCCATCCCACTTTTGAAACCAAGGGAGATGTAGATAGGTTTTATTACAATGATGGCCACGTACACTTCTACTTCAAACAATTTCAGCAAGGACTTCGCCTCCCATTGGACCCTTTTATCAACGAGTTCTTAGGAGATATGAGAGCTGTCCCGGCTATGTTGGGAGCCAATGGGACTAGGGTCCTCGTAAGTTTTATTGTTTTATGTCGTAGTCTAGGTTTCGAGCCTACTCAAGCTGCTTTCTAGCATTTCTTCAACGTCGGCTACACCAAGGATACCAGGTTGATAGTGATAAGAAGCGACTTCAAAAATCCCAAGATCATTCTCCCTACGTCCAGCAAGGTGTAAGGTTGGGAGAACCATGCTATCAGGGTGGAGAGCCGACAAGGCTGGGAATTTCCTTCTCCCATTGATGAGCCTTTGGTCCCTAGAAAAGTGGTTCGAGCTGAATGGACCTTGGCTTTGATTAACCGACATAATGACTTTGCCAAAGTAGGCTTGCATGAATGGGCGTTATTAGAAGCCGATGACCGGTATTACGTTCAGGCTGGGTTAATGCCGGGACCGAGGGACGGCGTGGTTCCTCTCGTTCCCGTTTATAGGGGAAGGAGGTTCAACGACCGGAAGATCCATCCCGGTCTAGTCTTTCACGATGACTGTGGCCGTTGCCAACTTGAACCTCCTGATCAATGCCTCAGAGATGAAGATGTCATAGGACGTAATTACCCTTTCCTCGTTTCTTATACTTGTGCAATTGTTGCTTGTTTTTTCTGTTGTCATAGCATAACCATCTCCCCTCGTACTTGCAGATTTAACACCTGAAGAAGAAGCCGAGATGGCCTCTCTGGAAGATGTCGACCCCAAGGAGCTTATTAGGAGGAAGAGGAGGCTGGTCAAGACCTCGGTCCTTACTCAAAGGAAGAGCGAGGCCACCACTCGTCATCTTATCCTGTCTGCTAAGGGTGATGTTCCCTTGCCCATCAAGCCATTGGGGGAGGTTGTTGATGTCGAGGAGGAGACATCTGGAAGTCGAGATAACCCTCCTACAACCGTGGGGCATAGACCCCATGTTGAGATTGCTAGGGTCGATATGGAAGTCGATATCTCGTCAATCGAGGAGACGGATCTTGTTCAAAGGCACTCGGGCCAGAAGAGGCCCCAGACTGGTTTTGCCGAGGGGCCCCCTGCAAAGAAGTCTGCTGCTGCCTCCTCTCCTCAATCAATCAATCTTGAAGTCGTTAAGTCATATTCGGAGGCCAAGCAGCTAGCTCGGCAACTCATCCCCCAGCCAGGTCCCCTCAAAGGCTTGAACGTGTTAGCCAGGGAGGGTGCTCATGTCCGGCTGGGCCGTGCTGCCATCCACCGGGCCATGGACGAGGAGCTTCTTGAAAATTTGTTGAAGGCCAAGCATAGTAACGAGCACATGGTTACTAGGCAGGGTCTGATGATCTCTAAGGTGATTATCTTGTCACTTTCCTCTCGTACCTTGTACTTTTATGTATTGCTAATGCCCTTCATTTCTTGGTTACATAGTGGGCTACCTTGGTTGCTCATCTGTCCATCTATGGCAAAACCATGGATAAGCAAATAACTGAGCTCAAGGCCAGCATGAAGAGGGGAGAGACCGATATGGCTGCAGCCGCTGAGTTGCTTAAGGCCAAGGATAGTGATCTTAAGGTCGAGAGGGCTGCTAAAGCCGGGGCCGAGGAGGTGGTCAAGAAGGCCGAGGAGGCTAAATTGAAAGCCGAGGAATCCCTCCGGCTTAAAAGTGTCACTACAACAAATATGCCTTTTTCCAGCACTTTTAAAACGGCACTTTACTTTGTGCTGCTAATTTGCGGCATTTCAACGAAAAGTGCCTCTAAATTTCCGGCATTTCAACGAAAGTGCCGCTAAATTTCTGACGTTTTTTGAAAAATGCCACAAATTCCCGGCATTTTATTGAAAGTGCCGCAAAATTTCCGGTGCTTTTTGGAAAATGCCGCGAATTACCGGCACTTTATTAAAAGTGTTGGAAAATTTCCGACAATTACTGGAAAGTGTGACAAAATTCCGGCATTTATTGAAAAGTGCCTCTAATATCTGGCACTTTTCTGTAATTGCCGCATATTTTTCTGCACTTTTTGAAAAGTGTCGCCTAAATTTCGATACTTACGTGAAATTGCCGCAAAATATCCAACACTTTTTTGTAATTATCCTAATTTTTTTCATTATTTTTCCCTTTTTTATAATATTATGGGCGTTCCATAACTAATGTTATGTACTATATATTCCAAAATGTAAAGTTGATATATAATATTTTAGATTGAAGGGAGTAATATTTTTCTTAATTTCTGTGAATATTCAATTTTGAAAATATTTATTATGAGATGGAGAAAATATAGTACAAAAAAAGTTAATAATTAAACTATTATTTTAATTTTCATTTTTACAATATCCCAATCAAACAACAACCAGGCGTACTTATTTATTCCCCAAATTTCCCTCCACAATTTCCCTCTCAATCCAAATCCAAATCTTAAATCAAATCCAAATCCAAATCCAAATCCTTTCTTTCCGATTCATCCTAGACTAAAGTAAATAGTATTTCGGCCGCTTCTTATTGGCAGTTCAACGCAAACCGCAAACCTAAAATCTCGAAATCTTCATACGCGACGGAAATATTATTGAAGGTAATCTAATAACTTGCAAAATCCTCCCTCCCTCATGTTTAATTATAATCATATTCTCAGCGTATATCATATTCTCAGCACATATAACTTTTTCCCAGGTTAATTCTAGGTACATGAGACAGAGACACGTTTCCGGCAGAATTTGGCTGTTGTTCTTGGTTTTTCTGGCGAGTAAAGACGAGGGTTTGTTGTTGAATTGCTTTCTGATAAGCTGAAGTCGGTCTGCTTTTCAAATCTCATAGGTAATGTTCCTGCTAGTGGAAAGCTTGTCCTCTGCATTGTCTTTCTTCTTTGTCGAATGTATTTTTAAAAGAAAACATAATATTTTGGTGACAAGCTTTTGCTTATTAATTATCAGGCACAAAATTATATGGTGCAAAATGCACAAGAATAGTAATGTTTGGAATTCTGGTTCCAGTAATTGTTAATGTCCTTTTCTTGTCCCTGGATATCTAACAGTTGTGTGATACTTTTTTGTTCCTTGAGTTTGATGCATTCTCGGGATTAGCTTCATTTGTTTTGAGGAAACTACAGTTTCACAATTTATCATTTGGAAAGTGGAGAACATTGCATACAGTTTGGACCCTATTTTGACAAAAAATAAATATGGACCCCAATGTGTGAATGTCCTCCAAAGTTTGGACCCTATTTTGTCATTTGCCCAAAAAATAAATATATATTGATGTATTGATCATGAAATGATTCTTTTGATGAATGTAGAATGTGTTCGTGGCTTTTGAAATCATTTCTGCAGGACATCCACGGGCAAGTTATTAGAATTGTCTTGACCTTGTATCCCTTGTGAATGCGTCTTTGGTGTCTCTGCCTTTTGTCCTTGTCCGGTCATGGTTTTGTACTTGTTTAGCTACATAGGTTTTTATTCTGCCATAATTTACTTTGTAATAGACTTCTTAGCTCTCTATCTATCATTATAGCTTGTTCTTGACTGTCGACGTCAGCAAACATAATCTAATTAGCCCTCAGTTATCATGTTGATGACCAGGTCTTTGTTTATTATTCTTATCTTGGCCTCACACACTCACAATAATTGGTATCTTGTGAAAACCTCTTTTTAGGCTATAACACGGTTACTGTTGATTTTACGACAATGCACGAAATATATTTGGTACATTATTGCTGACTAAATGTCAATATGGGATGTCAATAGTAGGCAGCAGTGTGACTCACCATGTCCTTTTCCTTTCCGGGTATGGCCGGTACCTCCTCCCAAAATGAATGTCCAAATTTAAAATTTGTTCTAAATCAATAATGAGAAAATTTGAAATTTTTTTGGACATTCATTTCTAGGAGGAGGGAGTACTATTAGTGGTGTATCAGCGAAGAGGATCGGTTTTCATTTGATTATTGTTAGTTGATGAAGTTTTTCACATGTTTTATATTGTTTGAAAATTAGGAATAATGTTTGTTTTTTTGTTTGTTTTATTACAGGTATTGAGTTTGATGAATTCCTTTGATTTCATTGTTTTTTAACTGATTTCATTGTTATTTATGGGTTAATACTTTATTGACTAGTTCAATCTTTATTTATTTTTTTGGTTGTTTTGAATGTTTTTTCACTTGTTCGAGTTATGGTTATTTGATTTAGACTTGATGGATAGGAAGAGTTATTTACTAGTCTTATATGGTTATTTGATTTAGTCTTGTTCGAGTTATAGATTTCATTGTTATTTATGGGTATTTACTAGTCTTATGTGGTTGATTTGATTTTTTTTATCTTACTACAGAAAAAAAATGGATAAGAGTTGGATTAACTTGCCAAATAGGTTGGATCCAAAAAATTTAAACGGCCTTATGGAATTTATTAAATTTGCCAATACCAATAAGCAACCTGGTTCAGAGATCAAGTGTCCGTGTAAGCATTGTAGATTGTCTTTAAACCAACGCAAAAAAATAGTTGGTGAACACGTAGTTATGTATGGTTTTCTTGAGACTTACACTATTTGGGATCGTCATGGAGAAACCCCTCTATACAGTCAAGTTCCTGATGTACATCAGCAATCTAGCCAATCAAATATAGAAGATAACATGGAAGGACTAATTCGTGACAATTTCGGCCATCAAGGTGTGACATGTGAGCATGCAGAGGAGGAATCTTTTAATGGGCCAGATGAAGAATCAAAGAAATTTTTTGCTTTATTAGAGAATGCCCGTTCAGAGCTATACCCAGGGTGTAAGGACTTTACTCTGTTATCCTTTATTGTTCGAATGTTGCACTCCAAGTCACTATATGGATGGAGTAACAAGTCATTCACTATACAACTACAACAACTCAAGAGTGCTTACCATCCTAATGATGACAAGTTCCCGAGTTCTTATTATGAAGCTCACAAACTTGTAAAGGATTTGGGTTTGGACTACAAGAAAATTCATGCATGCAAAAATGACTGCATGTTATTTACAGATCCACTAATTACTAGATGTTCAAAATGTGAATCACCAAGGTATAAAAAGTTTAACGGCAAAGATGATGAAGAAGAGAACAAAAAAAGAAAGATCCCAGTTAAGGTTGTAAGATATTTTCCTCTAAAGCCAAGGCTTCAAAGGTTATACATGTCATCGAAAACTGCTAAATCAATGAGATGGCATGCTGAAGAACGCACCAAGGATGGAATATTAAGGCACCCTGCTGACTCTCTTGCATGGAGAACATTAGATGAGAAATACCCAAATTTTGCAAGTGAATGCAGAAATGTTAGGCTTGGCTTAGCAGCTGATGGAGTCAACCCATTTAAGACAATGAATGTTTCTCATAGCACGTGGCCTGTTGTTTTAATACCATATAACTTACCACCCTGGATGTGCATGAAACAACCCTATTTTATATTGTCTATGGTGATTGATGGTCCATGTAGTCCGGGAAATGACATTGATGTCTACTTGCAGCTGTTAATTGATGAATTGAATGACTTGTGGAATGATGGTGTATCTACTTATGATCTTTGCTAGCAATCAAATGTTTTGCATGCGGCACAGACTATTATGGACAATCAATTACTTTCCTGCTTATGCCAATTTGTCTGGGTGGAGTACAAAGGGAAAGTATGCATGCCCATGTTGTAATAAGGAAACTCGTTCTGCATGGCTAACACATGGAAGGAAGTTTTGCTATATGGGTCATCGTCATTTTTTGGACATCTCCCATAAATTTAGAGATGATTTAGTCTCATTTGATGGTACATTTGAGCGTCAGTTGAATCCTTCAAGATTATCGAGGGATGAATTGTTGTCACAATTGGAAAGCATATTGACAGAGTATGGAAAATGGAAGCCTCCAGTTGTGAGTAATAAAAGGAAAAAGACGATTAATAGTATAGATAATAGTAGAAGAGAGGACAATTGGAAGAAGAAGAGTGTATTCTTTGGTTTACCGTATTGGAAGGAGCTTTTAATTCGCCATAACATTGATATAATGCATACCGAGAAAAATGTGTACAATTTATACATTGTTGGGTGTGTATGGTAGATCAAAAGACAACTGGAATACACGTCTAGACCTTGTAATAATGGGGATTAGGAAGGCACTTCATCTTGACAAAAGAGAAAAAAACGCTTATATTCCGCCTACACCCTTTACTATGAGCAAAGAAAATAAAGAAACTTTCCTGAAAGTACTAAAGAATGTCAAATGTCCTGATGGCTATGCTTCAAATATTGCACGTTGTGTGAAAATGGTTGACCGCACTATAATTGGCCTCAAAAGTCACGATTGCCACATTTTGATCCAACAATTACTGCCTATTTGTGTGCGAAGAGTATTGCCAAAGGAAGTGTGCAAAACTTTGACTGAATTGAGTAACTGTTTGAGGCTATTGTACTCAAAAGTCAGTAGTCCTAGTGACTTTAAGCCTCTTCAAGAACGGATTGTACTTGCACTATGCCATTTAGAAATTATATTCCCTCCATCTTTTTTTGATGTAATGGTCCACTTACTTGTTCATTTAGCAGAAGAGGCTATGATTACTGGACCAGTGCAATTCTGTTCCATGTTCTCAATTGAAAGGTTTATCTCTAGTTCTTATTATTTTTTAAAGGTTACAGATACAATAATATATGACATTTTAAATTACATATTTTTATATAGATACTTAGGTACACTAAAAAGTTATGTGCGCAATCGAAGTCGTCCCGAAGGTTCTATATCTGAAGGATATCTAGCAGAAGAGTGCATGACATTCTGTGCAATGTACTTACATGATGTGGAGTCAAAGTTAGATAGACCTGCAAGAAATGATGGAAGGAGTGGTGATGATTCATATGGACAGTTGGGGAGGCCTATTGGGAAAGTTGAATCATTTCGTCTCGATGAGACATCATGGCTGCAAGCACATCGATATGTGCTTTTCAATATAGATGAATTTGATGCTTTTCACATGTAAGCTTAATATGTCTCTGTCTGCGTATGATTTGTATTTTAAAGGATAAAATATGACATTCATTAACCATATTATTTATCAGGGCACATAAAGAGGAACTAAAATGCAAAAATCCGCGCATTTCAGAATTTCATATAGATAAAAACCACAATGAGTATTTTCCCTGATGGTTTAAGGATCATGTAAGTACCTATAATACATTTATCATTATACATATGAAATATTGAAATATATCGTTTTACTAACATATCTTTCTTTTACGTATAAAATCAGATTATTAGTTTGGAGAAGAAGGGTAAATGTGATAATATACCAGCTAATGTTAGGCTAATATCTGGCTTCCCTGACAAATGGGCAAAGAGATGTTCAGGTTATATTATAAATGGAGTAAGGTTTCACACCTATAATCGTGAAAGGATGTTGAAAACACAAAATAGTGGGATTCAATTGAGTGCAAGTACTCAAAGTTTTTCAAGTAGAAAAGATAAGAACCCAATTTCTAGTGATGTGACTTACTATGGAAGGGTGATAGATATCATTGAACTAAGATATACAAATGAGTTGAAATTTGCTTTGTTCAAATGCGAGTGGATCAACAATTCGAGAGGAAAAGTTGAAGATGCTAATAAGCTGACTCTTGTAAATTTTAATCATTTGATGTATCAGCAAAATAGAGTTTCAGATGAGCCCTTCATTCTTGCGTCTCAAGCTAAGCAAGTCTGGTATGTTCAAGACTCTGTTGATGAAGATTGGAATGTTGTAATGAAAATGATGCCTAGAGATTTGTTTGATATGGGAGACAAAGAATCAGAGGCTTATGTTGAACAACTTTTAGATGACACCTCATTTCTGAATGAAGAAGATGATGCATGGGTCAGGAAGGACATAATTGGTGAAATTGTTGAAATTTCCACCTTACAAAAGCGCAACAACAATGATCAGAATGAAGTAGATGAAGTAGATGAAGAAGATGAGTACTTTAGTGATGAAGATATATAAGATATTAAGTTATATTTTCTTGTATCATGCCTACATAGTTCAAAATAGATAGATCAATAGATATAAATAATATTCTTGATACGTCTAGTTGAGTTTACTATACTTGTTATTTGATTTTTGAAAATCTTGGTGATGAAATGCCATTGCTTAGTTTCCCGTGTTCTGAGTACCTGAGGATGTGGTTTTGTAACTCTTGCATCTGAATATATTTCCATTTCCGAAATCAGTTAGACATTCTGGACAGTGTAGTGAGTGTAATAATGGACTCAACATCAAACAATTTAATGATGAAATGCCATTGCTAAGTTATTTCTCGTCTTTTGTGCAGGATTCTCGCAAGTACACGGGCATTGTGGAGGACTGTTGTTGTGGGGCAGTCTTAAATCCTTTGTTGCAGGAGCTTGTTTCCATTTTTTAGATACTTTAAGGTATGGTGATGTTGCCTTAATGTTGACTTACTTTTTTGTTTTATATGCATGCGAGTCTCTCTCCGTTCCTGCTTAAGGGTGAGAATGGACTGGTAACCCTTAGCTTGCCCAACAAATACCAATGCAGAAACTTGCCAAGGGACTTAGTGAATATATCAATCAATTGCTCTTTGGTTGAAATATAAGTTGGAATAATGAGTCTGATTTCACTTTCTCCCTAACAAAGTGGAAAACAAGTTCAATATGCTTGGTCATTTAGAGCAAGCTGTGTGACTAAGTCTAACAATTGGGGATACCGCTTATCTAGACTATTAGATGTATTCGGCTTAATAGCCTGCAAATTTGCTATCTGGATCTGTTGATTGATATTTGAGAGTTAGAATTAATTGGCCAGTTAAGTTTATTTCAGTCAGACACTCTGCCATTTCACATCTGATCATTTTGACTTGACATGATTGATTTTTTTCGTGCATTATTTCAGAGTAACAGTATGACTGAATCTATAGTAAAACTAACATGTAGTAATTACATCGATAGTAAAGGTCATAAATGGTTGTGGGGGTGTGGCATGTTTGATGAGTCTGATTAGCTTGCTTAGATCAAATTGAATGGGGGAAAATAACCCATAAAGCCAACTCTCAGTGATTGATACTAACGCTGATTTGATTGGGTTGAGTCGAGTTGAGTCAACTAGTCAAGTATTCTAGTAGAGTGATAATAGAGAATCTTCTTTAAGTTGAAGTATGTCCATTTCTCTAGGAAGTTACCTTTTCTGGTCTGGTCCATTAGAGCAAAGATTACACATTTAAAATATATTCAAATTATGTTTAACTTTTTCGTCAACTTAATTTAATTTTGACCACAAAATTTCAAATTTGATTATTCTCTTGAACTTGTGAAAATTGTTAATGGTTATAATTTTAATAAAGAATCAAATACAATTTTTTGAATTTTATGTCGATAATTAAATAGGGTTTTAAATTTGTAGTCAAACTTCAACCAAGTTACCAAAAAGTCAAACATGCTACATTTATTTCGGGATGGAGGGAGTAATGAGGAGGACTTTTATTGTGGCAATGATGCATCAGTCCACAAACAACGATTTTGTAGGTGTTAATAAGGTGTTCCCATGATTGCCTTGTATTCCCAGAGTTGCAATTGCTTTTCTAATTTAATTGGAGGAGTTGCTAGACACAGAACAAGTCATTACACCATGTCAAAACAGTTCGACTGAACGGAATTACCAAATAGAGCAGTGAAATCAAACTGTACAGCAAACTCAAAATCCATATCATGGATACTATTGCAGCTTATGGTATGTTTGGAACTCAAGATACTCCTTTTCTCATGTTTGTAATGATCTAGGGCTAAATATATTCAAATTATGAAAGCATTGTCAAGTCATACTACAACTGCTCAGAGTTTGATTGAGGACAATCCACTTCAGTTACTTTTTGCAGGTGCTAATGGACCTGAAAAGACCTAATGCAAGGAACACGTTGTTGGAATCTGATCATAATCAATATCCTTTCGGTGATGATTCTAGCAATAACTCGGACACCGAGGGGGGATTCAGAGTCAGATGACTCAAGTGATAGCTCAGATGGTGATGGTGAAGAGCATATAAATGAAAGAGGTACGTTTATGATTTATGTATTTATTAGTATGGTGCTAAGAGAAAGTAAGTTACTGTAGTGCTTGTTTGACCCAACATTCCTAATTAGATTGTAACATAACCATGTAGGTCAAGATTCTTCCAATCCTAGCAAAAAACGTGGTCGAGGTCATGCAAGGTTGGATGATAAGTGGGGTGATGGGAACAAAAAGTTGCAGATCATGCTCAATTGTTACAATCAACCAATAAGAGAAAATGCCGTCACACTATCCACACGACTGGGCATTCTTGCCTGGGATGGGGAGAATTTGCCACTTACTGCCCACGATTGGAGGAAAATACCAAAGGAAAATAAGGAGAAAGCATGGTTAAATATAAAGGTTGCCAGCATGAAAGGCAGAAATTATTTATATAATTTATTTTCTTACTATTGTTTACGAATGAATCTTCTTCTATTTCTATTAGGCAAATCATGAAGTGGATGATGCCTTCAAACCTGTTTGTATGAAAATACTGGGTAAAAGATGGAAGGATTTTAAATATGAGTTGAAGGTAAAGTGCTACAAAGAATACAAGACTAACGAAGAGCGATTGAAACATCGTGATTTAAGAGTAGAAAAAGACGAATGGCCAGAATTGATATCATATTGGAGCACTCCTACGGTTAAGGTATGATTGGTTTGTTTAATTTTCCTATTTTTTGTGTATAACTTTGATTATTTCGATACTTTATAATTTATTTCATTTTCTTATATTAGAAAATTTGTAAGCGAAATTGAAAGACTCGTAAGGCACAAAAGATGGTGAATACGTCAGGGAGAAAGAGTCATGCGAGAGTGAGAGATGAGGTAATAATGAGTGACATTTATTTTCTCATTTCTACAAATTTTTTGAGCTTTGACCCAAATATATTACTTAATTTATTGCAGATTCTACAAAATACTGGACGCGAGCCTTCTAAAATGGACGTATACATTGCCACACGCAAAAAAAAAGAATGGAGATCCAGTTGATGATGAAACGGTTGAAACATTTTTACGCCTTTATGTCATCACACACATACTCATCTAAATGATATTATCTTTAAGTCGATCTAGTTATATTGTTTTGGAATTACTCATTATATATACTAAACCATTTTTGACATTATAATTGTAGATAAAGTTCAATGAACTCTTAAATGAGGAGCCAGAGGACATTCGTTCAGAAGAAAGTGTTAAGAATAGGATATTTGATCAAGTTATGGGACCTGAAAAAGCTAGTCGAGTTCGCACTTATGGACTAGGTCCAACCCCATCACAAGTACTTGGATTATCTTCAAAACGCACATGTATAGAATATAGATCTATGGAGGAAACTATAAAGGCCAGTGTTCGTGAAATTGTTATTGAGCAGTACCGTGAAGAGATTTTAGAGGATATTCATCAAGGAGCATTCATTGAAAAGCTACGTGAGGAGATTCGTGGAGAGATTCGTCAAGAGGTACGTGAAGAGGTACGACAAGAAGAGTGTGATAAACTTAGGCATGAGATACGTGGTGAGATGGAGTTCATGATGCAAGAGATGATGAGGTCTAGATTTGATGAGATGAGGCGTGATCAGTCACATACTATTCCTTCAATTAACACTCAGGTAATGATATTGTATTTAAGTTGGAATAGTTAACTTTTTTGGAACTACTCATAATTGGATTCATATAGCTTTTAATTCCTTAATATTTTGGTAGAATATTTTATTTATTTGTTTCAACTCATGTTAGGTTCCGGATGCATCAAGTGCTCATCGTTTAACCTCAAACAATGACATTGGTTTGGAACAGATTCAATTGCCACAGGTATAAAGTGAACAAATTGCATATAAGAAAACTGAACAGAGCAGCTGATGTTAATGCATTTTTACAAGTTCTGATATTGTGGTAATCTACATTTGCATTTTCAACAGAATTTGAGGTTGCTGTTACTATAGTTTCTGTAGCATTTGCACTAGCTGAGGCACTAGCAGTTGAACCATCACACATTTGCATTTGCAGAGGCACTTACATCTGCAATTTAATTCTCCATTACACTTTCAGTGGGATTTTCTTGGAACCCCTGATTCTCCATTCATGTAGCATTCCCACTTTCATTCTTAGTTACAATGGCACTTGCACTGGAAGTAGTAGGTTGAATTCTTTTTCTTTGTTTCTTCCACCTAAAATTGAGAGCCTCATCATCTTCAACCTTGGGAATTTTACAAGTTCTGATTTGTGGTAATCTACATTTGCATTTTCAACTGAATTTGAGGTTGCTATTGCAGTCGCACTAACAGTTGCATTTGCAACTGTTACTATAGTTTCTGTAGCATTTGCACTAGTAGTTGAACCATCACTTGAATTCACATTTGTATTTGCAGAGGCACTTACATCTGCAATTTAATTCTCCATTACACTTTCAGTGGGATTTTCTTGGAACCCCTGATTCTCCATTCCAGTAGCATTCCCACTTTCATTCTCAGTTACAATGGCACTTGCATTGGAAGTAGGTTGAATTCTTTTTCTTTATTTCTTCCTCCTAAAATTGAGAGCCTCATTATCTTCAACCTTGGGAATTTTACAAGTTCTGATCTTGTGGTAATCTACATTGCAATTTGTTGACTTCATCTTCCTTCCCTTTTCTGCTCAGTTCAGTTCTCTTATATGTATTAACACCAGCTGTGGACATGATAAACAACAAACTCCACTTTTGAGTTCTCTTCATTCATTTGTTCTGCCCATATAATGTTACACAAATGTGCAACAAGTTTGGAGCTAATTGAGCATAGGATTGCTCACTCTGGGACTAAATTTTAAGCCTCCATGGTAGCATCTTCTTCACCTGGCAGACCAAATATCCTTAGTTTCTATCCATCGATCCAACTGCTAGGTATTTTGCATCTGGACCAAATTTTACTCTAGTAACTTTGCCTGCAATCAAAATTTGTTGCTTCTCTTATGTATATTGCAAGAACAAAAGTTATATAATAACATCAGCAAACAATTTACATGAAAATAAGTTTTACAAGAGGAAAAGGAAAAAAGAGTAGGACCTGTGCCAGACAAGTCTGGGAAGGTCTTAATTATGTTCCATTCTGACTTAACATTTGCCACTTGATAAACTCTGCAATAGATGCAAAAAAAAAATTGAGCAAAAGTGACAAAATGTCACACGTTGCATAAATGATTAGTCTATGTGCATCTCATGCGGACAAAATTTGTTACTACAGCCCCATCAACATAAGACGAAGAAGTAAACAATTGATGGCACTCAAGACAAGGCAAAAAAGAATTCGCAGATTAATGAAAAAACTTGGGAAAAGGTACACATGTTGTTTTGGTTTGTATGCGCTTAACTTGATTGATGTATTTCTTTTAATGATATCATTATGGTTTTATTATTTATTCATTCATTTCAGATTTATAATGCGAAGAATAAGAAAAAACAAAATGAAATCAACAATCATATATGTATTAGTTTTCACTTTGATTCCATTATTTTTCTAGGACAAGCAAAGAACAACAAATTTCATTTACCATCATTTGTTCATTATTCAGTTATTCAGTTTTGGATCCTTTTCATTATTCAGTTTTGAATAATAGCCAAGAAAAAACAATGTTTTATGCAGGGGGAAGTATTTGTTGATCTTCTTGACTATAAAGGTCCAAAAAAAGTTGTGGCTCGAGGAGTCTTGGTATGCGAGGATGCTGCTAAAATAGTTGGTGGACATAAATTGGGAAAAGAATTTTCGGAAGTTCTTATCAAAGACGCGATAAAGCCAACAGAATCTTTGATTAGGCCTTAAGAAGGAGTTACTAATTTGGGAGAAGCTATTGGAAAATCAATTGCGTGGAGATCCATAGATGTAATTTCAAGGTTGTTCTACATTATATCTCTTATATTCTTATTTTCTTGTTTAATATCATTTAAAACTAAATAATGCTTATTTTTTCAGGCGATGATATAAATGAGGACCTTATGACCCAATCTATACGGGAGAAGATTGTTTTCATTTGTGTGTTTGCTACTTGATAGTTTAGTTTGTAGATGTCAATGCATGTTGCTTACCTTCCTTTTGAACTAGTACTTTTTGGGTTGTGTAATGCATACTAAATGTTCAATTTATTGTAATGGACCAAGCTTTATATTTTATAAGTTATTCTTATTCATCGCTAATTGTTGAAATTTGTGTATATTATTGATTTCAATAGCACAATAAATTAGAGAAGCAAAAATTTTATAGGAACCCCTGATATATATATATTTTTTAAAAAAGAAAAAAATTCCCAGCAATTTTAAATGCACCGCTAATATTGGAGAATATTAAAAGTGTCAATAATTTCCGGCACTTTAAAAAAAGTGCCGCTATTTTTTTGGCATTTTAGATGTGCCGGAAAATTATCGGCACTTTTAAAAGTGCCGGAAAATTATCGGCACTTTTAAAAGTGCCGAAAAATTAGCGGCACTTTTAAAGTGCCGAAAAATTAGCGGCACTTTTTTTAAAGTGCCGAAAATTAGTGGCACTTTTAAAGTGCCAGAAAATTAGCGGCACTTTCATAAAGTGCCGAAAAACAGCGGCACTTTCATAAAGTGCCGAAAAACAGCGGCACTTACAAAAGTGTCGAAAATTAGCGGCACTTTAAAAAGTGCCGGAAATTAGCGGCACTTTATAGGTGTCAGGAATTTCTCGGCACTTTAAAAGTGCCGGAAAGTATTCCCGACACCACTTTTTCCGGCACTTTAAGAAGTGCCGAAAAAAGTGCCGGGAAAAGCTTTTCCGACACTTTTTTTAACATTTTCGGCACTTTTAAAGTGCCGGGAAAAGGCATATTTGTTGTAGTGTGTTGAGATGGCCAAGCTTAAAGCCGAGGTACTGAAGAGGGCTGAGGTGGCTGAGACTAAATGCCGAGATCTAGAGGCTGCAATTCCCTCCAGAGAAGAGGAAGCAGTTGCTCGGTTTAAGGCTAGCCAGGCCTTTAAGGATGCGGCGAATGATAAGACGGCCACGATGTTCGAGGACGACTACTTGCATCTGGCTCGTCGTCTTGACACCTCTCATGGTCTGGATCTGAATGCCATTGCTCAGCATATTTGCAAGGACCAGTACGATGAGGATGCTCGGGCTCTTCACAACGCAGTTCCTTTCTCTGATTATAACTTGGTGAAGTAGCCCGGATCCGAGAAGGCCTCGCGGCCCCGGCATCTGGCATTCTTTCGCGTTGGAGGTGTCTCGCCGTTTCGCTTGCGCGTTTTTGTAGAGTCGCCACGCCGTTTTTATTAAGCCCAAAACATTGAAAAAGGGCATCAGTTTAAAGATAAATTTTAAACTGTTTTTGTGTGATGAGATTTTGAGTTCGGAGGTCAGATGACTCCTCGGGAAGAGAATATTAGAATATTAGAGCTCACCCGAGTAGCCTCGTAAAACGAGTCTTTCGGATACCCCTAATATCCTTTAAATGTTGTGTGTGTGTGTGTGTGTGCTTTTAAAAATGCATGCTGTATCGGATGTCTACATTGTATTGAAATGTATTGAAATAGAATAGGAAGGAAGCCTTACCAATGTTGGTTCGTGTCTGTCTTCCGCAGGGGAATAGTGTTTGAGGTCGGAGTAGCGTTAGGCGAGATCGGGATTGCTTCGGGAGATGCGGTTGTCTGCGGACGAGTTTCGGCGTGAGTTGAGGTTGTAGGCTGCGTTCGGGCGAGAGGTTCGGCGTGCGTGGGGATCGTTGGGATCACTCGGGCGAGAGGTTCGGCGTGCGTTGTGGTGGCAGGAGTCACTCGGGCGAGTTTCGGCGTGGTTTGGGATCATCGGTTTGACTCGGAAAGAGCGGGACAGGTGGAAAGACCGGCGAGGCCTCGGAGTACCACGAGGGGCCTCAGAGTACCTCGAGAGTGCCTCGGGGCAGCGCGGGAGCGTCTCGGGAGCGCTCGGAGAGTCTTCGGAGCACCGCTAGGGGGCTCGGAAGGCCTCGGAAGGATCCGAAGGGCGGGAATGCCTCGAGAGGTCTTAGAAGGGGAGCCGAAGGCTTAGGGAGGAAGAGAGAAGTGGGAGGTGTGAAAAAATGAGGAGGGGGAGCCCTCTATTTATAGTCTCGAGATTTGGTGCAAAGAGGTCCGTACGGACCTCAGCAGTTATCAGGATTTTGGTTTTCCTCGATTTGAGGGAATATGCAATGATGGTGAATATTACGGAAATGATGATGTCCCCTTGCAAAGAGGTCCGTACGGACCATCTTGACATGCAAAGAGGTCCGTACGGACCAAGTCTGCATTTAGGGTAATCATTTCTCGGGATTTGAGGGAATATTGTGGACTTTAAGGGGATTCGGTAATTATGGAAACAAAGAGGTCCGTACGGACCTATATTGCTTTTCCGGTTTCTGAAAATTCCCGAAAGGTCCTTTGTCCCTTTTTATCCCAGGAGGGCTCCTCCCTTGGTTTGGTTGGGGGTTTGAGAGGGTTTTGAGTGGGAGAGGTCTACGAGGCTGCGTGGATGAGTGCGGTGTTTCCCGGGTGTTTGAAAGGGAGTGATCAGATTGGGGTACTTACGAAGCCCTCGACGGCGTCACTTATGAAAGAAGTGGGGTCGCCGATAAGATAAGGGTCCTAATCTGGATCGCGTCTTTGGGAGAGGAAGTGGCCGTGAGGGTCAAAGTGAGGACGTGGTGGTGTCCTTTTGGGTGACCGTTTAGGTCGATAGGCTGGACCTGTGATAGGATTCCTACGTATCCAGGCGGGAATCAAGCACAGTCGTAGTTCGGGTGTGGGGTGAGTGTTACGTGAATACGGGCGTGGTGGTGCCACTGAGTGTCGTGTGGCCGCCGAGGTCGGTGGTGAGGACGTGGAGGCGTCTGGGTGGCCGTATAGGTCGGTGATAAGGACGTGGTGGCGTCAGGGTGGCCGTATAGGTCGGTGATAAGGGCGTGGTGGCGTCGGGGTGGCCGTATAGGTCGGTGATAAGGACGTGGTGGCGTCGGGGTGACCGTATAGGTCGGTGATAAG
Source organism: Adenophora triphylla var. japonica (assembly GCA_022495995.1). Taxonomy (NCBI): domain Eukaryota; kingdom Viridiplantae; phylum Streptophyta; class Magnoliopsida; order Asterales; family Campanulaceae; genus Adenophora; species Adenophora triphylla. The sequence goes on along the minus strand of JAFEMH010001634.1, from coordinate 352,887 downwards.
GACGTGGTGGCGTCGGGGTGGCCGTATAGGTCGGTGATAAGGGCGTGGTGGCGTCGGGGTGGCCGTATAGGTCGGTGATAAGGAGCGTGGTGGCGTCAGGGTGGCCGTATAGGTCGGTGATAAGGAGCGTGGTGGCGTCGGGGTGGCCGTATAGGTCGGTGATAAGGACGTGGTGGCGTCAGGGTGACCGTATAGGTCGGTGATAAGGGCGTGGTGGCGTCTGAAATGTGGTGACCGTATAGGTCAAATGTGAGGACGTGGTGGCGTCTGGGGGTGCCGTATAGGTCGGTGATAAGGACGTGGTGGCGTCAGGGTGGCCGTATAGGTCGGTGATAAGAACGTGGTGGCGTCAGGGGTGGCCGTATAGGTCGGTGATAAGGACGTGGTGGCGTCGGGTGGCCGTATAGGTCGGTGATAAGGACGTGGTGGCGTCAGGGGTGGCCGTATAGGTCGGTGATAAGGACGTGGTGGCGTCGGGGTGGCCGTATAGGTCGGTGATAAGGACGTGGTGGCGTCGGGGTGGCCGTATAGGTCGGTGATAAGGACGTGGTGGCGTCGGGGTGGCCGTATAGGTCGGTGATAAGAACGTGGTGGCGTCAGGGTGGCCGTATAGGTCGGTGATAAGGACGTGGTGGCGTCGGGGTGGCCGTATAGGTCGGTGATAAGGACGTGGTGGCGTCGGGGTGGCCGTATAGGTCGGTGATAAGGACGTGGTGGCGTCCGGGGTAGCCGTATAGGTCGGTGATAAGGACGTGGTGGCGTCGGGGTGGCCGTATAGGTCGGTGATAAGGACGTGGTGGCGTCGGGGTGGCCGTATAGGTCGGTGATAAGGACGTGGTGGCGTCGGGGTGACCGTATAGGTCGGTGATAAGGACGTGGTGGCGTCTGAAATGTGGTGACCGCCGAGGTCAAATGTGAGGACGTGGTGGCGTCTGGGATGGAAATTTTACGATTTTCCTAATCGGGTGGTTTAAGGCCTTAGGGCGGAGATAGTTGTGAGGACTTGAATCGTCATCGGCGGCGGTTGGTGCCATTTGGGTTTTTGCATGTTGATGTAGAAGGTCGGACTTACGATGGCTAGGTGCTTGTTTTGCCGTTGAGTGGGCGAGGATGATGGCCGATGATTGCTTCATCATTTGGCGTTTTGGGAGGCGCTTCGTGCCTTGGGACTTGTACTCGGAGGTGTTGGCTCCTTCACGTGCTTGTTTTGCCGTTGAGTGGGCAAGGATGATGGTCGGTGCTGGGGATATGCAGTCTTGTATGACTTCCCTTTGACTTGTTGGGGAGGAGCTCGGGCTTACTTTGATGGCCGGTGCTTGCGTTGCCGTTGAGGTGGGCGAGATTCGGGCTTACATCGGCTGCCGGTGCTTGAATTGCTTTGAGGATGCATGACCTTGTAGGGGCCCTCTTACATTGGGAAGATGAGTTCGGACCTTCGGTGGTTGAGTTGTCGTTGAGCGTTTGGAGCGTCTTGTGCCTTGGGATTCGTCTTTGGGAGGTGTTGGCTCCTTCTTGAATTGCCGTTGAGCGGGCGTTGATTGAATTGCCGTTGGAGTGGCGAGGACCGGTCTTGCAGCCGGTGATTGAATTGCCGTTGAAGTGGCGAGGACCGGTCTTACGGCCCGGCAATGATTGAATTGCCGTTGAAGTGGGCGAGGACCGGTCTTACGCGACGGCCGGTGGTTGAATTGCCGTTGAAGTGGGCGAGTCCGGTCTTACGGCGACGGCGGGGATTGAATTGAAGGGTTAGGGACCATTACGCACTTGGATTTCTTGAAAAAGGCCTTAGGACAGCCAGGGGCAAAGTTTGTAAGGGCAGAAAAGTCATTTGGGCACCCCTTGCAAAGAGGTCCGTACGGACCAACCTGGGTTGCAAAGAGGTCCGTACGGACCATGTTGACTTTTTACAGTTCCCAGATTTTGACCAGGCGTTAAAACCGAGGCTCCTTCACTTCTTCTTCTTCAGTTTACGAAGCTTAGAGAGAGAGAAGGAGAAAACCTCCATTTTGCACCAAAATCTTCCATTTTTCCTTTGATTTGCTCGCAATGGCGGAGGGATCTCGAAGGAGCCGTAGACAACGCGATCGGGGAAGTGGTTGAGCGGCGAATGGAGCTTCAAAGGAATTGGACCTCGTTCGTTCCATCTTCGAAGAATCCGGATGTTTTGTATCCGAATCCGGAGGTGCATAATCGTCGCTCCATGAACGTTGGGGAGGTAAGAAATCTGTTCCGTTTTGATTCCCTGCTCGAATTTTTGAATGCTAGAACTAGGTTTTAGTTTTTCGCATTTTTGAATTTTTTTTTTTTTTGTTATTATTTTATGCCTTTTTGTGAAATTCTTGATGAATTGTTGAAAATGGACATGTAAAAATTGTGGGTATGTGTATTTTGTGCAGAAATGTGTAGATTAGCTCTTATTTGTGAAAATAAAGTGCCTATCTAGTGAATTGCATGCTTTGGTGTTTTGTACCGTATGCTATTTATGTATGTACATTATGAGAAAAATTATCGTGTAGTGATAATTTTTGTGAAAAAATGTGACATGTGCCGTGTTTTGTGACGGGTTATATGTGAAAGTGCGTGCCGTGTTGGGACGGATTTTCTTTTGAGAATGTGCTATATAGTGTGTGCCGTGTTTTTGGGTGACGGACTTTGTGGGGAAAATATGTGCGATATGTGCCGTGTAGGGACGGATTTTCTTTTGAAAATGTGTCGTGTAGGGTTTAATCCCTCCCCCTTTTTTTCTTTTGAGAAAATGTGTACAGTGTGTGCCGTGTTTTGTGACGGACTGCATGAAAAATTATATGTATAATGTATGTGAAAATTAGGTGCATTGTGTGCCGTGTTTTGTGACGGGTTACATGAAAAATTAAATGTATAATGTATGTGAAAATTAGGTGCAATATGTGCCGTGTTTTGTGACGGGTTACATGAAAAATTAAATGTATAATGTATGTGAAAATTAGGTGCAATATGTGCCGTGTTTTGTGACGGGTTATATTTGCCTTTATATTAAGTACTGTGATTGACGTACCTTTGCTGTGTTTACTGCGGGATCTGGGCTTACGGCCGGGAAGGCGAAGGATGAAGACTCGGGGTCGCTTGAGGTCATTGTGGAGCTATGGCGGCGGATGCACGATATTTCCGTGGGCGGTAGGCCGAGTCCGGAGGTTGGTTTATGCTTGGCCTAGGTGTGTTTGTCGAGAACACAGTGGAGTGTCGACACGAGGAAGAACAAGAGTGTCTTCACAGGCCTTTACGAGTATTGGTGGGATACCACCCACACCTTCCACACGAGTGGGGCGAGGTGACGGTGACGCCAGCTGATTTTCTTTGCTATTACCGGGCTCTCCTTGAGGGGAGCTGTACGGTGGAGAGACATGATCTCGGATGATGTGCTGACCGAGCTGCTGGGCTTTGAGCCTCGTCCTCGCAGGGCACAGGGATCTTTGTACGGCGACGTAGAGATGAGGATTACGGCCGGTATTGGGGCCTACATCCGAGTGGTACCGGCCGAGTGGCAGCGGAGCGATTGGCGCGCTCCTTCTTGTGGTATGCCTTGTCAGAGACTCTGTTCTCGAACCACGCGACCGCAGCTCCCTTTGCTCTGTTGGAGAGCTTGGCCCGATCTGGATAAGTGCTGCGACATTGCTTGGGGCGAGCGAGGCTTGGTGAGCTCTACTTCTCCTTGGACCGGTTTAGCCGGGGGTGGCCAATTCTTTGGCTGCTTTGATTTTGCTCTGGAGGTATGAGTTTATTCTTTGTTTTTGATTTAGCAACTTGTCGTTTCTCCATTTTTTTTTTTTTTTTTTTTTCTTTGAGCTCTTCTCTTGCTTTTGTCGCAGTGTGGTTCTACGAGGTCTTTCGGTGCTTCAGTGGGATAGAGATCTGGGGCATTCTTTGCGTATCTGCTATACTCGGTGGGCTCGTACGGCCGGGGAGGAGGAGGACCCGGCGGGGTAAGCTCACCATTGCCTACGGGGAGGTGCGGGGAGCGTTTGGAGCGAGATAGCCGTGAGAGGTTCGTCTTGTTCCCATGGGCTCGGTATGAGGGTGATGAGTTTGAGGAGCTCAGAGGTGACGGCGCGGCGGAAGATGCTTTGCGGGGCTTGACTTGCGACGCCATGTATGCAGGGGAGCGAGTCTTACAGCGGCATGGCCGGTGTGCTTCCGTGGCTCCGAGGGATCCTCCGTTTGGGATGTTTGACTCCAGGGATATGGATGTGCTGGATTTTGAGAGGTACCTTGGCGGTGTGGGTGCCGAGGAGTTTATTTTGTTTGGTGAGGAGTACGAGACCTTCGTTAGGAGGAAGTTGAGGACGCCGCAGGTAGTGGCGAGGGAGAGAGAGGCTGGTCCACAGGCTCCCCCAGAGGTTCCGATGCCGGGGCCGGATTTCACTTATGTCCGTGGGGACGGATCGCGGAGGAGGGTGCATGCCCGTTCTGGCGAGCTCTGCTGCGTGCAGTGGATCTGATAGATCGGTGAGTGTCTTGACTCTTTTCCATTTTGGCATCTTTTACGCATTTTTCTCTTTTTGTTGTTGAGTATCTTGCATTGATGAGCGTTTCTTTGGCTGTTTTGCTTGTGCGGAGTCCCGGGAGAGCCTACGATGCGGCGGCTACGCCGTTATGTGGCGATGAGATCTTTCGCGAAGAAGATGGCGTCGAAGATGTCCTGCCGGTCTTCGCGTCGCGTGCCGGCGTATGAGCCGATGCCTTCGAGGCATTCTGTGGACGTTCCTCCGCCTAGAGCCGAGCCGGAGCCGCAGCAGGAGGGGCCCTCGAGAGGGCGGCATAGCATGGATGCTTGGGACGTCTTACGGAGGCTGCGGGGCCTTCGAGGAAGCGGCCCTTTTATCGGTTCATGCCTCCGCATGGCGCTCGGGGTGAGGATTCTCGAGCCTTCTTTCTTCGACCCTTTCGCCGGATTTGATCCTTGATTATTTTGAGTGGCGAGCTCGGGAGGGGCTCGGTACTACGATGATGAGGGCGTGACGGGCGAGTTCACCCAGGGATGCCCGATTTTTCTTTGGAGGATCTTGGCGAGGATGATGATGACGAGGGCTACGATTAGTATTCATTTGCTTTCCCTCTTTTCATATCTCTTTTTTTTTTTTTTTTTTTTTTTGTTTAGCAACGAGACATTTTGTACATGTAATAAAACACTAGCATTTGCATGGCAAACAGTATTTTATTTTAAGATGTAATGTCATTTATTTTTGTGATTCAGGGAATTGTCCTAGAAATTGTTGCTATTATTATTTTTATTTTTGTACATGCCACGTGGTGAGGGTGCGTTTGTGGGTAGTGTTTGTTTGCCGGAAATGGCTTTGGCCGGTGTTTGGTGTTTGGAGCAAGAGTTTCTTGAGGACGGTGTTTGTTATGCTTGTTCTTTGAGGAAATGGGCTACGATTGCAAAGAGGTCCGTACGGACAGACCTACATTGCAAAGAGGTCCGTACGGACCAACTTTGCTTTCGGGAAGGACTTAAATGTTTTCCGGTGTCCTGGACTTTCTCATTTCCCCATTTGCGGCCATTTTCGAGCTTTCTTCCCCATTTTCTCTAGGAACCTCCATTTTTGCCATGGATTCTTCGTACGTCCCTAGAATTTTGCCGAGGCTTTCGCGGGAGAGGCAAGCACACTTCCTTGAGCGGTTGAAAACGTGGATGCGGCGCCGTATGAGGCATCGAGAGACGGGCTTTCGAGGTAAGGTTTCGTCTTTGCTCGGTTTGGTCTTTTAAGGAGTTGGTTCTGATTGGAATTTGTTGCGGGCTGCCGCGAAGTTACAGGATGTTAGGAGGCACGTGTATTGTTTCTCCTACAATGAAATGGTGCCCACTTTTGAAGATTTTCGGGCTTTGATTGGAGGACCGGAGGTGGAGGCCATCTCGCTTCCTTTGGTTGGTGGTCTTCTTTGTGAGCGTGAAGCTTGCGGACTTTCTTCGTACTTCGTTGGAAGAAGTGCGGGGCATGATCCTTGATTTGGGTCATATCGATATTTACTGCTTGGCTATAGGAGCGGTTCATGGTTGATGATGAGAGTGGCGTCTCTTGGGATGTATTTGCCTTGTGTACGATAGCGACGCTCTTTACAGTCGGCTCCCTTGGCATTTGTGATGGCGCTTTGCTAGATGTGGTAGAGGGCTGCGCAGTGGAGAGGATATTGTCCCGTTGGTCTTTGGGGAGACTCTTCATGGTATCGGCCGTCGCGGCCCAGGGATCGTTTTATGAGAGGAAGCCCCGCTTTGCTCACCTTGTAGGCTGCGAGAGAGACTTCGAGGCCATGCCCGAGGCTCAGGCGTCGTTTAGCCCGTGGTCATTTGCTCAGCGACCTCTTGTGTTGGATATGGATCGATCACTTTGGGAGAGATGGATGGCACGGCTTGGTACGCATCGAGATCATTTGGTGGGTTTCGTGGCTGGAGGATTGAGACCGGGAGGATCTTGCGGGAAGGGTCCTACGTTGTCGAGTTCAGGGTTTGTCTTGGTCCTCCTTCTATATTCCGTCGCTTGTTTCCGGCGGTTTGGGATGAAGCGGGAGCCTTTGTTGAGTGGGATGACCTTGCTCTGCGGAGATAGCTCCTCTTTGTATGGCGGCTCAGGTGCCTTCTTGTATTGTACGAGGGTATGGAAGTATTCCGCTTTCCCTCTGTGGTACTTCTTAGACGTCGGGAGAGTGTCGTGTTGACGACTCGGTATCGGCTTTGGTATGAGCGGCGTGTTGGCGATCCCAAGTGGTCTTGGAAAGCGAGGCGTGTAGCGATTACAGGACCGGTTGCCGTAGCGGCTATTGCCTTAGGAGTGCCGAAGCACAGTCGACCCTTTGGATGTGACGGGAGACGCTTTGTTTGACTACGAGACTAGAGTTGACCGGCGACGGGGAGAGGTCCTCTTTACGGACTCGCAGGGAGGAGATCCGAGCCGAAGCACGGGCGAATGAAGCCACGAGAGCTCTTGGATTATTTGACTCTACGGGGAGGACCCCCGGATCTCGGGCGAGAGACGCGAGAGTTGGTTCACGTGGAGCGAAGAAGACTCGCCGGGGACGAGGAAGAAAGGAAAGAATGGCGAGGGACAAGCGCGAAATGGCGCGGAATGACCTCCTAGGTATCCATTCATTGCATTGCAAACACATTATTAGTTAAATGTATTAAGCTGTATTTTAGCATGTTGTGAACTTGAGAGTAGACCGTGCTTGAACTCATCAAGAAATGTTGTAACCGTTAGTGGTTTGTGATTTACTTTTAAAGCTTTGTCAAGACGCAAGATCTTTTGTTTGCCTTTGCTTCTGTTGTGCACTTTGTCGGCGTCCATCTTTGGACTTTTACATTGCATTTGCGGGCTGAAGCGATCGAGCCATGACGGCAATCCCCTTTCTTGAGGCTTTGTGCTTGGCTGAGAGGTTGAATGCTCCCCTGACAAGTCGTTCTGACGGTCTTCTTTCGTAGCTTCCTTGCCTTTTGTTGGCGTCGGGCTCTTGACCTCAATTTCGCAGCTTCTGCTTGAGCTTCTTTTGTTTTTTTTTTTTTGTGAGCCCTTGCTCGAGCTCTTTTTTTTTTATTGTTGTGAGCCCTTGCTCGAGCTCTTTCTTTTTTTTTTTATTGAAGCGCGTGAGGGCGAAGACAAGCCCCTGGTTTGGAAGTAGACATGAGTCGATCATTTGATCTTGAGTGACTCTCGGATGTCCTTTGATGTTGCCGCCGTCGTTTGACTTGGTCAAGGTGGCTTCTGGGCGTGTTCTTGAAAAGTGCGTAGCTTGATGGAGGTCTTGGTTGACATTCAAACTTTTGACTTTTTTGTGTATTTTTAGACCGGACCAATTAAGGTTGCCTACGTTCCCCGGACTAGAGGGCTCAGTGCGTAGTTCGACACTACATGGAGTGCCAAGAGATGCACGGTTGTTCTTCTTCGGGCGAAGTATCTGCGAAGTTTGCTTCCGTTGGCTGGATTCATGAAGGGATTGCCGTCTAGGTCTGTTAGCTTCATGGCGCCTCGGAGAAGATCTTTTGAACCACGAAAGGGCCGATCCATGTGGGTTCCCATTTTCCCAGTGGGTTGGTTCGAGTGGGAGGCTTTTCTTTGAGTACAAGGTCACCTTCCCTGATGTCTCGGGATTTGACTTTCTTGTTGAAAGCTCTAGCCATCTGCTTTGATAGGCTCGGACGTGTTCCATGGCCTTTAGTCGTCGCTCGTCTAGCGAGCCAATTCGTCATGTCGGCCGGAGCCATTCGACTTCGTTGATGTCATTTTCCAGCGGCACTCGGAGTGAGGGAATTTCTAGCTCGATGGGAAGGGCTGCTTCCATCCCGTATGTCAGGGAGCAAATGGGGTTTCTCCCGTGGGTGTTCGGCCGATGTGCGGTAGCCCCAAAGTGCAAGGTGCGGTTTCTCGGGCCAATCTCGTCCTCGGGTGGTCATTTTCGGATGATCCGTTCGAGGGTTTTGTTGGCTTCTTCCCCGGCGCCGTTTGTTTGTGGCCGGTAGGAGAAGATTTGTGGCGTGTGATCTTGAATTCAGCCCGGCGATCTGTCGAATTCTCCTTCGAAGTGTGAGCCGTTGTCTGATATGACCTCATTTGGGATGTCGTATCGGCAGATGATGTTTTCTTTGAGGAAATGCGCGACCTTCTTGGAGGTGAGTACCTTGTAGGACTTGGCTTCGACCCATTTGGTGAAGTAGTCGATGGCTACTAAGATGAACTCGTGACCGTTCTTGCTGGCGGAGCGATTTTCCCGATGACGTCAATTCCCCAAGTGGCAAAGGGCCAAGGTGTAGTCATGCAGTAGAGATCGTGGGGCGGCAGATGATTGAGGTTGGAGAACCGTTGGCACTTGTCGCAGCTTCGGACAAAGTGGATGCAATCTGCCTCCATGGAGATCCAGTAGTAGCCCATCCTGAGAATGATTTGCATCAGGGCTCTGGCGTTCATGTGGGGACCGCAAGCCCCATTGTGGACTTCGTTCATGAACTTGTTCGCTTCTTCTTGGCTGACGCAGCGTAGGAGTGGCCCATGGTAGCGTTTCTTGTATAACATGTCCCCGAGGATGACGAAGTGAGAGGCAAGGCGTTTTAGGGCCATGATGCTCTTGGTTTTGACCCCTTCTGTGTGTTGACCTTCCTTGTTCATGAAGGCAGTTTCCCCGTTCTTGAGGTATTGGAAGATCGGCTTGTCTTGGAAATGGCGTCGGACTTGCGTCTCTTTGGCTCTTCAGCAATCTTGCAAATCGTTGTGATTAAAACCTTCTCGGCAGCTTGGGCCCGGTTTTTCTCTCGTTTGACAACATGCTTAAATGTTTGCTTGATGCATTTATTTAATTAATGTGTTTTGCCTTTTGTATAGATGAATTTAACTGTTTTGATTAGTTAATGTCATCATTTGTTAAAGATGCAATGAAATGGTTCTTTAGGAAGGTCGGACCTTTTATTGAAAGCGTGAAGACTGTACATTGTTGATCAAAGATTCACAATCGTTGGGCGTAAAGCCGTCAAAAGACACAAAAGATGTGAATACACAGACAACAAGACTCGAAGCTAGACTATAGGCGACGAGGGATTGGACCAGGCTTCATTACTCTCGGATGGCTGTAGCTCTAGAGGGAGTGGTGCTGGTTCAGGTGGCCAATCTTCCCTTGGCATGAGTCCCGGAAAGTAGCTTGCATGCGGTTCGATTTCAAACCAGATCGCGGAGGTTTTTGGCTGCTCCCCTGATGATGTCCCTCCATTAGTGTTGCCACCAGTCCTTGGGGGTTTTTGATGATAGAAGTCGCTGAGGGCTACTTCTAGGAGGGCGAAGCATTCGGCGGTCGGAGTGGATTCTTGGCGATGTTGATCACTTTCATAGAATCTGCTTCTTTATACAGGGATCTTTGCACCGGACGACGTTTACAATGTCGATTCGAGCGGACATGATATATCACCTTCCACTGATTAAGCCTTGGAGGAGGTTGCGCCATTGTTCGTCCGGTCGGACACCGGAATGTTGAATTGAACTAAGGCTGTGATGGCTGTCCCCCGTAGAGATCCGAGAGTGTCGGCGGAGGGTTGTCTTGTGCGGGGGATCGGTGATGAGCCGGTTTGCAAGAGGGTTTTCGGCGAAGTAAGGGTCTACTCCTCGATCAATCTCCATTAGGGCATCCATCTCTTGATCCTCTCTCAAGCATTCTTCACAGTCGCATATATCGAGTTGTCATCGACCCATGAGTTCTTCAATTTCCGGCTCGTCGCGGCTTAGAGCGTGGATGTAAGGATCACTTCGTAGCGGGACGGGGTAGGAGAATCATCTGAGAAGAGTACTCGGTCATGTCGGGACCTTCTTACGGGTCATAGCTTGCTGGCCAAGCACTTGCCATTACTGCTGCTTCCGCGGATCACTTCGATCGCTCCGTTGGCATTGATGAATTTCACGCATTGGTGAAGAGTAGATGATACTGCTTTCATCTGATGTATCCAAGGCCGTCCCAACAAAGCAGAGAAGGTTGGTTTGATTTCCACGACTTGGAACTCTACCGACTCTAGTTGTACGTCGAATTGGATCCTCAAATTGATGATTCCTACGATTGGTCGTGCAGTGGAGTCGTAGGCTCGGATTACCCGAGGTGAAGGCCTTATCAGAGAACGGTCGATGTGGAGTCGTTTCAGTGTGCTCAAAGCGATGATGTTGACTGCGGAGCCGTTATCAATCAAGACGTTCGGGAGGAAGAACCTCTCTATCTTTATGAGGATGAGGAGAGCTTCATTGTGCCGATTCTCACATATTGGCAAGTCATCGTCTGTGAAGGCTAAACCGCTTCCCGTGCTACCGTTGGACTCAGTCTCGTGCAGGAACGTTCGATCCAACCATTTGTATGCCTTGGCTGGGGCAAAGATCGTAGGGAGACAGTGGCCCTTGGGCGTTCTTGTCGGAATTCCCGGTCACGAGACCTTTTGACTCTTGTTTCACGCTCCCAGTCATGGCGAGACAGCATGCTGACGGTCTCGGAAATTGCAGGGAGTCTGCTCTCGCTGGGGATTTCGTCAATGGTTATTGAGTTTACCCTGTCGTTCTGGGGGAATGGATTTCCAATGGTATTGGGACCACGGGGGCGTTCCAATTTTCCCTCCTCAATGAGCCCCTGAATCACCTGCTTGAGTACGAAGCAATTGTCGGTGGTGTGGCCGGGGTAGTTATGGAAGGCGCAGTGCTTGCTCATATCCATGTTGGGTTTGAGGGTCTTTGGTTGGAAATTCTCGAGTGGTTTGAGAAGATTTCGCTTCACCAAAGCTTCAAATACTTGACCCAAGGGCATTTCCAGGTTATCAAAATGCTGGAACTGTGGGAAGCGAGGGGGGTTGCTATTCTTTGGGGCTGCCTGATCGCGGTTTACTTGAGCTCCGTTCTGAATGTAGTGCAACCTTGTTGCTTCCTTTCCTTTGGTTGGAGCAGGAGTTGAAGTTGCAGGTTTGTTCGATAGCGGTAAGATGAGGCGGGGGTTGCTGTTGCCTTTTGAAGACTCGGGGTCTTTTCGAACTTTGTCCCGGCGTTGACCATGGCACGGAGAGCCGGATAGAAATGGTGGCTGATCAAGGTCCTCAAAGATGGTTTGAGGCAGGAATGGAAGATGTCCATCTGCTCTTCTTTGGAAAGTGGATCCATTATCTCGCTTAGCTTCCAGTTCCATCTTTTGTAGAATTCGCCCACTGGTTCGTCATCCTTTTGTTCGGTGGCTTGCAGGTCATGGCGGTTTGTTTCCCATTCAAGATTGGCACGGTACTTCTCCAGGAAGATTTCACTAATCGATCCCACGTAGAGCGGTTTTACGCCTTCACATTGAGGAACCACCTTAGTCTTTGTGGATTTGAGGGAATGCTGAAAATGATCTGCCATCTGTTGAGGGGTTGCCCCTTTGGCTCTCATACCCAGGACGTAGGTGTCAATGTGGGTTTTTGGGCATTCTGTTCCGTCAAACTTTTCCATTTCCGGCATCCTGAACTTTGGAGGGAGAGGGACCACTTTGTTCGGATCGGTAGGCAGGAGGGAGTCCTTCCGAGAACTAGCTAGCTTGCCTTGCATGTCTTTAAATCTGTTCGATCAACCAAGCCATGTGAGGGTCGGTATGCGAGGTGGGTTACCGTTTTCGGGGACGGAAATTGAAGATGGAGGTGGATTGGGCGATGGGATCGCCATTCGGGAGTCTTGGGGAGGTAGTTGAGTGTATACCAACCCATACCCTGGGGTGTTGAAGTTGAGGCGTGATTGCCAGGTCCGCTAAGGGTTGTGTTTGGGAAGCTGGGGAAACGATTCGTTAGCCCCAATTGGCGGACTAGCGGGTGGCAAACTTGAGATGTCGGGATATCCGCTCGGGATGCACTGTCCCTGGTAAAAATGGGGACTTTTGATTGTGGTTGCGAGGCTCGTATAGAGGCAAAGGATTGAATCACTGGGGATACCGAGATGCACTGGGATGCGGCGGAGCGAGCACGTATGTGTCTTGTTGGTGCCGAGCTTGATGTGCGAGCCGGGAAGCTGATCTCGAGGCGGGCATGTCGGGCCGCTTGGCCCGACGCTGAGGGGAGCTTTGAGCGAGAGCTGCTTTGCGTTCTTTGGGATCTCGTAGCTTGGCTGAGGCGGGACTCCGCCGATAGCTTTGAGAAACAGGGAGCCGGTATATCTTCGTCCTCTATGAGAACAAAGGTTCCGTCGGGTTGGGGAATCAGCTGTTCCTCGAAGACGCAAGGTGTCGACGATCGAGCTTGCTGTTCTTCTTGGCGCTTCTTGATGGCTTCGAAGGCTCGCGGCACCTCCTCCATTGTCTGGAGATTCCTTAGTGGCGGGGTTCCGTTTCCCTCAGCTGTTATCTGTGGATCCCGTCATGGGGAGTATTGGACGGTGCGGACCGTTGAAGCTGGAAGGGCTATCGGACCTTGTGACCTCGATGCGAAAAGGCGGCTTCAGGGATTCTCAACCACTCTCGGTTATTTGGAGGGGTGATGGGCAAGGTTTAGACACGGGAATGGCCTAACGGGATAAAAGGGGGAAAGCTCACGTGGCATGCGGTTTCCGTTTCTTTTATTTGATTTTTTTTTGTTGTTTTAAGTTACATAAAACAGTATTTTCTCAGAATCCTAGGTAGGTTGGAAAAGATTGCGCTTCTTTTTCGCAACTATGCTAGATCCTGGGTCGGTGGAGACCATACGTGCGGCTATAAGCCCCTCGTTTTGCACCTGTATTTCGACATCCCGGGGTGGGCGGCCCAGGCGAGGGTCCTATAGTGCAAGCGGTTTCCACCGGCCTAAAAGAAAAATCGAACCTAAGGACCGAGCTGTCATGTTCGTTTTGATGCGTTAGCCATGTGAATAGTGAACCGAGCCGGCCACTGAGTCAAGATCTAGTCAAGAGTTCGGCATGACCTCTCTTTACCTTGCTTGCGCAAGGGATCTGTGACGTTAGGCGTTGGTGGGTCATATTGTCATGGCCGACGTATCAAAGGCGTGATGACATGGTGTCATGCGAGCATGGATGTATATCCGGACGGAACATCGTGCAGGTGTAGCTTCGGAAATCAAGATCAGTCAAGATTTTAGCATGACCTTTCATCGCTTTGCTTGCGCAAGGGATCTTGAGTTCCGAGCCTTGACTCGAAAATGGCCGGCATGGTATATGTATCCAGCTGTATGACACGGGCCGGGTAAAAACCAACCGAGTGCGGACAGAGTGTGACTCAAGACTCAAACGTGTAGGGTTGACGCTTGGCTAGGATGGGATGTTTGGAATGATCCGTGCGCGCCCAAGAGGCCTAGGAAGACCAAACGGACTGCAAGCGAGACCACTCCGGGTTAAGGGTTGTAGTGTGCGGTGTATCCGAGCGCGGTGCGCATAGTGTGCGGTGTAGCAGAGCGGCGGTGTGAGTAGAGTGCGGTGTAACCGAAGCGGCGGTGCGCGTAGTGTGCGGTCTCTAAAATTCTTTTACGAGTAAAATAGAAATTTTTGAAGAATTTTAAATGTATGCACGAGATGTATATTGATGCATTTTTTTTGTATTTTTATTTTTTTTGTAAAATAAAAACGAAGCACGTGCACACACACACAACAGTTAAAGGAAGGGGTAAAATGAAAGTTTGACCCTCATCATTGTTTTAAAATTCTTTTGTTTTGTTTAAAAGTTTTTAAAACAAAAAAATTCCCCAGCGGAGTCGCCAACTGAAGTAGCCCGGATCCGAGAAGGCCTCGCGGCCCCGGCATCTGGCATTCTTTCGCGTTGGAGGTGTCTCGCCGTTTCGCTTGCGCGTTTTTGTAGAGTCGCCACGCCGTTTTTATTAAGCCCAAAACATTGAAAAAGGGCATCAGTTTAAAGATAAATTTTAAACTGTTTTTGTGTGATGAGATTTTGAGTTCGGAGGTCAGATGACTCCTCGGGAAGAGAATATTAGAATATTAGAGCTCACCCGAGTAGCCTCGTAAAACGAGTCTTTCGGATACCCCTAATATCCTTTAAATGTTGTGTGTGTGTGTGTGTGCTTTTAAAAATGCATGCTGTATCGGATGTCTACATTGTATTGAAATGTATTGAAATAGAATAGGAAGGAAGCCTTACCAATGTTGGTTCGTGTCTGTCTTCCGCAGGGGAATAGTGTTTGAGGTCGGAGTAGCGTTCCGGTGCAGATCGGGATTGCTTCGGGAGATGCCGGTTGTCTGCGGACAGAGTTTCGGCGTGAGTTGAGGTTGTAGGCTGCGTTCGGGCAGAGGTTCGGCGTGCGTGGGGATCGTTGGGATCACTCGGGCAGAGGTTCGGCGTGCGTTGTGGTGGCAGGAGTCACTCGGGCAGAGTTTCGGCGTGGTTTGGGATCGTCGGTTTGACTCGGAAAGAGCCGGGACACCGGGGAAAGACCAGGCAAGGCCTCGGAGTACCACGAGGGGCCTCAGAGTACCTCGAGAGTGCCTCGGGGCAGCGCGGGAGCGTCTCGGGAGCGCTCGGAGAGGCTTCGGAGCACCTCTAGGGGGCTCGGAAGGCCTCGGAAGGATCCGAAGGGGCCGGGAATGCCTCGAAAGGTCTTAGAAGGGGAGCCAGAAGGCTTAGGGAGGAAGAGAGAAGTGGGAGGTGTGAAAAAATGAGGAGGGGGAGCCCTCTATTTATAGTCTCAGATTTGGTGCAAAGAGGTCCGTACGGACCTCCTTGGTTATCCAGGATTTTGGTTTTCCTCGATTTGAGGGAATATGCAATGATGGTGAATATTCTGGAAATGATGATGTCCCCTTGCAAAGAGGTCCGTACGGACCATCTTGACATGCAAAGAGGTCCGTACGGACCAAGTCTGCATTTAGGGTAATCATTTCTCCGGGATTTGAGGGAATATTGTGGACTTTAAGGGGATTCAGTAATTATGGAAACAAAGAGGTCCGTACGGACCTATATTGCTTTTCCAGTTTCCTGAAAATTCCCGAAAGGTCCTTTTGTCCCTTTTTATCCCAGGAGGGCTCCTCCCTTGGTTTGGTTGGGGGTTTGAGAGGGTTTTGAGTGGGAGAGGTCTCTGAGACTGCGTGGATGAGTCTGCGGTGTTTCCCGGGTGTTTGAAAGGGAGTGATCCAGATTGGGGTACTTACACTTGGGCATTATTGTGAGGGCCTCCCCAACTCCGGGACATATAAACTCGTGTCCCAAGCTGGAAGGTTCCCAAACCACCCCCAATTAAAAAAAAAACTTTTCTTTATATTAACTTGAAAAATATAATATAGACTTTAACAACTTCGACATAACCCCTTTGAAAAACCTTTGAAAATATAATATAGACTTTATCCCCAGCATAGTCGCTACTGAATGTACGCTCGCCGAAATTTTAAAAAATTTTTTGGGAGTCGCCACGCCATGTTTTAAGGTACACTTTGAAAAACCTTTGAAAGAGAAAATGGGACCGGGGGTCAGGTTACGTGTTGGGAAGAACCGAGAGTTCACCCAACATGCCTCATCCATGGACGAGTCTTTCTAATTAAACATCCAAGCAAATTCAAAGTGTGTGCAAATAATGATGACAAACAAGTGTGGTAAAATGAATTTTATTGATTGAACTGAGATTCTTACAACTTATGAGCCATTTGATTAGGGAGGCCACATCCCAAATACAGAGATCAGAACAGATTACAAATGAAAAGGGATCTCTGCAAACAGACAAGATGTGTCGCGTGACACATAACTTGCCTAGCTAGATGTGTCGCGTGACACAGGATCTATCCAGACATATTGTGTCGCGTGACAATCTGACAATCTGAACACGGAAGAACCAGAAACCAATACAGATTCAATTATACAATCAATTCATCTTCGGAAATGAACAATTCAACAATAATTCAACCAAGGGGGTGTGGATATGAGAAGATCCACACTCCCTTGGGAATCAAACACCAATTCCAACAAGTTTCAACTCATAAGCATGCAATTATACAAAATCAAATGATTAAACAGAGAGATTGCGATTGGATTTCAGTAAGTAAGACAGATGGAGTCGAATTACTAAAATCAGATGAATAATGATGATTGAATTATGGAAGTGACAAAATAAGAGAGGAGAGGGAAATTGGTGAGTTACCCTTGTAGTGTCCACGAATTCTATACCAAGTTTGGTATAGAATCCTTCAATAAACTGCTTCTGGGACTGGTTGAGCTGAGGATGAGTGATGGATGGAGGATCCCAATGATGATGGGTGAGTTGAAGTGAATTGGAGGGAATTGAGGGAGGATTGGAGGGATTTTGGTTAGGGAGGTGTGTGTTTGCAGTGTGTGTGGTGCGTTTCCAAATTGGCAGAGTAACAGTAGGCAACAGAGGGATCCCAATATGAGAGGAGGAGGGTCTTATTTATAGGCTGCAGATGATGGACTTGGTTTGTCGTACGACGTCCTGCAACCACTTTCCATTGCTCGAGTTGTCGCGTGACACAAGATGTCACCAACCGTTTCTGGCGCCAAAACCTAGTTCTGGAACATTCCAGGTTAATACCCAAAAGGTCCAAAACTGGTTTATTCCTTGTAGGTCTTTTAGCATGAGCAAAGTACAGAAAAGTACTTCCTTCGCAAGAAACTTATGAAATATTTCCGGAAGTCTTGGAATAGACCAGGAATTTACCAAAATGCCCCTTAATGCAATTTTATCATATTAAAATGCACCTAAAAGGGTAGCGAATTGGATTGGCGTACTTACACCCCTCTACCTGGAGGTGATATAAAAACCTGCTTTAAACCATAACATGTTTAAGTTACAAACACTACAACTGTAAAGGCTTACACAAGCCAACTTTGAAACAAAATCAATCCCAGGTTTAATTACAACACAACATACTGCAAACATGTTTATAAAAGTTTATATACAACTCCCCAAAAGAATAACAACCAACCACGACCCCCAACTCCTAAACCATAACATACCTTGACATCCCAAAAAGATGTCCAAACTCCTTTTCGGCCTCACCGGTCCGGTCCTCCTGTCTCAGCGGGATCTAAAACAATAAAGGGAGAAGGGGTGAGAATAAATCTCAGCAAGCTATTATGTATGCAACAATATGCCATACAATATGGAACACATAAACAGGCTGCATGTAATCACATTGGTAAAACGGTAAACACATTACGTTACCTGATTTACCTTTCCCGTCTGACCAATAAGTCGTACAATACTGAGGGTAGCTACTCCCCTCATTTGTGAACTGCTTAAAGCATATTCACAGGTAACTAAAGAAACTAGCTAACTGTACGGCTATAAGGCCTATAGCTCGATACAGAAGCTATCAACCATAAGAAACTAGAAAAACTGTAAGGCTTGGGGGCACGATACAGAAGCTATCAAGGAATCAGGTATAATGAACTTCAATCACTTATAGAACAAATCCATAATTTATTGTATCCCATTATACCCCCACATATATTAGCTGATATCAACAATGTCGAGCACATAATAGATACTTGAAAATAAATCCACACTTTGGGATATCAATACATAACATGGTACTATTACGCATGTTAAACCAATCATAATAGTGCAACACATATTTAAATACTATTGAATAACAACAATCCAACAACAGGGTATTAATACTCCTGTTCAAACCAATGAAACAGTGCAACATGTATGTAAACACTATGTGCACACACCAAAGCAGCCTTGATAGAAGCAAAGGATTCTACTTGAACCTGAAGGGGAACAAGCCGCTCCCTTGCTACATGCAGATCGGAAAAAGCCTCATCCGGCTCCTTCTCATCATTGAAGTGAGCGGCCTGGAGAGCCCTACATTAGGAGTCAGATTCCACCAGCTTCTCCCTCAGCTCGGCAGCTTCCCTAGCCTTCCTCGAGTATTTAGTGGAGGATATTTGCTCCATCTCTATGGACGCCCTCCAGCTGTATTTTTGGCCTGCTCAGTGAGAGCAAGAGACTACACAACAAAAAAGAAGATAGTCAATACAACAACTATCAAAACAAAAGCGACCAAAATGCTGCAATCAAACGGAA
The DNA here is from genome assembly GCA_022495995.1 of Adenophora triphylla var. japonica. Classification (NCBI taxonomy): domain Eukaryota; kingdom Viridiplantae; phylum Streptophyta; class Magnoliopsida; order Asterales; family Campanulaceae; genus Adenophora; species Adenophora triphylla. The sequence goes on along the minus strand of JAFEMH010001634.1, from coordinate 334,418 downwards.
ACAAAAAATAAAGTATGAAAGGCACAAGTGTTACCTCGGAGGCAAGGATGCCCGACCTATCGATATACTCCTCCGAAGTAAGTCCCTCCTCAACAAACTGGGCTAGCAAGTCCCTATCTTCCGCCATCCTCACTATTGCTTGCCCCAATCCCCGCTCAGGATAATGGCGGCTTAAGCTATTGATGCCCGCAAGAGAAGGGACATCGCTTAGCCTCTCCACCAAGGTTTGCACTTTATCAGTACTTTTGGAGGTAGAGCCAACTGGTCTAGAGGTGCCAGCCCCATCAAGATATTGGTCGGCACGCGACATCTTCCTTAACCTGCTCAAAGGGAGGTCATCTTCAATCTCTTCTTGCTCGTTATCAACGAGCTCCAGGTCAACAAAATTTAGGGTCTGCCCCAATTGACTTATGATGGGGATTCGAGCCCGATTCCATCTCAGTCAACACATCGATCTCCCCCTCTCCCCCTATGACTTGCACCTGGGGGACATGTTCGATGGGCTCCACCGGCCTAGACCCATCAATTGGGACCATCCCCACACCCTCCTTGGGGAGTAAAGCATTCCTGTCTTCAGCCTCTTTCTCTCGACTGGCTCGGGCATTGGCCATCCCATGGCCTTCTTGTTTCTCCTCCTATCACCCAGGTCGACTATCTAATTCATATTAGCCTCCTGTTCAGCGGTTAAAACTGCATGATCAAAGGGAAAACAGTCATCAAAGAGATATACGAACAAAAATATGTGAATTAAGAAGAAAGCAAGTTAAATACTTAACCGCCATAGTGAAACTGATTTCTGCAATGGTCGGGCTTCTTTTTGCAGAAATGGCACTGAGACTCAAACCTTTCTCGTTCATGGATAACCCAATATGGGTACCTAAGGCTACGAATTATGGGCACTAAAGGGGCTACCTCGCCATCTCCTCCTAGCATCATCCCAGCCTGGATGAAGAAGTCCTTATCCGACCCAAGTGCAGCCTAACTAATGGTGCTCCTCCGAGCCACCAAAGTCAACCTACGAGTGAGTTCATCACTCCACCGTGGGACCCAGTAATCTTCCTCCATCATGGAAGGTGTATCAGCCTCAGGCAAGGGGAACTCCTATCCTTTCCTACTCTCCACAAGGATCATATGGGTGTTCCACCCAGAGACTTTATCAGGCAAGTTGGTGAATAATTTGGGGGCCTTAGCTTTGGCCGGAGTACTGATCCCAAAGTTTTTATCGCTCTACACAACCGTAAAGAATCTCCTAAAGACGTGCATACATGGCTCGTACCCAACGAACCTGCACACCGTGTCAAAGCAAACCGATACCCTCACAGTATTGGCACCCAACTATATGGGGACAGCGGCCATGCACTCCAAAAACTCACAGATGAATGGATCAAGGGGAAGTCATAGCCCGGCCTCAAACCGGCCATAATAGAAGGCTACCCTAGAGGAGCTCAGACCCCAGTGCCTCCAAGACTGAGCTTTCCTTTGCCTCTCCGTGAAATGGGTAAGGTGGAAGTCATCTCTGGGAACCTCGAAGAAGTCATGAATGATTTAGATTCGGGATTCATCATTCTTCCTCTCTATGACTAGTTTGGGGTCCACATATCCCCTCTCATTACGACCTGGAACCACGGTCGAACAAAATTTGTCCACGATGTTTCCTAAGAAGGAGCTTGGCGAATTAGAAACGGGAGATTGTTGAGCTGCCATATCTAAAGAAGACACATAAACAAGGTAAGCAGAACTAGTTGAATTATGTTTCGAAATTGTGAATGTGGTGCCCAAATTTTTGTGTTGGATTCACGCGAGTTTGAAGACATCCGAGTTATTTGAAAAACGGAGTCGCCACGCCATTTTGATTACCTCAAAACTTTGTAAAAAAGGTTGTTTTATGGGTTCGGAGGTTAAGTTACCCCTTGGGAAGAACGTTTGGCGTTCACCCAAAGTGCCTTGCCGGAGCAAGTCTCCCGAGATTTCATTAATCGTGCTTGCTTGCGTTTCTTTGTGTGCATGTGTTTGAGAGTAAAAGGGGGAAATGTCCCAAGTTATCTTCCGGACGTACAAACCATTTGTTGGTTGTCGCTCGGGATTCCTTGGAATTTATGTATTTGGGATTATGATCCCGTCCTCATCTTGTGACTTGTGATCATCGCATTTTAACCTCGGGACCCTCGGGACTTGCGTGATCGAGAGAATGACTCTCTTTGTGGTCAAAGATGAGGTTCTTTAGGAAGGAATGTCCTTAGCCCATCAATCCTACGCTTTAAGATGGTCGAGCTCGTATAGAGGCTTCATACTCATTCTTAAGCGATAATCGGAGATATAGGGTTCAAGGTTATCCTTTTCCTAAAGAAATCGTGAACCTTTAATGGAAGGAACGATGTAAAGATAGGATCTTTTTACACTGGTCCGTTCCAAGGTTGGGGGAAAGGGGAAATGCATGATGAAAAATGACTCTTTAATGAAAAGATGACATTTTTGGTTTTAGCAAATGATGCTTTTTTGATTGAAATAAATGATCTTTATGCAAGTGATGCGTAAAGATAGGATTTTTATGCAAATGATGCATTGAAAAAGGGGTTTTGATGCAAAGGATGCATTTTTATTGAAAAAGATTTGATCTTTATATGCAAATGATGCATAAAGATAACATTTTTATTGGAAAATATGGGTTTTAGGTGCAAAGGATGCACCTTTATGAAAAAGACTACATTTTTATGACAAATGAGGTCTTAATGCATGCAAAGGGGAAGGGGAATGATAAAGAAATGATCTTTATGAATAAATGCCAAGTCCCAAGCAAGATATATGAATGCAATGAGCAAGTATATCAATTAAAATGCAAGGTTAGGGCGTGCGAGGTTACCAATCGTTTCCTTCGCTTCTTCGGACGGGGCTAGGAGAAGAGGTTCATCTTGGGTCTTCAAGGAGGAGGGAGATGGCTTCTTGAGCTTCTTCTTCGCCTTCTTGAGCCTTCAAGGGTGTTCTTCACGTCTGATTGTGTTTGTGAGTGTATTGTATCTCTATTGTGTGTCTTGTTGTTTTTTGAAATGGGTAGAGGAGGCCTCTATTTATAGGTAATCTGGATAAGGCTAATGAAGCCGTGCGGCTGCAGGTCCTTTGCAAATGAGGCCGTGCGGTCTTATCCTGAATGACTCAGCATTCTAGAACCATGCAAGGTGGCATTATTCTAGAAGGCTCTTCCTAATTAAGAAAAACGTGTTTCTTAATTAGGAAGGATTCCCTTCAGCCCTAATTTAATTAAAAACAGTTCCGGAATGCTCCCGGAACGCTGGGAAGGTCTGGGGAATTACCGGAAAACTTACCGAAAATGTCGGGAAAATTAACCGGAAGGCATGAGCCAGATTTGGGTACTTACAGAAGCCCCTCGGCAACGTCACTTGCAAGGCGAGTGGGGTTGTCGATAGAAAAGGATCCGATCTGGCGAATGCCGAGACGGATTGGGTGACCAAGGTGGTCGAGTGGCTGAACCTTTTGGAAGGCTACCTACGTATCCCGGAGGAATCAAGCCAGGCCGTAGTTCGGAAAAGATCCGCTGGGGAATGGGGTGTCATATGTGACAAATTGGCTGAACCTAAAGTAGGCTACCTACGTATCCCGGAGGAATCAAGCCAGATCGTAGTTCGGAATTAGGATCCGCTGGGGGAGGAAGAAGAGAAACTGGTCTCTTGCCGGGGAAATAGAAGAGAAAATGACCTAGGAGGTCAAGCAATTGATCCTACTGGGGATATGCTAGAAGTGACCGAGGTGGTCGGATATCTGAACCTCTATGAGGGGCTGCTTTATCACTGAGGAGTGACAAAGAAACAGGGTGACCAAAGTGGTCGAATGGCTGAACCTTTTATAAAAGGCTACCTACGTATCCCGGAGGAATCAAGCCTTGATCGTAGTTCAAGCATCACTAGATAGTTAGGAACGATGTCTAGGATCCTTGAGATTTTGACAATTCGGAGGCTGTCACCTGAAGAAGCTAGAGCTTATGGCGCTATCTCTTTATGACGGAGATAGAGGTAACTTAAGTTGGGAAACTTGAGCGTACGTCACTATTCGCGGATAGAGGTAGCACAAGTTGAAATGACTTGGGCATACGTCACTATTCGCGGATAGAGGTAGCACAAGTTGAAATGACTTGGGCATACGTCACTATTCGCGGATAGAGGTAGCATAAGTTGGAATGACTTGGGCATATGTCACTATTCGCGGATAGAGGTAGCACAAGTTGGAATGACTTGGGCATACATCACTATTCGCGGATAGAGGTAGCACAAGTTGGAATGACTTGGGCATACGTCACTATTCGCGGATAGAGGTAGCACAAGTTGGAATGACTTGGGCATACGTCACTATTCGCGGATAGAGGTAGCACAAGTTGGAATGACTTGGGCATACGTCACTATTCGCGGATAGAGGTAGCACAAGTTGGAATGACTTGGGCATACGTCACTATTCGCGGATAGAGGTAGCACAAGTTGGAATGACTTGGGCATACGTCACTATTCGCGGATAGAGGTAGCACAAGTTGGAATGACTTGGGCATACGTCACTATTCGCGGATAGAGGTAGCACAAGTTGGAATGACTTGGGCATACGTCACTATTCGCGGATAGAGGTATCACAAGTTGGAATGACTTGGGCATACGTCACTATTCGCGGATAGAGGTAGCACAAGTTGGAATGACTTGGGCATACGTCACTATTCGCGGATAGAGGTAGCACAAGTTGGAATGACTTGGGCATACGTCACTATTCGCGGATAGAGGTAGCACAAGTTTAGAGTTCCGACAATTCGGAGGTTGTCACCTAGTGTTATCCCGTTATAACGGAATTAACGGAGGTGACTCGGGAATAGAGCTTGATTGCTTCATAGATAAGGGATATTTTACGAAAAGATGTTATCTTGGTTAAAAGATAACGGAAATTGCATGCCCAAGTGGAAGGTCCGGGCAGGATTGTAATTTACATTCGTAGCGAATGAAGCCGCCCGGCATGAGATGGAGAAAAAGGAGCCGTACGGCTAGAGACCTGTTTTTTCAGCATTATTTAAAACAGGTTTGAACGGGCATTGGGCATTATTGCCGCCAAAGAAGCTGCCGAGAGAGAGAGAGAGAAAGGAGAGAATTTCTTCAAAATTCTTCAATTCCCTTTGCTTCTATTGATTGGAATGGATCCGGAGGGCAATCCCATACCGAGGCAAGCAAGAAGGAACATCTCCGCGGCTGCGAGAAGGAGGAGAAAGGAGCTCGTTCGGACGGAGAGGAAGTATGACTTCCTTACGCCTCCATCGGAGCTTTACCCGGGGAGAAGGGAGCATAAATCAACGAACCCTCGATCGGTTGGGGTAAGCATTCTCATTTTGCTCAAATCCGATGATTTTGCTTGATTTTTGAATGATTTAGGGCTTGACCCGAATTTTAGGATTTTTGAATGATTTTTTTGAATGATTTTGAGATGCACGAACAACCTATGAGGCTAAGAATATGCATGTGCAACTTGTTTGACAAAAATTATGAGAATGACTCACTTTTTTCTCGCAAAATGAAGTAAGAATGAGAATTGTCAAAATATGAGACGGAGTTCTTGCCTTGTGCTAGAACTAGGTCAAAATTCTGATTTTCAATGAGAAAACATGATTTTGGAAGATGAAAATGATTCATGCATGCCATTTCTGAAAGAATAATGCTTATGTGCAAAAAATTGTGAAAATTGTGATTTTGTGCCTTAGGAAAGCAACGGGACTTGACATGACGCGTTTCAAGTGATGAAAGGCGCTTTTTTTTTTTTTTTTTTTTTTTTTGATGCAAATAATGCTAGAAAAACTTTTGTGAATGATTTTCTTTTGAAAACATGTGCATTTTTTGTGAATATATGCATGCTTTTGAAAATGATGAAGGACTGACACTTCTTTTTTGTGCTTGTCTACAGGAGAACAAGTCTAGAGGACCATCTGAGATAGCGGTCAAGCTTTGGCAGAGGATGCCGGATTTTGAGAAGAATGGGGTGAACCCCAAGAATTTGGTGAGGGCTACCGGTCTGGACGCGTTTGTAGAGGCTATCGGCAGGGGTGTTCACATCACCTCGAAGAGCAAGGGCTTGATCCAGGCCCTTTCTGAGTTCTGGTGGGACAGCACCCATAGCTTCCACTTGAGCTGGGAGAGCCTGACTGTGACTCTGCCGATTTACACGGCGATGCGGCCTGCAGTTCACCGGGAGGCCCGTGACTTGGAGAGACCATATTACAGCTGAGGAGTTCCAGGCTTTGGTTGGATTTGAGCTGATTCCCAAGGGGCTGGGGATGGAGACGCGGAACGTCGAGGTGGCAGTTCAGACTTGCATGCAGAACTTTGCTGCTAATGATGTGACTGCACGGTGGCTAGAGCATTCATATGGTTGATGCTATCAGTCACTATCTTCGCCAATTCTGGGACGCTGGCCATGACTTGCCTCCTCGACTCTCTGGAGGATGTGGATGGGATAGGGACGGTCTCTTGGGGAGAGGCCGGATTGGCGGAGTTGTACTTCTCTCTGGACATGTACAGTCGGAACAAAGCTGCTTCCATGGACTGTTTTTCCTTTGCCCTTGAGGTAGTCTCCTTTCTTTTCTCTTTTCTCTTTTCCTGTCTTGAGACTTTTATGAGAGAGAATGACCTTTTGATGTTTTGAACATGCAGGCCTGGTTCTGCGAGGTGATCGGGTTCTTCCCTTGGAACCAGCAGAGTGATGTCACCATCTTCCCTGCTATGGTTCGCTGGAGGGGAGATGCGAGAGATAAATTCACGGGGAAGACCCGGATTACCTTCGATTACAAAATGGTGAGGCCAGTCATCAACAGAGATGGGCACGACGGAGTGGACTTCTACCCCTGGGGCAGGTATCCGGAGATTTTGCTGGGAGATGCCATCGAGGTGACGAGGCAGAGGAGGTGGCTCACTGGGCTGACATGTGATGTCATTTACTTGGGGGACCGTTTCTCGAGGCAGCATGGTCATGTCCCTCCATTGGACGCCATTACTCCACACGATCCTCCAGCACGGATGCTGCAGCCCAGGGATTGGCCAGAGGATGAGATAGCTAGGTACCAGGCAGGCGTGGCTGCAGAGGAGTACTTTGACATGCACACCCCCTACGCTGTGTTTGTGGAGCAGCGCTTGAGGACGCCACAGAAGCTAGTGAAGCTAGCGGTCACTCAGGGATATGGGGAGGATGAGCCTACTGACCCGCCGATCCCTCCTGCGCATTTGTCCTACGTGGTCCATGGAGTGCCGAGGAGGATGAGGATACCTGTCCCCGATGCTAGGGAGCCCCAGTACACCTTGCCTTTGATAGCACTTTGTAAGTATACTCTTAGGGTCTTATTCCCTTTTTAGCTTTGATTTTTACGCTTTTGCAATTTTCTCGAGATTTTCCGAGATTTTTCTCTTCTTTTTTCTCGGGTTCCATTTCGCACTTACGATAGGCTGGAGTCGAGGGCGGAATAGGGAGTTTGGAAGGACATGTGCCGGTCTCTTCGAGGAAGGCGGCTGCGCCCGAAGGCGGCAGAATGATGCACAGGAGCACAGGCGCAAGAGACGGCACGTCGGGGCACAGCGTCTACCTCATCGGCCTCGGAGTACTCTTCCCGGTGCCATGCCTCGGGGCGGGGACCCAACGACTGACATTCGGAGCAACTGGGCCGAGTACGGGCACGATAATGTCCATTTGTCTCGACGTGAGCGACCAGGAGGACTTGATGAGGAGGCTAGCATCTATGAGTTGAGCGGCGATGAGGAGGAAGAAGAATCGGAGGCCTAGGAGGTCTCTAGAATAGATTTGGAACGAAAACAAACAATGAACAATTTTTATGCACACTTCGTTTATTTTGCTTTACTCTGGCGCCGATGGGCGAAAACATTGTATTTACATTTTATTTACTTTTCTAATTTATGCTTTCTCAATTTGCATATTATACGAGCCTTGGGGCGACTTTTTGCTTGGAATTGGGGCTGAAACCAGGCCAAAATGATTTATAATGGTATATAAATGCTTGAATGGCTTCGGATATGTTTTTGTACAGGTTTTGGTTGAAAAAGTGGGGTGAAAACTCCCTTGGGCAGCAACTTTGGTTCTTTGCAGAATTTCTGCGAGAGGGCTAATGTAGCCGTGCGGCATGGCCTTGAGGGCAAATGAAGCCGTGCGGCTCACGGTTACTACAGTGGTTATTTTACGAATAAAAGCAAGGCTTGGCCATTTCATTTCATTTTCCCTCTAGACTTGTCCCAATTGTTCCCGTGAGCATATTTTGGACCTAAAAGCACCATCTTTGAACACTTTGCGATGGAGAAGCCCATCGTATTGCAAAGGGGGAAGCGAGACCATTTTCTATCCGGTCTTCAATCTTGGGCGAGACATAACTTCCAAAATCACAAGGGACTGCTTGATTCTTCCTTCAAGATCAAGTCTTTATGGCATTTGAGGGATCTCCCGCCCGATTGGGACTGTTGAGAGCCGCGGCAAAGTTACGGGACGTCAGGAGACATGTTTCTTGCTTCTCTTACAACGAAATTGTCCCAACACACGAAGACTTGAGCCTTGATTGGGGGTCCCGAGACCGAGGCTATATCTATTCCGCTGATCGGAGACGTGCCGGTGACGGTAAAGCTTGCATCTTTTCTCTGAGATTCCTTTGGAAGAGGCCGAGAGGATGATGGTAGCCCGGATAGGATTGACCTTTCGATATCCCGGGCGAGGTTTGGGTCTCCGAGATATGGCTGCGACCACGGTAGCTATGGATGCTTTCATTCTCTCGCGTATTCTCTGTTTTGTTCAACGCTGAGTCCGTGGGGATCTGTCATAGTGGTCTCTTGGACATGGTCGAAGGCTGCGGAGTGGGAAGGATATTGTCCCACTAATTTTGGGGGAGGCTTTGCATGGGATTAATAGGATGGCTCGGGGAGACCAGTTCAGGAGGTCCGGGAGTCCGGCTATGTTGACTTTGTGGCTGCAGGAGAGGCTTGGGGCTTTGCCTGGGGCATTGCCGACTCAGTGCCCTTGGGTGATTTCTCGGAGAGGTGCACCTAGGCGGCGAACGGGGTAGCTGGGAGTCGATGATGGCTAGGCTATCCACTTCGGACATCCGTTGGTGGATACCTCATTGGAGGTTGCGGACCGGGAGGATATTTCGGGAGTCTTATGCTTTGTGAGGGTTCCGGGATTCCGCTGGTCATCCTTCTACATACCCCGCTTAGTATCCAGGCGGTTTGGGGCTTTACAGGAGCCTTTGAGTGATTGGGAGGACATCGGACCATGGAGGTGGTGTCATTGGACATGAGTGATCCGGCCGTAGGCTTCTCTTTCTTCTCGAGGGCTTGGACATACACTGCTTTCCCACCCGGGGCTATCTTCGGGAGCGGGAAGAGCACCATCTTGACCACCGTCTACTTGGATGGTACGAGAGGGAGATGGGAGCGACTCGGGTTATCTTGGAGGATAGACGTCGAGCTTTATTGGGAGGGCTGGCTGCGACTCCGAGTAGGACTACGAGGGAGGCTGAGGCTAAGGCGAGTTGCCATAACCAATCAGGTGACTTGGTCAGAGATATGGAGGCTCGGTACAAAAGGTTGTCCGAGGTCGCTCATTTGACTGAGTCTCAGAGGGAGGAGATACGGACTCGTGCTCGTATAGAGAGAGCGCTTACTGACACGGGGTTGGTGGAGGCTCCAGTGAGGATACCAGAAGTCGGGATGAGGGATACCGACATTATTGAGAAGAAAAAGAAGAAGACTCGACGAGGCCGAGGAAAAGGGAAAAGGCGAAGAAGACTCGGCGAATGACGCGCAAGTCTTTTCTCAAGATCCTCTTATTGCCATTTGCAAACACATTAGTTTATTTAGGCCTTTTATTGTATTTTAGATCTTTTAGCAGGTTAGCAGAGTTAAGAGGTAGACCGTGCTTGAACTCATCAAGAAGTTTTTAACTTGTAATGAACAAGGCATATTATCTTAAAAATTAATCAAGACACATTTCATGGAAATTCAAATGTCTTTATTGATTGGGACCCGTTTTATGAAAGCGAAATACCCTTTATTATTTAGGACGCACTTCATGGAAGCTTGATTGTCCTTTTTATTGTTTAGACCGAACCATATATGAGCTGCCTACGTTCCCCTTTTACAAGAAAGGCTAAGGGGCTCGGGTCTACGTAGTTCATTACGGTGAACTAATTTTTTTATGTGCAGCCCTGTTTTTGCCTAGACCGCCCTTTTTGGGGTTTTCGGCCCTAGTGGGCATTACTCTTTTTGCACTAAGATTTTTTTTTTTTTTTTTTTTTTTTTATATGTGCAACCACTGTCTTTTGCCTAGACCGCCCTTTTGGGGTTTTCGGCCCTTAGCCGGGCATTACTCTTTTTGCACTAAGATTTTTTCTTTTTTCTTTTTTTATTAGACATAGTATCTTCGGAGTTTATCACCGTTGGCTTGGGTGGACAAAGGGATTGCCATCCAAGTACGCAAGCTTCATTGCTCCTCTGACGGTATCTTACGCACCACATAAGGGCCGATCCAAACGGGTTCCCATTTTCCCAGGGGGTTGTCTCTTGTAGGGGGCTTTACTTTCAGCACTAAGTCACCTTCTTTGATGTCTCTGGACTTGACCTTTTTATCAAATGCTCTGGCCATTCGCCTCTGGTAGGCTCGGGTGTGTTCCATGGCTTTTAGCCTTCTCTCGTCAAGGTGGGCTAACTCATCATGCCGGCCGCGCAACCATTCCACTTCATTGACACTGTTTTCCAGGAGGACCCTTAATGACGGGATTTCCAACTCCACCGGTAACACTTGCTTCCATCCCGTAAGTTAGGGCAAAAGGAGTTTTTCCTGTGGCTGTTCCGACAGACGTCATGTAGCCCAAGAGTACTAGGTGCAACTTTTCGAGCCAGTCGCGACCACGGGTGGCCATTTTCCGGATGATCCGCTCGAGTGTCTTATTAGCAGCTTCCACGGCTCCATTGGTCTCGAGGTCTGTACGGGGACGACTTGTGGCGAGTAACTCGAATCGACAGCGGCCTATCGCAGTCTCCTTCGAAGTGTGACCCATTATCGAAATGATCTCGTTGGGCACCCCATATCTCGCACATTATGTTTTCTTTGATGAACTGGGCCACTTTTCTCGGAAGTGAGGACCTTGTAGGACTTGGCCTCTACCCACTTGGTGAAGTAGTCGATGGCTACCAACACGAACTCGTGCCCATTGCTTCTGTCGGGGTTATTTTCCTATCACGTCAATGCCCCAAGTTGCAAACGGCCAAGGAGTCGTCATGCAAAGACAGTCATGAGGTGGGAGATGGTTGAGATTGGCAAACCGCTGGCACTTGTCGCAGGTTCGGACGTGCTGGACGCAGTCTGTTTCCATGGAGATCCAGTAGTAACCCATTCTGAGGATCACTTGCATCAGGGCTCTGGCATTCATGTGAGGACCGCAAGGACCATTGTGGACTTCGGTCATCAACTCTTTGGCCCTTTCTTGGGTGACACATAAGAGGAGTGGTCCTTGATACCGCTTCTTGTATAGGTTGCCTCCTAGAATGACATAATGAGAGGCCAACCTTTTCAGGGCTCGCAAGCTTTTGGCTCTGACACCTTCTTTTGGTTTACCTTCTCCGTCTCTGAAAGCTGACTCTCCGTCTTTGAGGAATTGGTAAATCTGATTGTACCAAGGTTCCTTTATAGGCTCGGGTCCCAGGTCCACTTCACAACAGTATGGCTGGGGCTTCTCTTCCGCCCACTCGAAGGGCTTTATGGCTTTTCCCTCGGGGATCTCTACCAGTGAGGCTAGAGTAGCTAAGGCATCGCGAATCTGTTCTTTTCCCTCGGCAAGTAGTGGAAAGTCACTTCTCCGAACCAGTCTAACTAACTCCTCCATATGGGCATGATACCGTTGCAGATTAGGGTCCACAGTCTTCCACTTGTTGGAGACTTGGTTGATGATCAGGGCCGAGTCTCCGTAAACTTCGAGCTCCTTGACATTTCTTTCTAAAGCAGCTTCCAAACCAGCAATGCAGGCTTCGTACTCGGCGACATTGTTCGTGGCAGGAAAGTTCAACTTGAGGGCTATGGGGGTATGCTCATCTTTCGGATCGACCAATAGCATTCCTACACCATTTCCTCTTTTGTTAGCGGCTCCGTCAAAGAAAAGTTGCCATCTATTCTCAGGCTCAACTGCAAAGATCCCTTCATCTGGGAATTGGGGTTCAGGCCCTCTGTCTTCATTCTGGGAAGTTTGCCAATGAGTGATCTGACAATGCTTGACCCTTGATGGCCTTTCTGGTCACATAGTTGATGTCGTATTCTGCCAAGAAGAAGGACCACTTCGCTAGACGCATCGAGAGGGAAGGCTTGTCAAAGATGTACTTGATGGGATCCATTTTCGAGACCAAATTCACAGGGTGGGCTTGCATATAATGCTTCAATTTGCCGACTACCCGCACCGAGTCCCGCACAAGTCTTTTCACATGCCGAGTAATTGAGCTCACTACCACTGTAGCTTTCGGCCGACGAAGTAAATGGCGTTTTCTACCCGAGAGTCTTTCTTCTCCTGAGCAAGCATAGCCCCAACCGCCGTGTTCAGGATAAAGTGAGATAGAGCAGAAGAGGTTTCTGTCTATGTGGGGGGCATAGTACCGGGGGATGTACTAAGTATGCCTTGATCTGGTCAAAGGCATCCTGGCATTCTTCGGTCCATTCTGTGTCCACATTCTTCTTCATGAGCTTGAAGATGGGCTCGCACATAGTGGTCAACTGATTGACGAAACGGCCGATGTATCGCGGTTTGCCCATAAAACTCTTGACCTCTGTCTGGGTTTGAGGTGGCCTCATATCCATGATGGCTTTGATCTTTCGGGGGTCAACTTCTATACCTCGCTCCGTGACCATGTACCCAAGCACTTTTCCCCTTGTCACTCCGAAGGTGCATTTGGCAGGGTTTAGTCTCATGGAATCTTGTCTCGGCCTCTCAAAGAATTTTTGTAGGTCAACAAAGTGCGCCCACCTTCTCCTTTGGAGTGGATTATCATGTCATCTACGTAGACCTCAATCTCCTTGTGGATCATGTCATGAAAAAGCGCGGTCGCCGCCCTTTTCTAAGTAGCCCCGGCATTCTTGAGCCCGAATGGCATTACCGTATAACAAGTAGGTTCCCACGGTGTGGTGAAGGCTGTCTTTTCTTGGTCTTCCTCGGCCATCTTGATGCAGGTTGTCAGAGCTGAAAACCATCAACGAAGGATTTGACTTCGTAGTTGGCAAGTGGAATCCACCAGGATGTGGATATTTGGCAGAGGGTAGTCATCTTTGGGGCTGGCCTTGTTCGTATCTCGGAAATCCACACAGAGCCGCACCTTCCCATTGGCCTTGGTTACGGTCACGATGTTGGACAACCATGTCGGGTATTCAATAACTCGATGAACCCTACCCGCAGAAGCTTCTCAATTTCTTCTTTGACCCGTAGAGACCATTCCGGCTTAATCTTTCTCGGTTTCTCGCTTTGCTGGCTTAGCATCTCGGTGCTAGAGGAATTCGTGCTCTACTATTGAACTGTCTAGCCCCGGCATGTCCTTGTATGACCATGCAAACACGTCGACGTATTCTCTGAGCAGCTCGATCAATCTATCCCTTTCAACCCCCTGGAAGAAGCTTCCAATCTGTGTCTCTTTAGGTTCCTCAATAGTACCCAAGTTCACACTTATCAAAACCTCCTCGGCAGCTTGGGCCCGGTTTTCCTCTTTTTCTGAAACCTGCTTAAAGATTTCTTTAATGTATTGTTCGTTTAGTGTGTTTGCATCTTGTTCAAATGATTCATTATTAAGTGTTGTTAAGTTTTGCGTTAATTTATCATTTGTTAAGTTGGTAATAAGAGGATAATCAGAAAGATTTGTCATTTCATTCAAGATAAAGGGAAAGATGACATCGATTACATTTTCATAATCCTCAGGCGTGAGGCCTTCGGATGACTCTGAGGACTGGAATTCAAAGATTCCTGACTCGACTGAATAGACGCTACTGACTCTGGACCCTATGCTACTTATTGACTCGAGGGGGACTTGACAAGGGTTGGACCGGGATCTCACTCCTTCTTGCTGTTGCCCTGGGGAGTAGCAGTCTTGTCGGCGTTGTCATTTGATTGTGCATTATGCGGATCATTATTGCCTTTGTCGACACCAATTCCATAGGAAGTACTCTACCGATCCGCGGAATCTCCTTTCGAACTTAACTTCATCCATTTGTACCTCCGGGGCAAAAGAGGACCGGTTGTGCTTTAGCATCCGAGATACAAATTTCTCTTCATCCCAAAAGTCTTCTGGCTTGTTCACTCTTCTCTCTACCTTTTCCCAACCAGGGGGTTGGGAATGATCCTCGGGAGTAGTAAGAGCCATTACAAACACATTATGCTCGTCATGGGTAATGAAAGGTTCTGGAGAGACTTTCATTAACATGGCTTGTTTTACTTCAAACTCGCAATCTTCATAAGTGAGCCTTTCTTCTGTAATCTTGACCATGGTTACCGGTTCGATGTCGTAGAAAAGAGGCCGAGCTCGACAACATTAACGCAATCCGCCTCCGACTATGGGTCCAAACTGTCCCTCCATGGCGGCGGCATTAATCGATCTTTCCATTTCCCTGTAATTCAAAGCATAAGGAATATTGAATTTCGTGGACATCTATGACCACTCGGATTTCCAAAACCATTTCCATTTGTTCCTCCGAACTCGATCGTGTTGACTCGATTGTTAAAGGTGAAGAGGATTCTTGACCACATTGGGACCCCGAGGTGGTTCTAACTTGCCTTCTTCAACTAGGCGAGAGATCGTGGAGCTTCGTGTAGGTGCAATCATTAGTGTTATGGCCATGATAATTGTGAAAGCGACGTGTTTGGTCTCGTCCATTCTCGATACTTTTGGGGTTCTGGGTTTCCAGCTTTTCCAAAGGTCTCGATGAGTCCTCGGGCTACCAAACCGTCGAAGACCTTTTCTAGTGGCATTCCGAAATCTTCAGAAGTATAGAAAGGGAGCTTTGGCTTTGCAGCAGCCTTGGCCTCGCATTCTCGTCCCGCTTTCTCATTCTCGAATGTAATTAACAGGCCGCCAATCACTTCTTTTCCTTTCACGGTGACCGGGGCATTTGACACCGGTGCTTTGTAGAGCGGTAAGAACTGGCCGCCTCGTGGCCGGGCCATATTGAAGGCATTCTCAAACTTGGTGCCGGCATTTACCATTGCCCGAAGGTCAGGATAGTAGTAATTGCCAAGTTGAACTCTTAGTTGAGGTTTCAAGCAAGATTGGAAGATCTCCATCCTGCTTCCTCTTCATTGAGCGGGGTCATCATTTCACCGAGCTTAATTCCATCTCTTGTAGAATTCACTTATCGGCTCATCTCGAACGTTGTAGGGTACCCCGTAGGTCATTCCCTGGCTGGTTTCCCAATTCAAATTGGCCTTATACTTTTCTAGGAACGCTTCCTTGATCTCGGTCCCAAGTAGCTCGGGCCTCGGTTTCACATGCAGAACCACCTAAGAGCCGAACCTTTTAATGATAATCGAAAATGATCGGCCATTTGTTGCCGTGTACAATCTTTGGCTCTCATGGCAAGAATGTAGCTTTCAATGTGAGTCCGGGACAATCGGCCGTTGAACTTTTCAATTTCTCGGCATTCGGAATTTTGGAGGGAGAGGGACAACTTTGCTGGGATCGGTGATCGGTATCTTGTCCTCTTGGTGTCTATTTCCCCAAACTTCTCTTGCATGGACCTAACATGTTCCATTAGCCAAGCCATGTCGGAGTCGGGGGATGGTTTAGGATTGCTTGATTCCTGAGAAGGCTTATCCGATTTGGGTGGAAGGACAAGAGGTGGCACAGGGTAGCCGGTACCAAGGCTCGGGGATCTTTGAGGGGAAATAAGTGTAAACTTGACCAGTCCCGTGTTCCCGTGAGATCGGCCTGAGGCATAGGAATTAGGCTCATAATTTCCGAAGTAGGAAAAAGGATACGGAACCTCCCGGGGTCCCGTGGGCAAAGTTGAGGTGGAAGATCTGTCGTGGCGTGTGACATGAATTGTAAGGATCATTGAGCTGATTTTGAGGCCTAGGGAATGCCTGGGATGGCCCATACCGAGGAGAGGGAGTGAATCCCATGGGGTAATGCAGGCCGCGTAACCGGGATAGCCGAGGCGTTTGCTTTGTTGATAGGAACAAAGCTAGGTCTCATTTGAGGAGGTGAGGGTGCCGGGACCCCGATGGCTTCGAGATGTTGGAAAGGATGAAGAGGGGTAATCCCGGATAAGGGATCGTATGAGGATGGAGGAGGGCATTGGTTATAGGTTGATGGAGCCGAGATGGCCGCTCGGAGGCTCATCTTCTATCATCACCAAGGAACCGTTGGGCTCGACCACTATTTGAACTCCATGACGACGAAGCGCTTCAATGAGCGTGGCTTGCTGTTCCTCATGGGCCTTACGACTGTTTTCCAGGGCTAAGGTTAGCTCTTCTTCCCTAGTCATCTGGTTACCCAAACCAAAGATCGTTCTCTTCGTCAAATCGGTCATTCGACTTCGAACCGAGGATTCCGGCGAACCGTTCCGAGGATTCCGCGCTAACAAGTCGCCGACCCGGATTCTCACCCACTTCTTTCTCGCAAGGGAAAGGGATAGGAAAGGTTTAGACTCGGGTAGGTGTTTAGTGAAGGCTCTGTGCAATATGCAAATTAGAATCTTCAAGTTTACTTAAAAAATGTCTTTTATTAATATCTATTTGGTTGGAAAAGGGGTTCTGCCCTTCTTTTTCACAACTACTCTAGATCCCGGATCGCCGGGTTCCGTCACTACGTCTATAAGCCCCTCGTATTCCACCTGTATTTCGACCTCCCAGGGTGGACAGCCCCGGGCGAGGGTCCTATAGGGCACGCGGATCCCACCGACCGAGAGTAAAGAACGCTCCTATCGGGTATAGCGGGTCATAGGACCTTTCAACGCACTAGCGATGCGGATTATAGTCAAGGCAATACCGGGAAAGTCTCGTCTCTCTGCCTTGACGGATCTTTGGCAGAGTTTCGCTTGAGCGAATGACGGTTTCTGACTTTCGGTATTGTCCGAGAGAATAATAGGCATGGGTAGGGCGGTAAAAAGTCGGATGACACGGTGTCACATTGAACTTCGTTGCATACACAGTGCGTGAGTCGGAATCGAAGTCAATGCCGGTCAAGAGCTTCGCTTTGAGCGAAAGATCTTTTGATTTTTTTGGCAAAGACTCGGTCTTGACTCTTACGCATTCCGTGCGGGTCAAGGTCAATAGTCAATGTCGGAGTCAAGATCCCACCGATTTTTCCTTGTCGGAATTTCGGCAGAATTTCGCTTGAGCGAAAATCTTGGCTTCCGTTATGAGCTAAGGCTTGACCTTTACGTGGGTATGCAACTGGGCTATATGACACGGACTAGACCAAAAACCAACCAAAAGTCACGGTTTTTTGAAACGTGTGACACGGACTGTGCATTGGTCGACACTGGCTGCCATGGGGAGGTTGGGATGATTCCGTGCGCGCCCGGGAGCATCGTAAGGCTGTCCGTGGATCGGCAGCTGGAACCACCCTCGGGTTTGAAGGACGTGCGTGCAAAGTGTACAGGATATTTCAGGTGCGCGTAGTGTGCGGTCTCCTAAAAATGTTCCTTTTGAGTTAAAAGTTTAAAACAGAGATTTTCAGAAATGTGTTTTAAAGGAATGATTTTCGGGACGGGGAAAATGCAACACATAAGCACGTAAATTTTCTGGGAGCCCTGGGCCAAGTCATGGAGCTGAGTAGCCCCAAGCCGCTAGGACCGAGTATTAACCATGATTTTTCCTGGTGGAATTGCCACTGAGGTCGTATGGTCAGAGTCCTATGAGGATTAGCCGTACGACTGCATGGATCAATTTTCCAGGTTCCACTCCTTTTGCTATTTTTCGGGTTATTTCCCGTTTCAAAGTATGCACAGATTCCAAGATGCAAATGATGCAATGCATGGTAAAGAAAGCAAGCACGATTAATGAAATCGGCGATGGGAGTCTAACCCGCTCAAAGGGAAAAGCTTTCTTCTATTTTTTCAAAATTGTTTTTTTCGAAAAGGGATACTGGTACGTGGATTGTTAAACCACCGGTTATCCCAACTCCCACGTCAGGGAGTGTACAGGAAGGGCAAGTGGTTTCCACCTATATACCGAGTATCGATTTTAGTTTGTTTTGAAAATAGAAGCTTTTCTCCTTTGGGATATTCCCCAGCAGAGTCGCCAAACTGTGAATGTGGTGCCCAAATTTTTGTGTTGGATTCACGCGAGTTTGAAGACATCCGAGTTATTTGAAAAACGGAGTCGCCACGCCATTTTGATTACCTCAAAACTTTGAAAAAGGGTTGTTTTATGGGTTCGGAGGTTAAGTTACCCCTTGGGAAGAACGTTTGGCGTTCACCCAAAGTGCCTTGCCGGAGCAAGTCTCCCGAGATTTCATTAATCGTGCTTGCTTGCGTGCTTTCTTTGTGTGCATGTGTTTGAGAGTAAAAGGGGGAAATGTCCCAAGTTATCTTCCGGACGTACAAACCATTTGTTGGTTGTCGCTCGGGATTCCTTGGAATTTATGTATTTGGGATTATGATCCCGTCCTCATCTTGTGACTTGTGATCATCGCATTTTAACCTCGGGACCCTCGGGACTTGCGTGATCGAGAGAATGACTCTCTTTGTGGTCAAAGATGAGGTTCTTTAGGAAGGAATGTCCTTAGCCCATCAATCCTACGCTTTAAGACGGTCGAGCTCGTATAGAGGCTTCATACTCATTCTTAAGCGATAATCGGAGATATAGGGTTCAAGGTTATCCTTTTCCTAAAGAAATCGTGAACCTTTAATGGAAGGAACGATGTAAAGATAGGATCTTTTTACACCGGTCCGTTCCAAGGTTGGGGGAAAGGGGAAATGCATGATGAAAAATGACTCTTTAATGAAAAGATGACATTTTTGGTTTTAGCAAATGATGCTTTTTTGATTGAAAGAAATGATCTTTATGCAAGTGATGCGTAAAGATAGGATTTTTATGCAAATGATGCATTGAAAAAGGGGTTTTGATGCAAAATATGCATTTTTATTGAAAAAGATTTGATCTTTATATGCAAATGATGCATAAAGATAACATTTTTATTGGAAAATAGGGGTTTTAGGTGCAAAGGATGCACCTTTATGAAAAAGACTACATTTTTATGACAAATGAGGTCTTAATGCATGCAAAGGGGAAGGGGAATGATAAAGAAATGATCTTTATGAATAAATGCCAAGTCCCAAGCAAGATATATGAATGCAATGAGCAAGTATATCAATTAAAATGCAAGGTTAGGGCGTGCGAGGTTACCAATCGTTTCCTTCGCTTCTTCGGACGGAGCTAGGAGAAGAGGTTCGTCTTGGGTCTTCAAGGAGGAGGGAGATGGCTTCTTGAGCTTCTTCTTCGCCTTCTTGAGCCTTCAAGGGTGTTCTTCACGTCTGATTGTGTTTGTGAGTGTATTGTATCTCTATTGTGTGTCTTGTTGTTTTTTGAAATGGGTAGAGGAGGCCTCTATTTATAGGTAATCTGGATAAGGCTAATGAAGCCGTGCGGCTGCAGGTCCTTTGCAAATGAGGCCGTGCGGTCTTATCCTGAATGACTCAGCATTCTAGAACCATGCAAGGTGGCATTATTCTAGAAGGCTCTTCCTAATTAAGAAAAACGTGTTTCTTAATTAGGAAGGATTCCCTTCAGCCCTAATTTAATTAAAAACAGTTCCGGAATGCTCCCGGAACGCTGGGAAGGTCTGGGGAATTACCGGAAAACTTACCGAAAATGTCGGGAAAATTAACCGGAAGGCATGAGCCAGATTTGGGTACTTACAGAAATATCTAAAGGCGACCTAGATTCCCTTGGGAATACTAATCTCTCTCTAAGAAAGGGAGGTTTGTTGGACTTGATGTAAAAAAATTATGAGGTGGTCTATCATTTTGTTGAAATGATGGAAACGAACAATTCGTGTATCATCCGCCTCCAAATCCCCCATAATCTCTTCGGCTGGGAACCCTACTTCACCATAAAATAAAACCCACCTATCTAAGATGGTAATACACTTCTCCCTCGTCAATTTCACCCATGGACCTTCTAACCTTTTATAAACCCTAAGGTTTATAGAGTTATAACCATACCTAACACTTAACTCGAAGGTGAAGGTACTATCCATGTCAGAATAAATGGAGAAACTTGAAATTAAGCCTAAAAACAGAGCAATTGAAGGGTACCTTGATGATTTGGGGAAAAGTGGAGCTTAACGATGAGCTGGAATGCTTGATTACACCGAAAATTGAAGTCGTTGCTATTTGCTCTTGCTGGGTATTTGAGTATTGGGAGATTGTAAAGTTCTAAAAGGAAAGGGATTGTTCCTTTTATACTCCTTATTTTCCTTACCTGAATGGGAAAAGGCGGGTAACACAACCGTTCTTTTTGTTAGTTAATGCCCAGCTGCGGTTTTCAAGACAGTTGTCCAATCGTCAAAACCGTACCATCATTATGAAAATTACGGCGCATTAAATAGCTTATCCAACCGTCAAAAGTAAATGGTCGAGAGCAATCTACCTCTACTCAGTCGGCCATCAAATAGCAAGTTGTGAAAGCCTATACAAAAAATTTTATAACTTCCTAGCCGACAAAGTCAACACAGAAAGTTGGGGGCCACTGAACGGAATAAAAGTGACGGGCTATGCCCAACGAACTAAGCCAGAATTATAGACATCACAAAGACACTACAATTGAATGGGCCAATTCAGTTACCACAACGTCCGAGGCCGAACGGCAAAGATCAGTCGACCTAGCTCATTGTCTGACCATCATTGGTACCGACCTATCTCCGTCCGAAATACGATTATCAACTTATACAATTTCTATTTGGCTAAGGCACAAAGGCTGGTCGACCTTGATTACTCATACAACCTCGACCTACAGAAACGTGCGTCCATTTACGACTTAATCCGTAACCGTCTTCTACAATAACGGAGATCGTACGCCTACATTGTCTCCACAATTTAACAGATATAATACGATCCTACATCACTACTATATATACCAGACAACATACAACGTTAAAAGGTTATGTATTATTGGCTATTTGGAGATTACGTCGTTCAATATAGTATTATATAAGCTCATAACGCTATATCTCATCATCACGCCGGAGGGATTTAGCCGGATACCAACCCGATTATTCGTTTGTTCGTGGTTTCAGGTCACATTTGCTAGGGATCAACCTATTGATTTACTAAAGCTAATTTGGATCGTTTTCTGCGTTATCATATATATATATATATATATATATATATATATATATATATATATATATATATATATATATATATATATATATATATGAAATCATTGAAAGAAATCTTAATAGTACAAAAAGATAGCAGTAGGACTACATCAATACAATATGTGATTCATTTGTTAAAATCAAAATGAAACATGTTTTGGTCAAATTTCAACAAGTATATTTCGAAGGGAAGAAAAATGACTAAAGTGATAAGAATCTAGGTACAATGATTATCAAGTTGAATGGGGACGGACACAAGATGTTTGTTGACTAGGGAAAGCCCTTGAACAACTTGTTCGCCGGCATAAAACCCCGGGAGGATTTGGTACCTGCCTTGACCGTAAGTTTACTAAGTGTTTTTTATGATTACAATGCTAAGAGCGTATTCAAAGGGAGCTTAGGCTAGAGTGAACGTGTGTGAAAATACAGTGTGTGTTTCCCCTTTTATACCTCAAATAAAGCTAATTAACAAAGAGAAAAGATGGGCCTCAAAACTCGGGATTAAGGCTGATCTTGTGGAGATATATCCGCATTTGTTCGTTGAGGAGAAGATAATGATCTGTTGCTGAGGAAACGTGGTTGAATCAGTCTTCGCTTCCTTTGACACATTCCCTAAAAAATAGGATCAACGTAACAAAGAGCTCAACCTGCAAATAACCAAGATGTAAATAGGACAACTCAAGTTGTTAGTACCAAGTTGTTATATGCAAGTTGTAAACATGTTGACTGAAAATGTAGGGCCCAACAATTGCCCCCAAACTTTTTGAATTTTAAAATGTAGAATATAAAGAGACAAAAAGATTCAAAAAGTTTGCCAAATATGGAAGAAAAGAACGACGGTTTTTTAAATGAGAAAAAGGGACGCGATGGGACGGTTTTTAAGTAGTTTCCCAAGGCAAAAAGGCATGAGTCCCAACCACCTTCAATCTCCATAAATAAATAGACTCCTGTTCCAACTCTCCCTTTCACCAAATAAAAAACGTAGCTTTCACAGAGGTTTCTAGAGGAAGAACCAGGGAAGACGGTCGGAGAGGAAAATCAAGTAGAGATTTACGGTGAGTTTCTTGCTTTCCTTTCAATTCCACCTTTGATTTTTTGCTTAAGCTTGTAAAATGGGGAAGAAAAAGACGGTGGCTTTAATCGAGAGTGGTGAGGGTTTGCCCGCAGGTTTTCTAACCCAAAACATGTTGAAGAACCCAGACAAAGAAAAGTGTACAATCCCTGCTACCAATTTAGAGATTATCAAAAAGTATCACGCCATGGCATTCGAAACTGAGTTTTTCACACACCCTGACCTAACTCCAGAATGCTACTCTTCCGAATGGGTATGCTTTCCTGAATACCCTTTTATTATTGGTTTGAAATTCCCTTTCCCTACTTTAATCACCAAGTTTTTCGTTTCCACAAAACTTAACTACGCCCAACTTATGCCAAAAGGTTGGAGAAGCCTTCAAACCCTAGTAAGTTTGAATGCGGAAACAGAGTTGGAAATTGGTTTAGAAGAATTTGCTTTCACAACTGAGATTAGGAGTTTTGGTTTAGGGAGATATGGGTTTAGGATTAGGTCTGGGAGGATGTCTTTCTTGAATGACAACATTGATCCCGCTGATAGAGGGTGGAAGAATAAGTTCTTTTTTGCAAAGAAGAATACCCTGGTGTCGGATGAGGGTGCCAACTTCAAATGGAGGTCTCAAGGTAGTAGAGACAATTTTTCTTATTCTAATGATGTTCCTTAATAGTCCACTAACTAATTCTTTGAATCTCATTTGGCTTAGTTGCGAAACTGGATGTGCTCTTTGCCTATAAGAATAATACAGAGGAGAATGTGAACAAGATTTATGAGTTGGATTTGTTAGTGAGGACTTTTAAAGCACTGCCAGTCCAATTTATTGCAGATCCAGAAGGAGAAGTTGATCCTGAAGAAGCCCGAGAAACAAACCCTGAAGAAGCCTTATATGAGCCTATCCAGATGTCTACAGGTTAATCAAACACCTTAAGTCTTTGCCTATCTCCAACTTGTCCTAATTCCTTTGTTTTGCTCTAACTCTTCATCCTTTTTTGCAGCCACTCGCTCCAAGGATACTGTTAGTGCTGCTGACCTGCTAGCTGCGGCTAGAGCAAAAAGCTTGGCAAGGAAAGACAGTAAACCCCCCACCCCCGTGTCTGTTGTGGCTAGCTCCAATGTGACTGCATCCAAGTTGAAGGGGGATGCGAAGAAGAGGAAGTTGGTGGAAGCTGAGGCCACGGACACAAATGGTGACATGGATATGGTGAAGTTAGGAGAGAGGTTTAGAGCTGCTATACCAAGTTTTGTTGAGAAGGTAAAAAATGAAGAAACCTTTTACCAAAGAGTTTGATAAAATATTAATGCTTTCTTTTATGCAGGAAATTATGATCCCTATTTTGGCCCATATTGATGCACTGAAGATCAAAGCGGCGAGGTGCAGTTATGAAGCTGCAGAGTCGAAGAAGGAGGCCACAAAAAGTGCAAAGGAAGTAGAAAAATTGAAGAAGGAAGCGAACAAGCATGCTGGTGAAGTGGAAAATTTGAAGAAGGATTTTGAGCGCTTGGGGAAAGAAGTGGAAGCTGTCCGTGCTGAGAACAAGGCCCACATGAAAGAGCTTGAAGTTGCAGAGGGGAACTTCACGTTTAATGCTACCAAGACTTTGCTAGAGGCCCGAATTCAAATGATGGAGGAATATAAGAATGGACAAGCCGCAACTTGGAACTTGGAGGAGGAAAGAAGAGTTTTAAAGGACCATATGGGGGAGCCAGCGGATGCAGAAGAAGTGAACTCCGCGGCTCTTGAAGCCTTGATTTACGATACTGACAAAGCCCTGAGTACCATAGTGGTAGCTCAAAATGATCAAGGGGAGAAGGCTACAACACCGGCGGCAGCAGGCCAAGAAGTTTAAAAACAATTTGAAACATTTTGGATGGGTGAAAAAACAATCTTTTTTTTTGGGTTTTTATATGTCATACCTCTGTTGGTATGCACCACAAATGGGGGGAATGTCCCCAAAACAAGTTTTTATTTTGTAATGGCTCATAAGAGCCGAGACAATCTATTTGGGAGTACTAGGTTAGTCTAGTACTCCACGCTTTTCTTAGGTTTTAAGGGATTTGGTTGGCTTACCCAACTTGTCCCCTAGCTGCAAAAATCTTTTGAAAACACTTTAAGGTTTTTTATGAAAGTGTTTTAAGCCTTTAGGAAATACTTGTTTGTTTTTTAGATAACATGTTGATGCTATAAGCCTTAGGTAACATGATAATGTTACAACCAGTAGTTCACAACTTGGACAAGTGTGAAAACGTGCGCCCAGGCGAAGGTGTCAAAACCTTAATTTGTAAGAAAAGATGAATATCTTTTAACCATATGTAATTTGTACCTTTGATAGAGGTAACCGTTTGAAGAGATAGAACAAGTATCAGCCGTCCTGGCGTGTCAACAAGTTCCATCCCTCTCCAGCTAAGGTTTCAACATGTATCAGCCATACTGGCGTGTCAACATGTTGAACTTTTCTTCCTCAGGCTCAAACATGTATCAGCCGTCCTGGCGTGTCAACATGTTCGTCCTGTTCCAGCTTAGGTCCCAACAAGTATCAGCCGTACTAGCGTGTCAACATGTTGAGCCTACTTCGTTTGCTCAAGTTGCACCTCGCAAAATAGATTTATGTTAGGGTTGGGCGTTAGCGTAGCTAACGCCCCTCCGATGCTTAAGTTAGTAAGGATTCTCAACAAAAATTAACAACTTGAAATATACGAATGAACTTGACAACTTAAAATAAATCGTACCTGAGAAGTCTAGTTGCAAATAACTGGACTTACATGAAATAAAGTTTTAAGTGGATGGCGTTCCAACTTCTAGGGATTCTGTCTCCACTTGGGGTTGACAACCAATATGCACCTTTGCCAGCTTCAGCATCGATGAAATATGGTCCTTCCCACTTGGGGGCTAACTTACCTGCATTCAATTCTCTTGTATTTTAAAATACTTTTCTTAAAACTAAGTCACCAACCTGGAATCTCCTGACTCTGAGATTCTTGTTGTAAGATCTTGCAATTCGTTGTTGATAAGCCGCCATCCTTATCTTGGCTAAATCCCTGATCTCATCAATTGTATCTAAATCTTGAGTTAACAAGAGATTATTTTCATCTTGAGTTAATAAGCCATACCTTCTTGTTGGGATTGTCACTTCAACCGGAATTACAGCCTTCCGCTCCATATACCAATGAATATGGAGTTCTACCTGTGGCTCCTTTTGTAGTAGTCCTATCTGCCCAAAGTACAAGTGGTAACTCCTCAGCCCACTTTCCCTTCTTTTGATCTAGACGCTTCTTCAAGTTGTTGATGATCAACTCGTTGCTTGATTCAGCTTGACCATTGGCTTGAGGGTGGACAGGCGTAGACATGATCAACTTGATGCCCCAAATGAGTACAAAAATCCCTGGTCTTTTTACTTATAAATTGTGACCCGTTGTCACATATAATCTCTGATGGCACACCAAACCTGCTAATTATATTTTTCTTCAGAAATGAGATTACTTCCTTATCTCTTACCTGTACATAAGCTTCTGCTTCGATCCACTTTGAGAAATAATCAGTTAATGCCAACATGAACACTTTGCCTCCGGGAGCCTTAGGCAACTTGCCTACAATGTCCATGCCCCACTGCATGAAAGGCCAAGATGAGACTATAGAATGTAGAGGCTCAGCAGGTTGGTGCAAGATGTTGCTGTGTCTTTAGCAGGCATCACACTTTTGTACATAGCTCATAGCATCTTGACGCATGGTTGGCCAATAGTATCCTGTCTTGAGGGCCTTCGACGCGGTGCTTTCCCACCGTAATGGTTCCCACAAATTCCTTCGTGGATTTCTTTGAGTACTAGTTCAACTTGCTCGTTATCGACACATCTCAAATAATGTCCTGCAAAAGACTTCTTGAACAGCACATTATCTATTAAAACGAAAGTTGAAGTGCGAATCTTAAAGGATCTAGCATTCTTAGTATCGGGTGGAATAGTTCCAAGTTGAAAGAACTCAATTATGGGCTGGGTCCAAGAAGGCTTAACATCTTGTGCCCCAGTGGGTTGAGTAACCTCTTGAGCTTCCTCAACTTGGTCTATTACTGGGTACTTAACATAAATAATGGGGATATTAGTATGCAACATTGATTTGCAAGTTGAACCCAAGTTGGCCAAGGCGTCTGCTTCTGCGTTTTCTTCCCTGGGGACCTGTTCCAAAGAGAATGATAGGAATTTCGAAGCTAAAGCCTTAACATGTTGGAGATACAGAGCCATCTTGGAATGCTTCGCCACATAACTGCCACTAAAATGGTTAGCCAGCAATTGAGAGTCAACAAATACATTTATATGTGTAACATTTAAACTTAAAGCTGTGGTTAAACCCATGATTAAAGCTTCATACTCGGCTTCATTATTTGTTGCACCAAATTCACAAGATACAGCTTGAGGTATGATATCACCTTGAGGGGATTTTAGGACTATTCCCAAGCCAATTCCTTTGGAATTTGAAGCTCCATCTGTAAACAATGTCCAAAATCTGGGAATAGTTTTACCTTCAAGTTGTTGTACTTCCAGTTCCACCTCGGGTTGTAAACTGGGGCTGAAGTCGGCTAGGAAATCGGCTAGGGCCTGAGATTTGATGGCTGTTCTTGGCTCATACGAAATATCATAAGTGCTCAACTTGACCGACCACTTGGCCAATCTGCCCGACATCTCTGGAGTTCTCAACACATTCCTTACAGGATAATTAGTTCTAACAGTTATAGAATGTGTTTCGAAATAATGACGCAATTTTGTAGCAGCAGTAGTTAAGGCTAATATTAATTTTTCAAGATGAGAGTACCTTGTTTCAGCGTCCAATAGAGACTTACTTACATAGTATACAGGATGCTCACCTTGGATTTCCTTCACCAATACTGCACTAACAGCATTTTCGGATACAGCCAAGTATAAATAAAGGTGCTCACCAGGCTCTGGTTTGGCAAGTAGGGGTGACGTCACCAAGTATTCTTTAAGTTGCTTAAAAGCTGCCTCATGTTGGTCAGTCCATTGAAAGAGTTTGTTCTTTCTTAGCACTTCATAGAATAACCTTCCGGAGTCATGAACGCCGTATCTTCTTGGTCTAAAGGCTCCATTTGAATTTGTTGATACCCTGAAGACGCATCCATGAACGTCAAGATGTCGTGGCCAGCTGTCTCATCAACTAGAGAATTGATATGAGGAAGAGGGAATGGGTCTTTCGGACAAGCTTTGTTCAAGTCTGTAAAGTCCACGCACACTCGCCACTTGCCATTTCTTTTCTCTACCACCACAACATTAGCTAACCACCTTGGGTACTGAACTTCCCTGATCATCTTGGACTTCAAAAGCCTCTCAACTTCATCTTTTATGATCTGGTTCCTCTCCTGAGCAAACTTCCTTCTTTTCTGATGAACAGGACGGATGGTGGGATCTATGTTCAACTTGTGAGTAATGATGTCCCTGCTTATCCCCGTCATGTCCTCGTGTTTCCATGCAAAACAACATTTTTGGCTTTTTAAGAACTCAATTAGCTCCTTCTCAACTTCGGATGGAAGGTCTGTCCCAACTTGCACTTGGGCCTCAGGATTCGATGCATCAATAGGAACGCTCTTTGTCTCATGCTCCACTGCTTCAAGAACATCCTAGGCCTTCTTCTTTAATTGCTATGCTTGCCGAGGGGCTGAACTTTCTTTCATGTTGACCTTGTAGCATTCTTTGGAGACTTGTTGGTTTCCCTTCAACTTGGCCACACCCCAAGGTGTTGGAAACTTGACGCACTGGTGATAAGTTGACGGCACGGCCTTCATGTTGTGTATCCAAGGTCTTCCCAAAATGACATTGTACGAGGAAGAGCATTCGATCACGCAGAATCTTTCCATAGCATTCATACCCTCCAAATAGATGGGCAACTTGATCTCCCCGACTGTTTGCTTTATCTCCCCACTGAACCCTACCAGCACGGATGAATTCTTCACAACTTCAGACAAAGGAATACCCATATCTTCAAGAGCATGAGTGAAAATTATGTTGACTGAGCTCCCGCCATCAATAAGGATTCTCTTGACCACACAGTTGGCAATCTGCACCTGAACAACTAGACCATCATGATGAGGATCTAACGTGTTGTCCTTATCTTCGTCTTCAAAGGAAATAACATGACCATCTGTGAAGTCACGACATCTTGAAGGCAATTCTGAGTGATCCTCCTTAGAACTTTTGGCATGACGCTTGGCTGCAGAGTAAGTTGTTCCACAAATATGAGACCCACCTGAAATGACATTTACTACCTTGGTGGCCGGAGGCGGTGCAACTTTCTCGGGTCTGGACTGCTCCCCTGAATCAGGCTCTTTAGACTCACTTCTGACCCTCTTCTTGCCCAATAAATCTTTAAGAAGACCCTTGGACAATAAATGAGCAATTTCCTTCCTCAAGGCAAAACAATTCTCGGTAGTATGCCCAAAATCCTCATGAAATGCACACCACTTGGACTTGTCCTTCCAAGTTGTTGACTGGTCGTTCTTCTTAGGCCACCTCGCTTTATCTCCAAGATTTCCCATGGCGCACAAGATTCCTGCAATGTCCACAGAAAAGCAGTATTCAGAAATTTTTGGATAATCATTATCATCTCCCTCTTGATCATCATCTATAACATGAATTCTAGAAGATTCAGATTTAATAGGGGGTTTGCCCCTGTTGGACTTATAGTGATGGGAATCCGATCTTCTGTTAGAAGGCTCAAATAGAGGAGTGGGAGTCCTCCCAGTTGACTTCCCCGTTGCCAAACTGTCTTCCTCCAATCGGATGAAAGGCAAGGCCCTGGTTCTGATTTCTTTAAGTTGTTTCGCAGGGGTCATCACCAACTCGTTATAGAACAGTGAGCTTTTCTTTAAGCCTATACGGAATGCTTCCGTAGCAGTGGACACGTCCAAGTTGGGTATAGTCACTGCCTCCTTGTTAAACCTGTGCAAATACTCTTTAAGATTTTCGTTAGAGTACATTTGCACAATTCTATAGAGATCACTAGTCAACTTATCAAATGCCCTATTGCACGAAAATTGGTTAATAAACATATTGACAAGTTGAGCATAAGATGAAATAGAGTTTAGAGGAAGTCCCGTTAGCCATTTTAAGGCTGGTCCCGACAAAGTAGAGCCAAACCCCCGCAAAAACATGCTTCTTTAAACATAGGGGGATACTTATGATATCCATTGATTCCCGATACTGAACACATGCTCGCGGGATCGGTGCTTCCATCATACTTCTTCATATGAGGGATTTGAAAATTTCTTTGGGATTTCTCCACACTAGCTATTGCTTTGGCACAAAACGAGATTCATTATAGCAAGTTGGAGAAACTTGGTGGTATGGCACATTGAGTCGGTATGCTCAAGCAAATCCTTTATAGTCCGCATTTCCTTAACAAGTTGACTTTCTGCGAAAAGAGGATTATTATTAAACCGAGATGC
This sequence comes from Adenophora triphylla var. japonica, assembly GCA_022495995.1. Taxonomy (NCBI): domain Eukaryota; kingdom Viridiplantae; phylum Streptophyta; class Magnoliopsida; order Asterales; family Campanulaceae; genus Adenophora; species Adenophora triphylla. The sequence continues at coordinate 304,533 of JAFEMH010001634.1, read as the reverse complement.
GAAGTATCAAAAGCATTAAAGAAACTCCGTTTGCCCCATTGAGGGTGTAGCATAGGTGTAGCAAGATGACAACAGCCTTGACTAGTTGGAAGGTTAAATCTTGGTTGCTCGATTGGAATGGACGTCACGATAGTACTTTCTGCTGGCAAAGTATTGGACATAGGGAAATCTCCAAAATGGCTTGATCCTGTACCTGCACCAAACAAAGATCTGGGAAGTAAAGGTGAAAATGGAGTAGATACTTGAGTCTCGACTTGCTTCCCTTTACACAGGCTATCAATGGCATTGAATATCATGGCGTTCGTATGCTCCTGACCATCCAACCAATCAATCACTTTCTTCAACATATCGGCCATGTTGGATAATATCTCCAAATTGATAGCTTCCGCATTCAAAGATGGATTGCCTGGGGTGCCGGAAACAGGAAGCGGCCGACTCCTCTCACCTTGACTGCCGGACGGCGGATTGGCCATTTCTACGCAAATAATCAAAGTTTCCCACAGATGGCGCCAAATTGTTTTGGTCAAATTTCAACAAGTGTTTCGAGCGACAAGAAAAATGACTAAAGTGATATGAATCAAGGTACAATGATTATCAAGTTGAATAGAAATGGACACAAGTTGTTTGTTGACTAGGGAAAGCCCTTGAACAACTTGTTCGCCGGCATAAAACCCCGGGAGGTTTTGGTACCTTCCTTGACCAAAAGTTTACTAAAAGTTGAGAGAATTACAGAGCTATGAGCGTATAGAAGGGAACTTAAGCTTGTGGAAGACGTGTGTGCAAAATACAGTGTTTTCTCCCCTTTATACCTCAAACAACGGCTAATTTACAAAGAGAAAAGATAGGCCTAGAATCTCGGGAATAATGTTAATCTTGTTGAGACATTATCGCCATTTTGTTGATTGAGGGGATAATGATCTGTTTCCGAGTATGTTGATGAAGTAAGCGTCGTTGAATTGGTCTCCTACCTCTTTGACACGTTCCCTAAAAAATAGGGTTATCACAACAATAGTTCAACCTGCAAATAATCAAGATGCAAAATAGGAGAGCTCAAGTTGTTAGTACCAAGACGCTAGGCGCAAGTTGTAAACAAGTTGAAAATACGTAGGGCCCAACAATTACCCTTATTTAGAATATATAGAACCATCAACAAGTCTCATTTAACATAAATATCGTCATTTATTTCAAGTTGACATAACTACGAGAGCAAAATTGCAATGATCTATGATTCCTTTCACTAATTTGCTTGTAACGGCGTAACAAACAACTCAACTTACTCAAATTTGTCCCATTTACTTGGGACGGTATGTACACAACATGAACAGGAAAAATAAAATCTCATTTTTAGCCATCTTACTTCATAGATGTTTAGAGATATTTTAACTTGAGCCCTGTCTAAAAAAGTTCAGTGAAAATTTTTATCGAAATCAAACAGATCCTATTGGCAGATTATTGAATTATGTTCAGGAGCATATAATGTGTTAGACGGAGAAAAAATGAACCTTTTTGGTAAACTCACAGATTAACGTCCACTTATATTTAGAAGCATCATTTTACGATAAGTTTCAATAAGATTAACACATTGTGACTATCTGAAATTACTAGCATACTGGTTGATAGACATATACACACATAAAAGCAAGAGTGTACATAATCTGATAAATTAACTGAAACTCAATATAGCAGCTCGATTCCAAGCTTTGGGATTGCAATTGAAAGAACTTTTAAAAACAACGGTACTCAAATTGTTCTTCCAATCCCAAATCTGAGAGCAGAAAATAAGAGCTCTCAAAAACTAACAAATCGAGGGGAGAGAGAGAGAGAGAGAGAGAGAGAGAGAACAAGAGAACAATCTGGAGAACAAATCAGAGAACGCCGAAAGGGAAAATTAGGGGAAACAAGTTTTGGGGCGAAATTTTGACGTACATTCTATAAATAGGACGGTGGAAATGGCCGGAAGGGAGAGTGAAAGACGGAGTATACTTGCCGGAGTATGCACACTGGTGTTAGATATGGAGGCCACCGATGGATATCAATGAAGATGTCGAAAACTCCAAGGCAAGCATAGCAATTACAGAGGAGAGCACGTGAGTTATTGGAAGCAAGTTAACATGATGTAAAGGAAGTGTTGCTAGATCACTCCAATCCAGAACTCAATATGCTCATTGGCAGTAGGGTCCCACCAGAGTTGGAAGAGAAACTTGTTGACCTCTTGAGAAGTAGAATAAAGAGTTTTGCATGGAAGCATGAAGATATGACTGCCATCAATGTTGATCCAAGTTTCAAGCCAGTGCACCAGAAGCGAAGAAAGTTTGCTGAGGAAAGAAATCGAGTCATCAAAGAAGAAGTGGAAAGGTTACTCAAGGCCAACATGATCCGGGAAGTTGAGTATCCTAAGTGGCTAGCAAATGTGGTAGTGGTCGAAAAGAAGAACGGGAAATGGTGAGTTTGTGGCGACTTCACTGATTTAAATATAGCTTGTCCCAAAGATCCTTTTCCTTTGTCGCACATTGACTCATTGGTGGATTCGACTTCTGTTCACGAGCTTCTTACCTTCATTGACGCATCTTCACGATTTCAACAGATCCAGATGGAGCCATCTGGCCAAGAAGACACTGCCTTCATAACACCCACAAGTATATATTGTTATATTGCTATGTCTTTCGGACTAAAAAATGCAGGTGCAACATATCAAAGACTCATAAATAAGATGTTCAAGGATCAGATCGGCGACACCATGGAGGTTTATATTGATGATATGGTAGTAAAGTCCAAGAAAGCAGAAGATCACATAATGCATCTGTTTCAACCCCTTGACATCCTAGATTGTTTCAATATGAAGTTGAATCTGGCGAAGTGCAACTTTGGAATGGAAGCAGGAAAATTCTTGGGGTATATGGTAACGAAAATGGGAATTGAAGCCAGCCCAGAGCATATTCGAGCCATCATCAACCTATCATCACCCCAATCCGTCAAAGATGTCCAAAGACTAACTGGAAAGGTTGCAGCACTCACCAGATTCATATCTAAGTCTTCCGATCAATGCAAGCCCTTCTATGATATCCTAAGGAAAATAAGAAGTTCCAGTGGGAAGAACAGCATGAGAAAGCTTTCCAGGATCTCAAAATCTACCTGTCGACATCTCTTTTATTGGTCAAACCTCAAAAAGAAGAGCCCCTATACGTCTACCTAGCAGTTCAGAAAATGCAGTAAGCGCAGTCCTGGTAACAGAACGTGATGGCATCCAACAGCCGATTTATTATGTAAGTTAAACACTTTTAGACGCGGAAACCAGGTACTCACACTTACAAAAATTAATTCTTGCTTTGATAATTGCTTCTATTAAGTTAAGGCATTATTTCAAATCCCATATTATCAATGTTCGTTAACTATCCCATTAAGAATGTTATGAGAAAACCAGAAATGTCGGGCAGGATGGCAAAATGGTCGGTGCAACTTAGTGTGAGTACCCCGATCCGAACCCACGATTTGGATCCACTTTGATTAAATTTTGGGCTAATATAATTACTAAAAGGCAATATCTAGTCCAAAAATCCCAAGAATCAAATGTTCAACGGGCACCAAGCTTTCGGCCCAATATGGCCAAAAAGAGTACGCTGTCGTCCGACAAGGGCCACTAAGGTGGTTTAACTTCCTATGTCGTGCGACATAAGAGGCCCCATCAGGATGCCTATAAATACAAGGCATGGCTGATCATTTTGAGAGGAGGCAAGGAAGAGAGCCAAAGTAAGGATAAAATTCTGAGAGCAAAATAGGGGGAAACTCTTGCCAAATAGAGTCTCTCTCTCTCTCTCTTATACACACACTCACCTCCCTCCTCACACATACACACTTCAAGGTCAAGACTCCAAGAAGCTTCCTTTGTTGGTGATTGAAGGGGTAGACACCATACTATTGGTGATTCTACCTTGTGGACTACAATAGGTAGCCACTAAACCTTTCTCCCTCTTTTAATAAAGTCTTTAAATATACCTTCCATGCATACTTGTTCTCATACCATGTAGAAATTGGGATTTTGCATGATAAAGGTGGTGGAGGAGTGAATCTTCAATATTCACATCTCCCCACCTCAGATCTGGACATTTGGTGGTACACACACCAATAAAGTTTCAATCTTTGCCTAGCTACATTGGGTTAGGAAGTGATGGCTACTTCAGAGTGGCCATAAAACGTGTGATTTATCACATTTGGTCACTAAAGCCATGTGATCTTCCCATAATACCCATATTATAGTGTTAGTGTAATCTGCAGGTGATATCGTAGATGATTTCCCAAGTGATATCGCAGATGATATCCTGGACTGAAACTTATATAGTTGTATATTTCTTGTTTATTATTTAATGGACTAACGTGCTAATATGGTCTGTATAGTCTATGGTTTATGGTTGTATTTCAAGGTGCAATAGCATCAAACAAGGAGCTAGACACATGTGGAAATTGGAAGAAATAAATTAATACATTTTATGTATTAATTCGTAATTTTGGCATTCAACAACAATATGTATGTGGACTTTGTCAAAGGTTGTTGCTGAGTTATAGAAGAGGTACAAGGATGATAAAGCAAGGGAGTACAAGGCGTGGAAGCATGGCTTGAGGATTCAACAACTCGGTTGCTACAAAATAGGAAGTGGGAGCTAGAATTGTGGAAACAAATTAACCCACTCTCCCTACACTTCCTCCACGTGCAAGACCAGCCCCAAGGCTGTTATTGGAGTAGCCTTCAAGTATTTGAAGACTATAAATAAGCTTGGAAGGTTTATTTGAAGACATGCCAATTATTTCATCACATTCACACCTTCGAAAAGCTTAGAGATAGAGTTCTTTGTTTGGTTCTTTTTAAATCCTTTCTCCCTTGTAATTTCGCACTTGATTACTTTGGTATCAAGGTGTGTGAAGGCTAGGATAGGATTCCGTTCTTTATCTCTTGTTCCATAGAGCTTAAAATAGATATAGCTATAGGGAACTTTCGGCTTTGTAACTTCATTCATAGTGATTATAAAGTCTTGCCTAAGAGGCACTCTCAAGTTATATTTATATAACTTGAGAAAAACAATTTTGGTGTTTTTATTCCGCCGCAAACTCTTTTACAAAATTGTTTTATTTTCGAAGTGTGTGTGTGTGCCATCCCAAGTGCTATCGTTGGTCTTTGTTATCACCTTGGATATCACTTGTGATTCAAGCCGTGACAATTTCAATTGGTATCGAGCCTCTCACTTGACGATACTAAGTGTTTGGTCCTCTTTATCATGGCTTTTTGATCCCGCAAATCCAAACCAAAAACGTCTTCTGTTTTAGATGGTTCGAATTATGCATATTGGAAAATTCGCCTTCGCTCGCATATCAAATCAATTGATCTTCGAGCATGGCAATCTATAGTTCATGGGTACTCTCTTCCACTCTTACCTCTGATGAGGATGGTGATGTTCGAGTTAAAACCCGAAGGTGAGTGGACGAATGAAGAGATCACTCTAGCTAACTATAATGAGAAAGCTCTTAATGCTATCTTTGAGTGGGTTGACATGCATATCTTTAAACTTATTCAAAATAGTTCCACTGCTCAAGAAGCTTGGGATATTTCACAAAGGTTTTGTGAAGGTGATTCTAGTGTGCGTGAAAACAAACTTAGAGGTCTTACTGGCAAATTTGAAAGGTTGAGAATGGGTGAAAGTGATACCATTTCCTCTTATTTTGAAAAACTATTTGACATTGCTAATGAGTGTCAACTTTTAGGTGAACCTTTTACAAACAAACAATTGGTTTCAAAGGCTATTAGAACTCTCCCTGAGCGTTTTAATATTAAGGTTTCATCTATAGAAGAGGCTCACAATCTTTCTACTATGAACATCAATTCCTTAATGAGCATTTTAAAAAATTTTGAGTCAAACCTTGCCGAGCAAAGTGAAGCTTCTAAGGGCAAGAGTGTTGCTTTAAAAGTTCAATCCTCTAGTGGTTCAACTAATGAGGATGACGAAATTTTTGAGGAATTAGGTGAAGATGCCAGTGTTGCCTTACTTACCAGGAAATATAACTCAATGGTGAGAAAATTTAACAAAGAAAATGTGCAGGTAAAGGCTAAAGAGCAACAAGCCAAGGTGTACAATTCAATGCCCAAGAGGACATTTTCATCTACTCGAAAGGTGGTCCCATAAGGAGAGCATCATCGGATCAATCCAGATCTGATCCAAAATACCTTGAATCAATCCAATGTCATGCTTGCTCTGGATGGGGTCAGTACTCAAATGAGTGTGCTAACACTCTAAGGAAGATGGGAAAGAACCTATGGGTTTCTCTCGGTGACAATGAGGATGAGGAGACCAATCAATCGAAGATTCGGATCAAACGGCAATGGTGGTCACAATGTGACTCGGATTCTGTCGGTGATACCCCAGGTGATATCCAAAATGGGATAGCACACGAGATATCATCCAACAGGTATACGATTTAAATTTGATAAATGCTTTGTTTGTTTTGTGGGTTCTGTTAACATGGATGCGAGGTTGTTCACAAGATGAGAAGGAGTTCGGCAAGGATGAACTCATTTGTGGTCTTAAGAACCTTTGCAAAGAATTGGTGGATGAATGGAAGAAAGAGAACAAGAAGGTGATCTCTCTGTCCAAAGAGGTTCAAGACCTAGCGATGGCTTGACTAGATTGGAAGTTCAACTCACAAAGAAGGATGTGGAGCTGGACAAAGTCAAGAGCAAACTTACTCTTGCCGAGACAACATTCAAGAAACTCAATACGAGTTCTACCAAGTTAGATGCAATTCTTGGGTTGTCCAAACCACTCAAGACAGGCGGTATGGGTTTTCAAGAGTCTTTAAATGCTATTACATCTACTTTGTCTAATACGAGAAGATAAGTTAATTTTTGTTAAAGAAAGAGATCATGTTGAACCAATATCTTGATAAGTCTTCCGACAAGGTAAAAATATGTAACTACTTGTTACTCTCTTGGACATTTGAAAAATGATTGCAAAACTCTCTTAAAGAAAGCAGATCAGTTCTGTGTGATACCCGAAGTGCTACCTAGCATGTCAGATATCACTTGTCGATCGAAGAAAAATTATCAAAGTAAGAAAGTGTGGAAACCTAAGTCTAACTCGATATGTGATGTTGTATGCATTTGCCTTAAAAACTAATGTTGAAGGTTCATGGTATTTTTATAGTGGTTGTTCTCGTCATATGACTGGAACAAAAATATTTTTAACGGAATATGAACCTATTCAAGGTGGTAGTGTAACATATGGTGGTGGTGGCAAGAGTAATATAGTAGGAAAAGGCGTATTAAATGTACCTGGATTTCTGCCTTGAAAAATGTTTTGCATGTTGATGAATTTGGTAACTAATTTAATTAGTATTAGCCAACTTTGTGATGACAACCTTGAAGTAAAATTCAATAAAAACACTTGTGAAGTTTTTGATTGTACCAATAAGCGTGTTATGGCTGGTACTAGGTCAAGTAATAAGCTGTTATCTTGTTGAGGATAAACAAGTGTGTCATTCTGTGAGGGTTGATGATGCTACCTTATGGCATCAAAAGTTGGGTCATGTCCATTTTCGTAACATTGTGAAACTTCATTAATGCTGAAGCTATAAGAGGTATACCTAGTCTCGGACATTAGTACAAAAATCATATGTGAAGATTGTTTAAAAGGTAAACAAACACGTGCTACCCATAGTGCTACCCAACATAATGAGGAGTATTACGGGACAACGCCTTGTTTTCAATTAATGCATATGGATTTAATGGGTCCAATTGAGGTAGGCAGGTTTAGGAGGTAAGAAATATACTTTTGTAATAGTTGATGATTTTTCTAGATTTTCTTGGGTATATTTTTTAAAAGAAAAATCAGAAACTTTTGAAAAGTTTAAAGTCTTACATGCTAAAATCAAAAACATGTTTTACGCTCTTATCATGCGAATAAGGTCTGATCATGGAACGGAGTTTGATAATTCATTGTTCTTTACTTTTTGTGAATTAAAAGGAATTAAACATGAGTTTTGCTCCTAAAACACCTCAACAAAATGGGGTGGCTGAAAGAAAAAATAGGACCTTACTTGAGATGGCACGTGTGATGTTGTTTTCAAAAAGAATTTCAAAAGATTTTGGTGAGGCCATAAACACGGACTTGTCACACGGCCAATAGGGTTTTCTAAGACCTGGTACTAGAATGACACCTTATGAAATTTTGAATGGTAGGATACCAAAGGTTCATTATTTTCATACATTTGGGTGTGTGTGTTATGTTCTAAATGATCGGGATTACTTAGCTAAATTTGACTCTAAAAGTGATAAGGCTATATTTCTTGGGTATGCTCGGGACGATCGAGCATATAGGGTTTATAACCTTAGGTTAAAAACCATTCGGGAATCAATTAACGTTGTTTTTGATGATTTAGCAAGTGTTACGGTGATGGAGTACGGGAATCTCCATTAATATTGCTGGAAGAAGCTGGAGAATCAAAATCAAGTAAGTGATACCCCAGTGCTGGCCAAAGTGTTGCCAGCGATGGGATAGCATCTCCGGTATCACCCAAGACCAATCCGGCAAGCGAAAAGGATGAACAGTCGAGATGATGATCATGTGCATGAAGACTTGAGAAGGGATCCACCGGCTAGGATCGAAGAGACCATCCTTCCTCTCAAATTATTGGAGAAGCTAGTGAAGGGGTACAAACAAGGAACAAAGGACATTTTAGTGACCGTGAAATGGCAAGGTATGTGTGTATGTCCACCACATACCACAAGGTAAAATATTCCTGTTTTGTCTCTTCTTTAGAACCCAAAAATATTTACGAAGCTTTAAAAGATAATTTTTGGATACAAGCCATGCAAGAGGAACTTGACCAATTTGCTCGTAATGAAGTTTGGTGTTTAGTACCACGTCCTAGTAATACAAATGTTATTGGTACTAAATGGATTTTCAAAAACAAATCGAGATGAGCAAGGAAATATTGTTAGGAACAAAGCTCGTCTCGTAGCACAAGGTTACACCCAAATTGAAGGTGTTGACTTTGATGAGACCTTTGCTCCCGTTGCTAGAATAGAATCCATAAGACTCCTCTTGGCTATAGCTTGTTTTCTAAAAATTACTTTGTTTCAAATGGATGTTAAAGCCGCCTTTTTAAATGGTTATTTAAAAGAAGAAGTTTTTGTTGAACAACCAAAAGGATTTGAAGATCCTAATCTACCAAACCATGTATATAGACTTGATAAAGCTTTATATGGCTTGAAACAAGCTCCACGTGCATGGTATGGTCGCTTAACCTCTTTCTTACTTGAATATGGATTCACAAGAGGTGAAGCGAGATAGGACCTTATTTATCCTAAGGCATGGCAAAGAAATAGTCATTGTTCAAATCTATGTTGATGACATAGTCTATGGCTCTACTTCTCAAACGTGTTTAAAAGATTTTGTAGAGGCTATGACATCAACATTTGAAATGAGCATGATTGGAGAGTTAACATTCTTTCTAGGCTTGCGGGTGAAACAATCAAATGAAGGAATATTCATTTCACAAAGCAAGTATGCAAGAGCCTAGTAAAAGGTTTGGGTTGGAAGGAGCAAAAGTTCAAAAATCCCCATGTGTTCTTCTCTCAAACTTGGTAGAGATCAAGTAGGTGAGGATGTTGATCCTACTCTTTATCGTTCAATGATAGGTAGCCTTCTCTATCTCACTTCTAGTCGTCACGATATCATGTTCGGCGTGTGTGTTTGTGCACGTTATCAAGCCAATCCTAAAGTCTCTCACCTTAATTCTGTCAAAAAGATAATTAAATATGTTTCGGGAACAAGTGAATTAGGGATTTGGTTTAGTAAGGATACTAATACCAATTTGGTTGGCTTTAGTGACTCGGATTGGGCGGGGGATATGGATGATAGGAAGAGTACTAGTGGGGGTGTTTTTACTTGGGCAACAATTTAGTTTCATGGTATAGTCGTAAACAAAATTGTGTTTCTCTCTCCACAGTGAGTCGAGTATGTGGCGGTGGTAGTTGTTGTTCACAACTTATTTGGCTAAAACATATGTTAGATGACTATGGCCTAGAGAGTAATTCTTTGACTATGTCTTTGTGATAACACGAGTGCTATCAACATTTCAAAAACCCAGTTCAACATTCCCGTACCAAACACATTGACATACGTCATCATTTTCTTAGAGATATGGTAGATAAAGGCCTAATTAATATTGATCATATTGATACTAAGTATCAATGGTGACATCTTTACGAAGGCCTTAGACCACGAGAGATTTTCTAGTTTGAAAAGATCTCTTGGTCTTTGTAATCTCCGAGTACTGTCGTCTGATGCTACCCCGAGGTGATGTTATCACTTAGGGTAACACTTGTATATTAGTGTATTTTTTTCTTTGGTTATTTACTTAAAAAAAAAAAATACTTTATTATTTGTTTATTCTAGCTAGCTTAGTTCTAAGCGTGGCACATGCTTGACCTTTTTGTTATGGTAGGTTATTATTGAGGTTAGCACGTCTGATATCATTCCCCTTCATATGCTTAAAGTGACAATGTCACTAATCTTTTCTTTTTGATAAATAAAAGGCAAAGGCATTTTTTTCATACTTTTCTCTCGAGCTCGGGGCACGGTGTTCGGCTGCAACGATGTACTCTTGCCAATGAGAAGGTATGAGGTGATTTATGCTGAGTATTAGGGACATGGAGTTCGCTACTACAGTGTACCCTACTTGAAAGGCATAGATCACTTGGTCTCTACACTTGAAATATAACTTGAAGCACGGAGCTCGTTACTACGTTGCTTTCTTGTTTAAAGAAGTGTATTGAGACGTGTTTAACAAGCAATGTACTTAAAAAATTAAATATAGGCATATAATGCCTAAAGTGCATGAAAAATGCTCAGCTTGTTATGCCTAAAGTGTCTAAAAAAAAAAAAAAAAAAAAAAGGGCTAAGCTTATTATGCCTCAAGTGTTTGAAACTGAAAAAATATTTATCAAGGGGTTTTATATCATATGTGTTATCCTACGTGTTGCCATCATTGCCTTAACACTTTAGTGTGTGCTATATTAGTTTTTTTATTTATTTTCGAAATATTGTTGATTAATTTCTCAAAATCTGAAAGTCTTTTTAATTAAAGAGTTTACGATTTTGAAAACGTCTTCAACAAGTTTCCTTTATTTTTTGGTAAACTTAATTAAGTAACTAACCCATATTTATTTTTATTTTTTTGCTTATAATGTTTTGGGCTGAGTTACAAATTATTTAGTTTACTTATTTTTTTATTGTTTTTCGTTTATACTTAAAAAAAAAAATATTTTCTTTATTTTTTTAAATTTTGCAATCGTGTTTATTATCCTTAAGTGGTTAGGGTTTTAAAAAAACTTTGTGTGGTGAGGGTTTATTGTTAATGAGTGGATAGGGTTAAAGGTGAGGGTTTTTAGGAGTTTAGATGGGATAGGGTTGTCTAATCAATTTAAGTTTATGTTCCCTCACCGTCTCTCTCTCTTAATTTCCTAAATTTTCTCTAACTCTCCTATTATCTCTCTCTAACCGTTACTCCCTCTACCTCTTTAAACCCCCATTCCAGCGTCTTCTTCCCTTCTCAACCTAGGTCAAAAAATTCGTTCCAAAATTCCCTCATATCTCCATGGCATCTCCATCCAAAGCTAGTACCGAACCTTCCCACACGGACCAAATGGACATCTCACCTAGCATTGCTCCTTCCGTGGCATCTCGCGTGGCCATGGAAACTTCCCCAATGATCACTCCAAGCTCTTCTCCACCAACAATGGCAATTGTTCCTACCTCTGGCCCCAATGCCTCGTTTGATCAAGGCATTCCTAAAGTGACTCTCATCCTGCCCAGGAGCCAAAAAGGAAGAGGAAAGCCCCAACCGCCAATTGTCTCCCCAAATTTGCAAAAAGGAGGTCTTCCAACCGCATTAGATCAATCGGAGTCCAAGGCAACTTCAAATACCACCTCGATCCGGTTGAAGTCTCGAAAGCTCTATTGATGTGTCCTCACCCCATGTGAGTGACGAGAACTTTGAAGCAAACAAGGAAAAGGAGCCTTCTGTGGACTCATTTGATGCTTGGGTAGATGGTGATGAAGAGGAGACCCTCTCAGTTATCGGAAAAAGAAGGCCAAGGGCAAATGCGTGAGTGCTACCGAGAAGTGCTAGCAAGAAGAGGATATCATCCGAGGTAACACTTGCCCCTCTTACGTTTCCTAAACATTCCTCTAGTGATAATTACGGTGATGAGGTTACTCAAACCGAAGAGGATAAAGCTTTTCCAAAACCTTTTCTTACTTTGGAGTATTATAAAAGGAAAATATGGAACTTTGGTTGAATAGTCTAAGTAAGAGAATTTTAAAGAGAAGCACATTGATGAGGGTCGATTGGAAAAGGAAGGAGTGGTTCGGTTTTTTAAAGGACGAGAATTTTATAATGCTAATAATCATGCATCGATTTTTGTTGAGAGTGTTATTCGCAATTTCTTTGCCAATTTGCATGCTCATTTGGATGATGAAGGGTCTGCTAAATATGGAAAAGTGTTTGTTAGGGGAAGAGTCTATTCTTTTACTCACATACGATTAACAAAGTTTTAGGCCTCCCTAATGTAGATGATGAGAGCATTAGGGTCAATAGAGATGAAATGGTAAAATTGCTCACTCACAACAAGCTATGCAGTCTTGGCCTTTGAAAGAGAAACTTCATGCTTCTAGATTATCTTCTCTCTATTACGTACTACACAAAGCTGTGCATCTTCAATTGGCTTCCTACAACTAATGAACCTATTGTGACTTTGGAGCATGCGAATGTGTTGTATAGATTGGGTAAAAATTTAAGGATTAACTTTGGAAGATTAGTGTTTAAACACTTAGCTTCATGGGGTAGAAAAAAGGAAGTGAACATTAGCTTTTTCCCCTATCCTTCTCTAATCTTCAAAGTTTTGGTATTTCAATCCTTGCCCATTGAAGCCTACGATGTTTTTACCACTTGAACTGAGTATTATACCATTGATCAACAAGCGAAAAAGGGTAAAAGGTATACAAAAGATCTTCCTTGGAACAAATGCGATGAAACAACCCCTGCTCCTCCCGGTGCTATCTCACGTGATACCCCAAGTAAGCTTCCCAGGTGTTGCCCCTCATACTTTTGCGAGGCGATGCTGCAAGTATTACGAACAACATGATAAATCTTTTGGGCAACTGCGGACCATCAATCCCAAAGGCTACGGTTCTCAACTTCTGCACAAGCAGTCAAGTGCAATAGGAGAACTTGTGAGGGATGGGCTAAGCTTAAGCGGAGTAACAGATGCTTTTATTGATGAAATTTCTTCCCAAAGCAGGGGAGGATCTGCTGCTTCTTGGAACTTCTGGAGCTGGTGCTACTGCAGGTGCTACCACCGATCTTGGCCCAAGTGATGGTGAAAGTGATAGGGAAGGAGATCGGGAGGAAGAAGAGGAGTTTGAAGAAGAAGAAAGTGAACTGAAGGTTGACAAACCTGAAGGTTGATGTTGCCACTATCATATGGGAGACTGTTTTTGTGGTGGTCCTACAAACAATGTTTTTATTTTGGTGATGGTGGTGGTTCTTTAAACAATTTACTTTTATTTTGTTTATTTTTGCTAAAACACTTTAGTTGGTTTGTTAATAACTTATCTGCTAGGTTGTTTTTTTTGCTAGTTTTTGGATGATATTTGCTACAATGGTTATGGTTTTTAATGGTTACTTAGTTTATTTCGAAAACTTTTTAAAGTTTGAAATAAATTAGTTTATTTTGATAAATCATTGTTTAGGATTAGCTCCTTGATTAAGGGGGAGTTAATTTTTGTGGAGATATTATTCTGTTTTCTATGCTCTGTACATTTGTATATAGACTAATCCTCACAGGGACAGGCACATTGAGTTTGGAAAGAAATATCCAACTAAGGGGAGATTGTTAGTGTAATCTGCAGGTGATATCACGAGATGATTTCCCAAAAGTCCGGGTGATATCACGAGATGATTTCCTGGGTGAAAATTATATAGTTGTATATTTCTTGTTTGTTATTTAATGGACTAACGTGCTAATATGGTCTGTATAGTCTATGGTTTATGATTATATTTCAGGGTGCAATAGCATCAAAGAAGGAGCTAGACACGTGTGGAAATTGGAAGAAAATAATTAATACATTTTATGTATTAATTCGTAACTTTGGCAAACAACAATAACACGTATGGAGACTTTGTCAAAGGTTGTTGCTGAGTTATAGAAGAAGTACAAGGATGATAAAACAAAGGAGTACAAGGCGTGGAAGCATGGCTTGTGGATTCAACAACTCGGTTGCTACAAAATAGGAAGTGGGAGCTAGAATTGTGGAAACAAATTCACTCACTCTCCCTACACTTCCTCCACGTGCAAGACCAGCCCCAAGGCTGTTATTGGAGTAGTCTTCAAGTAATTGAAGACTATAAATAAGCTTGGAAGGTTTATTTGAAGACATGCCAATTATTTCATCACATTCACACCTTCGCAAAGCTTAGAGATAAAGTTCTTTGTTTGTTTCTTTTTAAATCCTTTCTCCCTTGTAATTTCGCACTTGATTACTTTGGTATCAAGGTGTGTGAAGGCTAGGATAGGATTCCGTTCTTTATCTCTTGTTCCATAGAGCTCAAAATAGATATAGCTATAGGGAACTTTCGGCTTTGTAAATTCATTCATAGTGATTATAAAGTCTTGCCTAAGAGGCACTCTCAAGTTATATTTATATAACTTGAGAAAAACAATTTTGGTGTTTTATTCCGCTGCAAACTCTTTTACAAAATTGTTTTATTTTTCGAAGTGTGTGTGTGTGCCATCCCAAGTGCTACCGTTGGTGCTGTTATCACCTTGGATATCACTTGTGATTCAAGCCGTGACAATTTCAGAACAGGACTAGGGCAACTGAGAAAGTGCCCGAGGCTTTCACTCCCCTTACGGTGAGTCGAACAGAGATTATGAACGCATTGTCGAGTGGCTCCTCTGTCCCAATGAACCCGTGCAACAAATTTAGAAGGGACAATAGCAAATATTGTGACTACCATAAGGACCTTTGGTCATCTCACGAGAAGATTGTTTGGGTTTGAAGCGCATTATACAAAGAATGGTCGACCGGGGAGGCTCGACGCTTATGTGAAAAAGACCTCGAAGCCGGTGGAGGCGAGCAACCGACGAGGTGGACGGCAAGGACCGAGGCAGCCTAGATTGAACACAGGGGTCATTACGAGCAAGCAAGCAACACGGCCATCAAGCACAAGATCTTCCAACTCAATAAAGCCCCACATGTGCCCCCTAGAAGAGAAGTCGGAGATGAGGTGATCGGCTTCTTCCCCACGAATTGGCTACTAACATGGCAAAGCTAGAGAGCAAGTTCTCGTCATCCCGGGTCTCATAGACGGATGTACGACGAGCGAGACTCTTAGTCGACACGGGGGCTGCAAGGATATTTTGTTCTACAAAACTTTTAAAGAAATGGGTC
The DNA here is from genome assembly GCA_022495995.1 of Adenophora triphylla var. japonica. NCBI lineage: Eukaryota > Viridiplantae > Streptophyta > Magnoliopsida > Asterales > Campanulaceae > Adenophora > Adenophora triphylla. Next base: position 289,033 of record JAFEMH010001634.1, on the reverse strand, counting down.
TTAATGATGAGCGGTTGGAGAGATATGATGGTAGGTTGGAGGGCTTCACCAATCATCGAGTTGATGCAAAAGGCAAGATAGAGCTCAACGTCGACCTAGGCCAACACCCCCTCAGGATCGTATCCAAGGTACAATTTATAGTAATTGATGTAAATAGTGACTATGCCGCTATACTTGGTATCCCAGTCGGGTCGCTCTTGGAATGGTGGCATCGATCCCTCATCGGCGAGTCAAGTTCCCTACACCCGCTGGAGTAGGGTGTGTACAAGGCACGGCTCGAGCCTACCTTGATCATGTTCTCGAGAGAAAGAAAGAAAAAGGAGTTGGAAATCGAGGCTGCAGACGGTTATTTAAAGTTGTCTCAATCGAGTCACCAAAACTACCAGGCCGTCGACAATCACCGACGTGGAAGAGTCGACCTATCGCTCAAATGACGAGGTCATGCTTGAGTCGACACGTCACTCTAACACCAGCGAGGTCTATTCAGATGTAGTTATGGTCGACCAAGTCATCATAGGCAACCTATGCCTCCCGGCTCGACAATAACTCGGGGGCCACCACCACCGGCGAGGTTGCGGACAAGTTAGATGATATGATAGCGAAGAAGCTCCACACTGAGGGCCGAGGAGAGACAAAGGGTCAAGGAGATAATCATTGAGACTCTACAATTCGGGGATGGACGAGCTAGAAGGCTGTGGATGAGCTAGAGTCGGTAATCACCAACCTTTCCTACCCCGACCAAAAAATTCGGATTGGGAAGCGGCTATCGGTTGAGGAGCGAGCGAAATCATCGAGCTACTCAAGGAAAGTAATGATGTCTTCGCATGGAGGGTAGAAGACATGAGGGGAATCAAGGAGGAGGTCGCCGTTCACAGATGGGAAGTCAACCCGACCATAAAGCCTAGACCCCAAAAATTGAGAAGCTTTGCTCGCGACAAGGAAGAGGCCATAAAAGCGAGGTACAAAAACTTTTGAATGCGGGGATAATCAAAGAGGCCACTCATACAACGTGGTTGGCCAACGTGGTCATGGTGAAGAAATCAAATGGCAAATGGCGGATGTGTGTCGACTTCACCACTCTCAATCTTGCTTGCCCTAAGGACGGCTATCCCCTTCCTAGAATCAACAAGTGGTTGATTCCATTGCTTCGGTCACTCGACCCTCGGCTTCCTCGACGCTTACTCGAGGTTACCACCAGATTAAGATGCATGAAGACGACATAATCAAGACGGCATTTCAAGCGGTGGAGGCATCTCTTGCTACAACATGATGCCATTTGGATTGAAGAATGCGGGGGCAACTTATCAAAGGATGGTGAACAAAGTCTTTGCTTCTCAAATTGGCCAAAACATGGAGGCCTACGTCGACGATATGGTCATCAAAACAAAGGCGGGACGTCACGTGGTCGACCTAAGGGAAACGTTCGCCAATTTAAGCGCACACGACATGCAGCTCAACCCTAGCCAGAGTGTATTTGGTGTAGCTGCTGGAAAGTTCCTTGGGTTCATGGTATCTCAACGGGGTATAGAAGCTAATCCAGAAAAATCAAGGCTTTAGTCGACATGAAGGCTCCCACCGGTGTCAAAGAGATGCGGCGACTTAACGGAAGGGTAGCGGCTCTTGGTCGTTTCATATCAAAGTCGGCGAGAGAGGTCTCTCCCCTTCTTCAAAGCATTGAGGGGACGAAAAGTTTTGAATGGACGACCGAATGTCATTCGTCGTTCCAACGGTGAAGGATTACCTCGCTACTCCACCTCTCCTGAGTAGCCCGACCACTGGTGAAACTTTGTTTGTGTATTTATCCGTGGGAGATAAATCAGTGGCAGCGGTTTTGGTTAGAGAAGATAAGGGGCTTCAAAAGCCAGTATACTACATCAGCAATGCCCTATCAGATGTGGAGAGCAGATACTACAATGCTGAGAAGGTCGCCTATGCCCTAGTCGTGGCTTCAAGGAAGCTGCGAGCTTATTTTCTGGCTCATCCAATTGTGGTTCTTACAAATGCTCCCCTAAGAAAAATTCTTCACAAGCCGGAGAGTTCAGGTCGACTTCTCAATTGGTCAATTGCCCTTACTGAATTTGACATTGAGTATCGACCTCGAAAGGCGTTGAAGGCTCAAGCTCTAGCTGACTTCTTGGTCGAGCTTACGTTCACCAAGGAAGACGACGAGCAGCGAGCTCCAAAAGAAAAGGCTAAAGGGAAGGAGTCAGAATCCCAGGTCGCCATCAGTCTACCTGACGATTGTTGGAAGGTCTATTCAGACGGATCAGCGACTAAGAATAGCAGTGGAGCGGGGATAGTGCTAATTGAACCAGAATCTGGGACAGTATACGAGGAGTCATTAAGGTTCAAGTTCGATGCTTCCAATAACCAGGCCGAATACGAAGCCTTGATAGCAGCCATAGAGTACGCCAAGTGTTTTGGATCAACTAAGATCATGGCTTACTGTGATTCACAATTGATAGTTAACCAGGTCCGAGGCGAGTACGAGGTGCTTAGTGCCACGTTGATCAAATACTGCGACCTGGTGAAGGAACTGATAAGAGATTTGGAATTCTGGGAGATTCAAAGAATTGGACGAGAAGACAATGAGCTAGCTGACCTCCTCTCAAAGTTAGCCACTTCGGATGAACCACATGATGAACCTATCTCCTTCCTCGAAAGTCCAGCCTATGAAAGAGTAAAAATTCAATGCATAGATGATCCCTCAAGAAATTGGACTCAGGAGAAGTGTTGGATCGAGGAAATGAAGGCATACTTAGAAAGTGGTGAGCTGCCAGATGACGAGAAGAAGGCTCGAGCTATCAAAAAGAAGGCTCAGAGGTATGTCATTCAAGGAGGCGACACATTCAGAAGATCTTATACTCGACCATTGCTAAAGTGCATCCATCCTCAAGAGGTCGCCCTATTGATACACGAAGTGCATAGTGGAATTTGTGGTGGACACCCGGGGGCCAGGACTCTTGCGACAAGTTAATCACTTTGGGGTACTACGGCCACACATGAGAGGCGACACTCACAACTTTGTTCAGCAATGTGATCAATGTCAAAGATTTGCCAACTTACCTCATGTGCCAACAACCGAGCAGACTCCAGTAATTGCAGCTTGGCCATTCGACATGTGGGGCGTCGACCTGATTGGACCCTTCCCTCCCGCCCGAGGAAACTGCAAGTATGTGATAGTTGCCATAGACTACTTCACTAAATGGGTTGAGGCCAAACCACTAGCTCGCATCACAGAGGAGAATGCTATCAACTTCATCCACGACTTCATTTGGTGTCGATTTGGTTTTCCTCGTGCTATAGTGTCCGACAATGGTTTACAGTTCTCCCAAACCTTCGAAGCAGAAATGAATCGAGTAGGGATCAAACATTGGAAATCATCTGTCGCCTATCCTCAAGGAAATGGACAAGCTGAAGCAGCAAATAAACTTGTTCTATCTTCACTCAAGACAGGGCTCGTAGGTCGACGAAATAATTGGTTGGACGAACTTCCCCTTGCTCTTTGGGCAGTTCGTACAACCACTCGGGGGCCTACGGGGGAAACCCCTTTCGCTCTCACTTACGGATCAGAGGCCATGGCACCTGCTGAGCTCAGATTCCCTACTGCTAGAGTGACCTTCTTTGATCAAGAGCAGAATGATACCAACAGGTTGATCGACTTGGACCTGATCGACGAGAAGCGAGAAACAGCCTACCTCCGAATGGTCAACTACAAGCAGCGAACTAAAAGTTATCACGACAAGAAGGTCAAGGCAAGGTCGTTCCAAGTTGGAGATTATGTGTTGAGAAAGATTGAGGCAACGGGTAGAAGGACCCAGCAGAACAAGCTATCTCCTAACTGGGAAGGTCCATATGTAGTCACTCGAGTCGTCAAGGAAGGAACCTACATGATAGCTCATCCCGGAGGTGACGAGTTGAAACATCCTTGGCATGCTACTCACCTCATCAAATACTACTTTTAGTTTTCAGTTTCCAAGTTCAAGTTTGTGGTAGTTCTAGTGTCAAATTGATGTAAGCATGTTCTATACTTCAATGAAAAGCGCAGTTCATTCCATCAAGCATAGTGTTACAATAACCCCAACAAGCTCGACTCTTAGTCAGCTTCGTTTTAACAAGCTCGATTCTTAATCATCTTTGTTCAGTTAACAGGTCCGACTCTTAGTCGACTTCGTTCTAACAAACCCGACTCTTAGTCAGTTTGTTCTAATTAGCTCGATTCTTAATCAGCTTTGTTCAATTAACAAGTCCGACTCTTAGTCGACTTCGTTCTAACAAACTCGACTCTTAGTCAGTTTGTTCTAATTAGCTCGATTCTTAATCAGCTTTATCCATTTAACAGGTCCGACCCTTAGTCGACTTCGTTCTAACAAACTCGACTCTTAGTCAGTTTGTTCTAATTAGCTAGACCCTAGGTCAGCTTCAATAGTGTGAGCAGGTTCGACTCATAGTCAATCTCATTCACAAAAAAGTTAAGCAAGTCTGAGGTCGACTAAATAAATAAAGATCAAGTCACCTCTAGGCTCAAATTTACTCATTCATCCTATCTATATCTAGCTCGACGTTTACTTTAAAAAGCATACAACATGCAATAAATAAGGTCAGCTATGATAGAGGTAAGTCTCCCAAAGCGGGCTAAGACTTAGGCAAAATAAATTTACAAAAGTATTTTGCCTCCCAAAAAACTGGGCCAAGGCATTCGGATAATGTTAGAGCAAAAAACAAAAAATGTTGTTTGGGACTTGTTCATTACAAATTCAACTAAATAATTCCAGAATCCTGGCCGACATCGGTTGGTCGTCGCAGCGCTCGACCCTCCCCATCTCCTTGTTCTTTGGGGCCAATGGGTTTACCCGACTCACGAATAAACCTCGTTCATCTCGCTGTCTCCATAGCTTCAAAGATCATCCAACTCTTGCGTAACCACATCAAAATTTCTATCAACAATAGGGGAGCTTCCCACTTCTCACAATTATCGTCTTCATCTTCTGGGCAATAAAGGCCAAGTCGTTCTCGAGATAGGGAACAAGCGAATGACCTCGGCGAGCCGCCATGTCGCATCGGGACTCGTAAAACCAACGAGCTAATTGCTCGATGGTAACCGTAGCCGAGGGATCCACCTGCTCGACGGGCCATGTGCCTCTTGCCGACCTCAAGAAAGTCTTGTGCCTTGGCCACGATAGCATTGTAGTATTCATCCCCTCCTTGAACTTTTAAACTGCGGCTTGAGCCGCCTCTAGCAGCTTTCTCAACAGCTAGCCCTGAGATCTTTCGACCTTTCTCTCGCTCAAGTCGATGCTCCGCATGCACTCGAGTAAGAAGTCATCCTTCTCCTTCGTAAGCTTGTTAATCGTGGCCGCTCGCCTTGGCCTTCTCCCCGCTCCTTCTTCTCGCATCCTTCTCCGCCTCCACTTCCTTGAGCTTGGATTCTGTAGCTTCGAGGTCGGACAGGGCCTTTTTCTTCACCATCTCATTAGCTTCATATGAGTTGTCCAGGTCGTTGTACTTCTCCTTCAAATCCGCAAGCTCTTTAGCCTTTTTGGAATAATCTTGAAGTGGCCTCGCTCTCCCTCTCGATGGAAGCTCTCCAAGAGCTTTTCACCCGCTCGACCATCGTAAGATTCTACATTTCAAAGAAACAAGAAGTGTTAGCTCGTAATTTAAGTGGATCGAGTCAAGGGATAAGCAACTAAAATGAAAGAGAAAATGACAAATTACCTCACTATGAGCCATCCCGTAACGAGCGAGAAAATTCCTCGGGGGTGATCCCCTTATCAGCGAAATAAGCTAGGAGGTCGACATCTATTGCCCTCCTAACAATCACTTGGCCCAGGCTCATGTCGGGATAGCGGCGGCTCAAGCTGTTAAACCCTTCTAGCGGAGGAACATCACTCAACCTCTTCATTTTTTCATCTAGAGACTCCTTACTGGGAGGAAGGAAGGTCATGGAGGCAATTGACTCGAGGACACGTACTTTCCCTTCTCGCATCGGGATCTCTTCTTCGAACTTATAGGACGATCGTCCTCATCTTCCTCCATATCATCATCATCAACATTTACAACCTGTAAAGGGCTAGCCCCCGCCATCCCAGCTCCAGAGGTCTCCATATTGGCATCTTGATTTGGGTCGGAGCTCAGACTTGCCCCGATCGACCGTGGGAATCGTCACCTCCTTCATCGCATCATTGGATTGGGTGTCGCTGCAAAGGGTCTTCCACTCGACCTCTTCCATTGGGATCATCCCATGACATCCTTCGGGAGCAAATTGTTCCTAGTAGCGCTTTCTCTCTCTCTCGCTCGCCTTAGCATTGGCAAGACTCTACGAGCCCTCTCGGCTTTCCGCTTATCAGAAACCCCAACAATACGCACCATATTCGCTTCTTGTTCGGGAGTTAAAACTACACGGCATCAAAGAAATCAAGTGTTAGCTCGGCAATTCAAAACAGTTCTACGAGTAAACAATTGACGAGTTGCAATTCAAAGCAGTTCTATGTACGAATTGAATAACTCTACATACGAGCATGCAATTTGATAAAGAGTTGCAATTCGAAATAGTTCTATGTACGAGCTAACTAAGTTCTACATACGAGCAGTGCAACTGACGATCTAAGAGTTGTGTATGCGGCTAAAAATAACGCTATGTGCCAATGATAAGTTACTTATGCAAGTTAACAATGGACGAGCTAATGAATGCAGGCCAAGTAAATCCTTACCACCAACATGCTCTCCGTGGTCTTTGCAGTAATTTTCATTCTTCTGACAAAATTGACAGTTCTCCTTCAACCTACCCAAGGAATGAGTAACCCATCCTGATATACCTCGGCCTCTCAATACAGGAACAAGGGGTTCTACCACTCCATCCCTGTGCATCATCCTGCACTGGATATAGTTATACTTGGTCGTCCCTAGCACCTCCCAGCCTAATGGGCCCTTTCTTGACCAACGCGCACAACTTCCTATACAAGGTTTGGTGCCATAGGGGCTCCTGCAGTTTTCCTCGTCAATAGTGTCGACTCACTATTTGGCAAGGGGAACTCCCATCCCACTACTCTCAACAACTACCACATGGGAATTCCAGCTGCTATGCTTGTTGGGAAGATTGGCAAACAATTTTGGAGAATTGGGTTTGGAAGGAGTACTAATCCCCCAATCTGCCTTGTCGAGCTTTGGAGCGAAAAATTCCTTGAAGACTCTCATGCAAGGTTCATGGCCTAGAAACCTACATACCATAGCAAAGCACACTAATACTCTGCAAGTGTTGGCCCCAAGCTGGAGGGGAAGAGCATCCATGCACCTTAAACTCGTTGATAAAGTGGATCTAAGGGCAACCTCAACCCTGCCTCAAACTGTCCATAAAAGAAGGCCACCCTAGTGGCATCAGTAGTGAAGCTGGTACGGAACTTGGCCATAAAGTCCGCCTTACTAAGGATGGTTATCCTATAATCCACTCTACTTACTCCACAGAAATCATAAACCATGTCATATCGGGACTCCATATTTTTCTTTCCTCGAAGAGGCCTACTGGGTATATATCCTCTCTCGTTCTTCCCCGGTACCACAGAGGAGCCAAACGCATCCACAATTCGGGGGCCTGAAGAGGTCGAAGCAGCATTTCCTTCTTGAGTTGTCATATCTGTACAAGAAGAAGGAGAAACAGGGGAGTCAGTCCTATGATCACATTCAGTCGACCTACCTAAGGGCGACCTAAACTCCCCTGGAAAACCTATTCTGTTCCTAAGGAAAGAGGGTTTTTGGACATCCCTAACATAAAACAAAGTGATATGATCAAGCAATTCATGAAATAGATGAAAAGCGACAATATTTGAGTCGTCAATCACCACATTTTCAATTTCTCCTGCAACTGGCAACCCTATTTCACTAAAGTTCAACTCCCACCTGGTCAAGATAGAGGCACACTCGCTCAATGACATCTCTCTCCACCCACCGTTTATGTGCTTACATACTCTACGGTTAACAGTGCAATACCCGTACCAAGCTCCTGGTTCACTACTAAAGGTCCTAGCCATGGCGGAATTGAACACAAAGCAGAAATCAAAGCCCTAAAGCAAATATACAAGGGAAATACCTTAATTGATTGCGAAAGGAGTTCGTTGCTGAAGCCGAGAGCGGAGTTTTAAATCTTACTGCAATTCCGTGATTATCGCCGGAGAGGGAGAGTTTGGAAACGGTAAGAATTCGAATTTGGGAAGAAGACTGAGTATTTCTATTTTCCTAAATTTGGAAGGGGAAAAGAAAATAGAAATTAATTTTCCAAAATTAAAAATTGAAGCGGTTTTCGAGAAGGAGTTCTAAGCGTCAGAATTGCAATCATTACCAAAATCGGCACTCCTTCATCTCCTACCGTTCATCGCCAACGACCAGGATGGTGCCACGTCATCAAAGGTCGACTATACCTCAGAATGAGTAGCGACTTGCGAGTAAAGCAATTCCCGTCAAAGATTTCCTTAACTTCCAAGTCGACAAAGTCCACTCGAAAGTTGGGGGCCACTGAACATACCAAAAGTGTCAAGTTGGGCTAAGCAAGTAAAGCCCAATCACAGATGGCATTGGCACCCACATTCTCAATAAGACTGATCCAATCAGAACAAGGCCCAAGGCCCATCTCAAACATCAGTCGACTAAGCCCATGGTCCGACCTACCAGGTCCCGACCTAACTTAGTCCGACCTCATGATCCATACTACAATTCGGATACGAATCACGCTCTACCCGACAGTCAGGTCGACCATTCTACGAGTGGCGACCTCGACCTAAATCAGCAAATGACGACCTGACACTTGCCGGCTTATTTGGTTAATCAATGCTCACAACTACATCCCTACAAATCAGGGATCGTTATAGACACGTGCCCACGACCAAGTAACTGCCGCTATAATCTCGGAGGACACGCTGCCTCCCCAAAAATACATCACATTTTCCTATAAATACTTCATCACTACCAAACGGTGAAAGGTAACTGCCATTTTGTATTCTGAGTTCATTATTCAATACATTTTGAGCTATATACATCGTTATCTTACTCTCACGCCCGAGCGTCTTCGCCGGAGACACATCCGGCTAGTCGTGGGTTCTGATTTCAGGTCAAGGAGCCAGGTGATTCATCCTGCCACGTGGAGGAAGATTGATAAGCACAATTCTGACAAGATCAATATATATATATATATATATATATATATATATATATATATATATATATATAGACAAAACAAAATCTTTAAATCAGATACTATTATTGTTCAAAATATCATGTAAATGCGAATTTTTTGGCATAAAAATGGAACAAATTATAAGATAGGTTAAAAATTACCAAAAACAAGACTCAAAATTTAATGGACGGTCTGAAGCCATTTATTTTGGATGCTAAGCTGATTCACTGATTTCATTGCGAGTAATTATTTTTAGAAATCATCAAAATATGAATAGAATGACAAAATGGCAGAGAGGAAATTAGTATCAAAGGGCTCGAAATCTAATAACTTTGGCCATTTAATGTAGCCGGATTATGGTTTTCGGGTAGAGAGAGAGAGAAAGCAGCGGTGAGTTAAGAGAAGAGATGGAACAACGAAAACTATTTATCATTAGGGTTGGGTTTAAAGAAATATTTATGATTTTTTAATCTATTATTCGATTACTTTTATAAGTGGGATTGGACTTTACAACGAGTCATTTGGGCCAAAATTACTTGTGAAACTTTAACTTTTATTTTTTAAGTTTGTTGTTTTTATTAATTCATGGCCAGTTAGTTAGAATATGTTTTTTCTAAAATATATTCCTTCCATCTTTAAATGAGTGTCAAAAAAATTATCTCACATTTGCTCTTGATTGATCAAAGGCAAATTTGAAAAAAAAAATCTACGTTTATTAAGGGAAGTAAGGAATAATTAATTCATTTAATATAAAATTTAATATGAACATTTTTTCAAAATGGTATATAATATTACATTTTGTATTATATAAGTATGTTTTATGGTTATAAGTTTCTATTTAGATGGCTATATTGGGATAAAATTGTATTTTTTTTTACAAATATACTATTTAGGGCTTGATGTTTATGATGTGAACAATTTGAATGAAATATATGTGATCTTTATAATGGATCAGGTTGGACTGAAATATATTTTTAATAAATAACATTTATTTAAAAAAATTACAATAATATTTATAGTTATTGTATTTTTTTTATTTAGTTCATGCAATTTGTTAAAGTTTTATGACTGTTTATTTAACGCACGAATGTTGTAATAGTTATTATTAATAAAAGAAACGAAAAATGGTGGTAGTTGTCGCTAGAGCTGTCAATACGGGCTGGCGGGGCGGGCCCAACCCGCCACTAAGCGGGACGGAGCGGGCCAAATTCCTAGCGGACTAGAAATATGTCAATCCAACCCGGCCCGCCTTGGGTTGGTGGGCCAGGCGGGCCAATGCGGGCTGTAAAAACACTTTTCTTCTGCATAATTCAGTTGCTTATATTCATATAAAATGATATGAATAAACTGCACACATTTATGTCACACAAAAACAAGAAAATGGCCAAGCTTATTTGTAAAGCCATTAAACATTTACAGCATGAAATTACAAGTTAACCTTCCTATTATAGAATGAAAATGGATTTCTGTTGTGATTATTTTTTATATACTGATGGAGAGAAGAAGGAGGAGGAAAATTGTGTTCAGATGTGCATTTTGTTTTCAAATAATACTTATTTTTATTTAAGGTGTTTGAAAAAATCAAACATAAAATGATCATCAAGATTAAGGAGTTACCTTACCTAAAGCTTTAAAATCAGAAACCATGGATTGTTGTCGGAGGCCGAAGGTCGGCTGCAGCCGTCGAAGAAATCAGGGGTTAAGAAATGAAAGAGGAAAAAAAAAGAGTTGGATGAGAAAAGTGATGGCTGGTAATAAATGGAGTATTTGTGGGAATTGATTTCTCTTGGGATACATATCATGGGTTCACTGCGAAACTCAGATTCGGTATCAGAGCTGTCAATACGGGGTAACTAGGGCTGTAAACGAGCCGAGTCGAGCCGAGCTTTGAGGTGTCTAGCTCGAACTCGACTAAAAATTAACGAGTCGAGCTTTTTTCGAGCTCGAGCTCGAGCCTGAAAAATTCGTTCGAGCTCGGCTCAAAACGAGTTTCAAGCTGTTCGCAAGCTTTTTTGCGAGCTTCACGAACTCGAGCTTTAACGAGCCGAGCTCGAGCTTAACTCGAATTTTAAAAAAAAATCTGAACTCAAACGATCTTTAGTTCGAGCTTTATCGAGCTTTTATTCGAATTCTCGAGCCTAAACGAGCTGAGCCGAGCCGAGCTGAGCCGAGCTCGAGCTTTGTCTTTGTCTCTACATAATTTTTTTTCAATTTTGATTTTTCATAATTCTTTATATTCTTACAAAAAACATAAAAAAATTGAATATAACTAAGAAAAATATTTATTATTTATTTTATACTTTTGAATGACATTTTAAAATGTCATATATTTTGAGACAAATTTTAAAATTTATTTTGAAACGAATAGAGTAATAATTGTAAAATGTTCAATTTATGTTAGGGATGGATGGATGGAGTCATGAAATATAACTTTCCTAATTACTACGACTACCTCTACTATCACTACCACCGCCACTACCACTACTACTACCACTACTACTACCACTACTATCACCACTACTACCACCACTATCACTACTACCGCTACTACCACCACTACGACTACTACCACTACCACCACTACTACCCTTACCATCACTACCACCACTACTACTACTATCACTACTATCACTACCACCACCACCAGCACTACTATCACTTCTACCACTACTACCATCACTACTACTACTACCATCACTACTACCACTACTACCACTACCACTACCACCACTACTACCACCACTACTATCACTACCACCACTACTACTACCATCATTATTACCATCATTATTACCACTATTACCACTACCACTACTACTACCACTACCACCACCACCACTACCACTACTACCACCACTATAACTACTACTACCACTATCAATACTACTATCACCACTACCACCACTACCACTACTATCACCACTACCATTACTACCACCACTACCATTACTACCACTACGAAATTTTGAAAAAAACTAAACAAATGAAAGTATAATAAAGAAATCAGGGACGGATAAAACCCTTTAATTTTTAAGTATAAATGTATAATTTTTTTATTTTTTATGAATAGTAATAAACATTTTGGACTTTTTTAAGTATTGAAGTTTTTTTCAAAAAGTTATATAAAAAAAGTTAGAAAAAAAACTAAACAAATGAAAATATAATAAATAAATCAGGGACGGGTAAAATCCTTTAATTTTTATGTATAAATGTATAGTTTTTTTATTTTTTATGAATATAAATAAATATTTTGGACTTTTTTTAGTATTGAAGTTTTTTTCAAAAAGTTATAAAAAATTATTAGAAAAAAACTAAACAAATGAAAGTATAATAAAGAAATCAGGGACGGGTAAAATCCTTTAATTTTTATGTATAAATGTATAGTTTTTTTATTTTTTATGAATAGAAATAAATATTTTGAACTTTTTATAGTATTGAAGTTTATTTCAAAAAGTTACATAAAAATGTTAGAAAAAACCTAAATAAATGAAAGTATAATAAAGAAATCAGAGTCGAGCTTATCGAGCCGAGCTCGGTCTCTAGCTCGAGCTCGAGTTCGAATCGTTTGCGAAAAATTTTATTCGAGCTTTTAACGAGTCGATCCCAATCCGAGCTTAAACGAGTCGATCCCGATCAAAGCTCGCCGAACAAACGAGCCGAGTCGAGCCGACTCGAAAAAAATTCGAGCCTGAAAATCGGGTCGAGCTCGAGTTAGACTCGAGCCTTCTCGAGCTCGAGCTTTTACGAGCCGAGCCCGAATCGAGCCCGAGCCTGTTCGATTCGCGTAACAGCCCTAGGGGTGACGGGGCGGGACGGACCAAATCCAACAAAACCCGCCACTAAATGGGGCGGGGTGGGGCAGGCCAAATTCCTGACGGACTGAAATATGTCAACCCAACCCACCTCTAATGCATGACAGGACGGGCTGGCCCGACGGGCCACTACAAGAAATATGTCTTTTAGATTAGAGACACTTTGCTTGGGACAGAAATTAACAATAGTCTCTATTTATACAAATTTGAGACAACAATTATATAATGCTCTTTCTTTTGAGACAGCAATTCTCTAATAGTCCCTAATTTGGGACAGCATTTTCTAATGGTCCCTGTTTTAACATGTAATATTTATGTCAGAGACGGTAATTGCCGTCTCTAAAACATTTGTGACACCCACTTATTGAGACCCCTATTTGTCCCTGTTTTATCCTAATTCAAACTGGGACGGTACAAGATCCTATTTTAGACAACTTAATGAGACCCTTTCCCGTCTCAATAAATATGATTTTTAGTAGTGGGCTCAACCCAAATTGACGAAATTGACGGTTAAAACCCGCCACTAAATGGGACGGGGTGGGGCAGGCCAAATTCCCGACAGACTGAAAATATGTCAATCCAACCCATCTCTAATGCATGACAGGACGGACTGATCCGACGGGCTCAACCCAAATTGATGAAATTGACGGTTCTAGTTTGTCGCCATTAATCTCTATGTAGCTCAGCCCCTAGGAGTTTCGAACTGGGATTGGTCAACTCATTTTAAAATAGAACATTCTCCAACTTTCTCGAAAAATAAATCATTCTTGATTGAATCATAGTCATCAGACCATGCATTTGAGTAGAACATTCTCCCATCTTCCCCAAAAAAAAGAACCTTCTAGAATCTTATTCTTGCTTCCTTCGTCATCTTGTTCTTTCTAGATCTCCTCCTCAGCTCTCCTTTTCCAGGAACCTATAAATTATCCTTCAATCTCCCCACTCTACTCACCGATACAAACAAACACAGCAAAATCAAATCAATTCATTTCTCAGCAAAACCAAAACAAATCACTTCTCCATTTCCTTCAATTCACCGCAAATGGATATGAATTTGATGGGATTCAACGCACCTTTATTCCACGCGCTCAACCATATCCTCGACGACACCGTCACCGGCGACAAGTCCGCCGCCTGTTCTCCAACTCGCAACTACGTTCGCGACGCAAAAGCCATGGCAGCTACACCGGCGGACGTGAAGGAGCTCCCGAATTCGTACGTCTTCGCTGTTGACATGCCCGGAGTGAAATCCGGCGAGATTAAGGTAACGGTGGAAGATGATAATGTGTTGGTAATAAATGGAGAGAGAAAGAGGGAAGATGAGAATAAGGAAGGAGTGAAGATTGTGAGAATGGAGAGGCGAATGGGGAAGTTTATGAGGAAATTTGCGTTGCCGGAGAATGCTGATGTTGATAAAATCTCGGCGGTTTGTCAAGATGGTGTCCTTACGGTTACGGTAGAGAAATTGCCGCCGCCGGAGCCGAAGAAGCCCAAGACTATTCAAGTCAACGTTGCTTAGATAGATTTGTGACTCGTGTTTTAGCAGTAATATAGTGTCGTGCGCCTCTGTTCTTAGAAATAAATCTGTTTCTTTTTTCTTTTTCTTTTTTTTGACCTTTGAATATGATATGGTTTCTTGTACTCTTCTTCATAATAAAATGTAATGTTTTTCAATTTTTTTGTCCATTTTAAAACAAATTGTAACTTACACACGTTTATTTGAAGGGAAAATATTTTTTGAAAAACGTTTTTTCTTTTTTTGATATTTGGTAAGTATCAAAAAACAGAAAAAAATATATTTTTAACAACCCTCACCACCCTCACCAACCACCAATCCCCTTCCCACGATCAAACCTGTTTACTTATAATTAAATTAATTTATTTTTTAGCAATTCCCCCACCCAACCCCACTCTCCTACTCTCGGCCATCCACCCTACCCTCTACACTCTCAGCTACCTACCCTACCCCACACCTATCCCACCCCTACACTATCATCACCCTAGCGTAACATTATATTACCCTTTATATTTTCCACACCACCCTATCCTACCCCACACCCACCCACCTCACCCCTACTAATCCCCACCTCCTACTCTACCACCCTACCTCTATCACCCTATTCCACCCTATTTATTTCAAATTATCTCAAATTATGTTTTCATCGAAAAATATGTTCATTTAACATATGAAATTTTTTACGAAAAATATTTTACTTATCAAACAGGCGAAAACATGTTTATCTCATTTTTCGAAAAACATTTTCATTTTCCGAAATATATTTTGCAGAAAATCATTTTTCAAAATTTATTTTACGCGAAAGAAGGCTTATAATATAAAAGAAATAGCTTTTTAGTGTAACCATACTCTTTATCTTTATGAATATTGCTCATTATAAATTATAATAGACACACAAGTTATAAGCATTACTCACTGTGGCAATATGATTTTGTTACATTTGTTTCTTTTTTTTTTTAATCTTTCAATATCTTTTTTAAATTAAATTACTTCTGTTTTAAAATATTATTATTACAATAAACTAACTCATGCGTTACTTCTTCTTTTAAAGAAAAAGTCTCTAAAATTATACTCCATCTGTTCCACCTGAGTGGATATCAAAAAATTGGACACAAAAATTAAGAAAAAATATAAAATTAAGGAAAAATATAAGATATAATTACTAGGAGGAGGTGTTTGTGAGTATAAAAAATAAAATAGGAGATAGAATGAATGAGACGTGGAGACCAAAAAAATGGCCACAAGAATTCAGGAAAAAATTGAGAGAGAATTAATAGGGAAGGTGTTTTTGAGTATAAAAAATAAAATAGGAGAGAGAATAAATGGGATGAATAGTAAGTTGATTGGTGTTGTGAGTATAAAAATAAAATATGAGAAATAATGAATGGAAAAAATAATGTAAAAACTATGCTATTTTAGACAGTGTTTACTCACATATGACGAATGAGAAAAGAAATAAGTATTCAATCAAAATGGAGGGAGGGAGTAATTTTTGATATTGATGTGCCTATGCTATTTGTACGGTACGCGGTGTCATCACTATCCATGAGATTTGGAGCATTGATGTGTGAATAGACATGCCCCCACGGTTCATGTTTGAACCGGATGAATCTGCAGTTTTAAAATCGTCGGTAATCTAGGCGTCAAATTAGCGGCGGTAATGAAACGAATATTCGTTTTTAGCGACAGAATTCAACGGCGAAATTAAATTTCGTCGGTAATATCAGCGCCAAATTTATTCCGTCGCTATAGCATCATTTTCGCCGCTATATAGTGACGGAATAATTTCGCCGCTGGTAATTCCGTCACTAAAGACACAGTTTCTAGTAGTGTTTGAACCGTTGAAAAATCGTTAAAATCGTTAATCGGATGAACCGTTGAACCGGGGAACCATGAACCGGCGATTTACGGTTCATATGCGATTTAGGCTTTGAAATCGGCGGTTCATACCCGCGGTTCATATTTTTGGGAACGAAATTCGTGGTGGTGGTGGTCGTGGTGGTGGTGATGGTGGTCGTGGTGGTGGCGACGGTGGTAGTTCTCAAAAGAATGTGACTAGTTCAAGGTTCTAAAAATCGCTAGGCGGCGCCTAGGCGGCGAGGCCGGGCCTAGCGCCTAGAGCGCCTAGGCGGGGCCGAGGCGGGGCCGCGAATTTACACACATTTTTATATATATTTCATAGTTTCTGTCCATAGTGACAAATTCAAGAGGATAAATGTATAAATCTTGAACAACTCAACTATGGGTCAGGGCATTTCGGTCATTGAACCATAACATTAGAAGACGGCGTCATTTCTCAAAACCCTAACATAAAGTATATAAAGTCTGGAAAAAACCCTACTGAAAAGAAATCCTAAAACTGCAAATTACGAAAATGTCCAAAACAATGAAAAAACGGATAAAAACTTCAGAAGGTCGTTTGAGGCCCTTAGAAGCGTTTTTTGGCGTATTTATGGGCCGCTCAGGGGGACATAGCCCAATTACTTTTGTTCCTCTCGAAAAGACAGTCGTTTTGATATGATGTACGTCCCGTAACTCCTCCGGAATCAAAAGTTACACCCGTTACGGTCGAACGCATCTAAAAACTCGAACGCCAACTCTTCGACCGCCTAGACCGCCCAATCCCCCCTAGGCCCCGCCTAGCCCCGCCTAGTCCCGCCTAATCCCTCCCATCCCGCCCAGCCGCCTAGATAGCCTAGCCCCGCCTAGCCCGCCTAGCGCCTAATTGCCCCGCCTAGCCTAAAGTCGCGGCGCCCGGCCGCCGCCTAGCGCCTAGGCGCCGCCTAGGCCGATTTTTAGAACACTGGACTAGTTGGAAGGCCACTTTCTATGGGAAAAAACGTTCTAAAGGTACATCTTTTTCTATCCCCGTTGAGCTTAATACATACTTAACCACTACATTTGAAGTGTTTGAATCCGATGAAGATTTTAACATTCTTAAATGGTGGTCAAGAAGAGGATCTCATTTTCCTATACTCTCCATAATTGCAAAAGAAATACTTGCATCTCCCGCTTCAACGGTTTCGGTAGAACACGTATTTAGTATATCCGAAAATGTTTTGTCTCCAAGACGTTCTAGGCTCGCCGTGGGAAATTTAGAGTATCAAATGTGTGTTGGAGATTCCGTTAGGGCGGAAAATCGAGATCAAGAACAACATTTTTCTTCCGAAGATGATGAATTTTTTGAGGATGACTCTTTCGAAGGAGAAGGAAATAATTAGATAATTTTTTAGTGCCTTTGTATTTTATAATTTATAACTTTAGAATTTATTAATTGTTAGGTAATATTGTTTTAGTATCTTTGTATTTTATAGTTTATATATTTTTTAAGTTTAATTGTGTAATTTAATTTTGAGGTAAGGCTCCTAAATGTCCCCCCTTAATTTTAAAAGGGTAAAGTTGATTGTCCCCCTCTATGTAAATTTGCTTAATATTAATAAAATTATAAGTGTATCGTCCCTTTTTAAAAAAATATATATTTTTGTCCTATTCAACCCATTAATTCCTATAAAAATATGAAATTTAAAATTTTCTTATTACTTATGTAAAGTAAATAATTTATAATGTATCAAAAAATTGAAAAAAAAAAACAAACTTTGAAAAAAAATTGTCTAAAAACTGCTCAAAATATTTTATTTTTAAAAAAAAAGATGAACCAGATGAACCGGAAAACCGTACCGCGAATCGTCGAACCGTGAACCGTGAGTTAACGGTTCATAAATGATTTTGATTTTTGACAAACCGTGAACCGGGCATGTCTATGTGCGAAGTGATATCGTAGGGGTAAATTTGCACGAACAAATGAAAACAATAGACACAAGTTAAGGGGTCATTTATGATTTTTTGTGAATAATAACATTCAATATATGAAAGAAAAAAAAAGACATGATGATGCCAAAATGTCGAATCAGCCCAAATTCAAGCGATCGGTTCTGCTCCGGCGATTGCTTAGCCTGAAAATAAAATAAAACACATAAACTAAGCCGAGGGCTTCACCGGCGAAGGCCCTCCGACGTGAGAGTAAGTTCACGATTTGTAGAGAGAGAGAGACTAATTTGACATAGTTTCGGAATATAAAAGTAACGTACTAGAATATGGAAATTATGGCTTGTATTTATAATGATGGATTGACAGAATCCATATTGAATTTGGACTATAAAGAGATAAGGTAATATCCTAGGAGGATTATATCTGTTAGAGTCCTTAATTGGTTGGAATTAATGTAGGAGGTGGGTACAATTCTGATAAGATTGTAACTACTTAATCCTTGTTTGAATAGGATTGCTATGACTGCTTGCCGGAAAGCCGAGATGACTGAATTCCTTATCTCATTGTGTGCAGGTAAGCCGAGATGAATGAATTCCTTTCCTCATCATATGAAGATATGCCGATATGAAGATACGCCGAGATGAATGAATTTGTCTCCTCGTCATATGAAGATATGCCGAGGTACAAACTTTCCTCTCCTCGTCATACCTGACCGTCTCGGTCCATGATGAGTCGGGGAAGGAATAAGAAATATGTGGAGCCTATTATGACAACATCAAGGCCGAGGGAGGCACCTCGTCCTCAAGGGAGGCGATCCCGGCCTACGAGGGAGGTCTCCTCGGCCCTTATCGTTGGGCATTTATATTTGCTTGTTGGGCCTTGGTAAGCCTTGGTCGGCCTTGTTAATGCTGTGACGGTTGTACGAGAAGCCCATGTCGTAACTTGAGATGGATTATGTTTATGGCCTAATCCACTTAAGCCTGACCCGGACAAGCCCATGTTCGTATCTCGGTTTATACTGTTCAGTGGCCCCCGACTTTCTAGCTCGGCTTAGGACGAGGAGAAAGTCTCTCGTCCTCGGCTTATGAGATTACGAACAGGTTGCCACGTGCCAGCGTCGCTTCAAATGTGTGTCGTTCCATTATCCCCCGGTTAGTGGTACAATGATGAGCACGTCCCACGATGTTCTGACACGTCTTGGAAGTTGCCAAATGCATTTAATGGTGGGGGCACCAACCCGTTGACCCATTTAATTTATGGGTTTAACCCGGATGATAGGGTTATAAAAAGCAAAATCCCTTTTCATTTTATACTTTTCTCAGCCCAGGTATTTTGAGAGCAAAACCAAGGAGATTTGAAAAATCACCGCATTCTTGACTGCTCGTGCCCAGATTCTCGCCGACGACGCTTGATTCTCCATTCGATTCCGACCAACTTCCAAAAAACAGGTATACATTCTTCTCTTCTACTGATTTCCGAACTTGATTTTGCACTTTCTAGGATTTTGGTAGGGTTTTAATTTTGAAACTTCCATTGTTGACCCTTGAAGCTTTTTTTGGAAATTTTGATTTTCTTGAATATCTGTTTGAACTTCCATTGGACCCTTCGTTCCCCCTTAGAAATGGCTCATTCTTGGGACCATACCCCTCGATTCCGTTACGGGTACCACAAAGGCAATTTAAGGGTTTATCGGAGAGAGAGAGGGCCATGATTGTTGGTGACCTTGGCGGAGGTCGGAGAAATGTTGACGAAGTACGGACGTACGAGAATGTACATCCAGTACCCGGACAAGACGAGGATAGACCGAGTTGACTCGTTATCCCCCAGTATAATCTTGTATGAGAGTAGAGCCGAGATAATTGAGCACATCAATTTGTTCTACCCGTCTTCAGATCATATTGCTCGTCTTCATCTGAGTGGTAAGGCTCCCTCCTCGGCCTTACTATAATGATGAGGAGGGGCATCCCTCTTCCCCGTCTTAATATCAGCCTGGAACAATGTAACTAAATTTTTGCTCCTCAGCCTATTGCAGATATGACGGGAAGAGGGGGTGAGGCCTCCACGTCCACCAAGATCGTTGATGGCGAACAAGTTGAAGGAAAAGGTGGTCGAGGAAGAGGAGGCTGTTGGGTATGCATGTTTTAACCTTCCTATTTTGTATTAGATTTGATTGATACCATAACCTCCTGTCTATTTTAAGGACTTTAGGACCCTGTGTAATGAAGCTTAGACTTCAATTTTTTAGCTAAGTCCATTTTATAGAATAGGTTAATCTTAGGCTTGAAGTATGGCACAAGACTCATTGGATGTAAGGTTGCAGTTCCAGCAGTATTCAAAACCGCCCCTTAGAACCGCACATGCAACCGCATGTATGATTCCTTGAATCTGCTCAATGAACTACCTCAGTGCAAACCGCTTGTTGAACCGCATCATTGCAGTTTTCTACAACCGCATCCTTGCAACCCCCTGGTGTAGCAAACCGCACATTCCTAACCGCGTCTCACCAACCGCATCCAATGATTGGCTACTTGAAGTGAACAACTTTTTATCCGTTGGAATCCACGTCAGCAATATCAAAAGTCAACCACCATATCTTGTCACGTGATTCAATGTCAGAAAAGATCTGCAAGGATCTTGAAAAGGTGACAGGTGTCCTAACCTCATTGCTTGCGGTGGAGCACGATCGGCTTTATCTACAGCCGGTATGCAAAGGACAAAAGTGGTTCTTTGTGGACGATAGGATTGCATCAAGTCTTGTCCTTACATTTGTATCCAACGGCTAGTTTCTTGATGCTTGGGTATAAATACCCCTAATCTTCACCATTTGAAGATTGCTTGAAAATTTGAGAAGTGTTGTGTTCAAAGAAGCTGAAGCTCTGCCCAGAAATTGTTCAACCCTTTGAATCTTCATCTTCATACCTCAAGAAATATTCCCAGCCCAGAAATCAAGCCTTAACACACTCAAGAATCATTGAGCTCTACATCTCACAGATTTAAAGAGCCTTGATCTTGTTCTCACACACACACCTCATTTGTTCTAATCACATAGATTAAACACTTGAGATACACTGGTTATAGTTTTGGATTTGTTCTTCATAGAAAAGATTTTATTGTACTTTGTAATCTCTCAAATACTTAATATAAAATCTCTCTTAGAAATCCAAGACTAACCATCTTGGTAGTGGATGTAGATCGTTTATCGATTGAACCACTCCAAATAGCGTGTTCTTACTTTCTGCATTTATATTTCTTGTGCTTGCTAATTATTTATCTTTGTCTCTGTTTGATCTTTATTTAGTTATCCATTATTGTGAAATAGTGTTTGGAGTTAACAAAGTCAAAACCACACGTGTTTGTAAAACTGCACTTCCCAAAACCGCACCACCAAAACCGCATTTTACAAACCGCCTCTCAAAACCGCTTTACACTCTATTATTCCGCTGTGCATTTTACACTATCACTTGCAGTCTATTATCAACTGCAAGAGGATTTTGTAAGCAAGAGGTTTAGTTTCTATAAGAGGGCGAAAAATTTTAAACAGCTATTCACCCCCCCCCTCTAGCTGTATTTTCACCCTTGTTGCCACCTTTGGGACCAACAAGTGGTATCAGAGCAAACACATTTTAAAACCACTGTTTTTCAAGCTTAACAGCTTGTGTGCCGATTCGATATGGCAACCTCAAAGACAATGACTACTGTTAACTATTCACACATTCCAATGTTGGACGAAGACTACTTTGACATCTGGAAGTGCCGAATGCTTATTCATTTGGAAACCATAGATGAAATGCTGGTGGAGTGCGTGATCAATGGCCCTCTAATTCCAATGAAGGCTAACACTGATGCAACCACCAATGCTGAAACTCCAGAGGTCAAAAAGCCAAAAGATTAGTGGTCGGATGAAGAGAAGAGATTAGTTGCCTTGGACAGCAAGGCGAGGTTCATCATTTCTGGGACCCTCCCCGTATCAACTCTACAGAAAGTGATGTACCTCAAAACCGCAAAGCAGATGTGGGATGCCATAGAGAGCTACCTCGAAGGTGACGAAGAGTGCAAGGAAAACAAATTATACACTGTTGAAAGATCCTACAACAACTTCAACAGAAAACCCAACGAAACCTTGCGTCAAACCTACGATCGCTATGTTGAGGTAGTTAATGCTTGTAGATCTCTTGGTAAAACTTTAACCGATAAGGAAATCAATATGACTTTCCTATCTGCTTTAGGTTCTAGATGGGTAAATAAGGCTACCTCTCTAGAAGACTCCAAAGTATTGGGTACTTGGTCGTTAAGTAACTTGTATGCCAATCTTAGAGTTTATGAACTTAAATTGAATCATATTGAAGAGATAGAAGGTAAAACCAAATCGCTTTCTATGTCTGTAGTGGAACATGAAGAGAAACCATCCACATCCAATCAAACCACTGATCCTTCTATATCAACCTCATCACTCATCGAGATGGATGATGATGATTTTGCCATGTTTGTGAAAAGATTCCAAAAATTTAGAAAATCTTCAAAACCTTTCACAAAATCTTTTTCAAAAGGCAAACCTCCTGCAACATTTTCTAGGGCTGCAGATACAAAGAAGAAGAGTGACTTGGTTTGCTACAACTGTAGAAAACCTGGCCACTTTGCATCTGAGTGTCCACAGCCTAAATATGAATATATGAAAAAGAAAACTTTCCCTTCGAAATTTTCTCATCGTAAGGGAATGGTTGCTGAGGAGGAAGAGAATACCAAGGAATTAGCAACTTGGATTGAAACAGATTCTGAGGATGGAAGTGACGGTGAAACCGAAGAGGTTAACCTCTGCTTAGTTGCAGACGCTTCTGATGACTCAGATTCTGAATCATTTGAGTTGCATGATATGGAGGAAAAGGAGGTTTTTGCAAAACTTCCAAATTATAAATTGGATGATGATATCAAACTTACTCCTAGCGTTAAGATAGGAAATTGTTCGTATTCACGTCCCATTTTCTCATCTAAAACTGCTCCACCTTCAAAAGCTATTCCAAAGAAAATTTTGAAAAAGGTGGTGGAAGAGGTTTCTCCCATGGAACATGAAAAGATGTTCAAGGAAGCTGAAATGGTGATCCATCAATTCTCAAATCTTAAGAAAGCCTTAAGCTTAGCTCATGATGAACTTAATCTGTACAAGATGGAGAAAACTGTGATGAGGTCTGAAATTTCTAATCTTAAGGACCAAATCAAACAGATGACTCCTCTTGCTGATCAAAACCGCATCCTTGAAACTAAGGTTGCTGCACTTCAACTCAGGAATGATGACTTGGTAACCCAAATCGACGATCGCCAAAAGATTATTGATTCGTGGCTCAAGTCTCAATCCACCAATGATAAAATCTTGGACTTCCAAGTTCCTCCTGAAACTAAGGATGGTCTAGGGTTTGGATCTGAGGAAGAGGAGAAGTGTGCATCCTCGAGTGAAAAGGATGAGGAATTTCCAGAACTAACTAAAGAAATTCCCAAGGAGAAGCTTGCTAAGGGTAAGGGTAAAGCAAGACAAGTAAATTATGTCTACCCTAAAGGAAAGCAATATGGGAAGAATTCTGTGTTGAAACCTAAGAATTCTGTGGAAGCACCTGAAGAGGAAATGGCTTATGGAATTGGTAGAATCCCTGCTCCAACCACTTCTGGTGGAAAAGGCGGTTCTGCTAACTCTAGGTCTGACCGCGTTTCTTCTTCGACCGCTCCTCCTGCCTTCAAAAGCAAGAATAGCGTTCCCAGGAAATACGTGGTCAAACCAAAGCCTGTTCCCTTTGTATCAGCTGGAATGTTAGCTGGAACCGCACCTCCCAAACCGCTTCCTTGTCCCAAACCGCATGGAACTCCTAAGAAGAGTAAGGAGTTAGTAAAACCTCATGATGCTTGTAGCTTTTATAAATGTTCTGTGTGTGATGGTTTAGGTCACAAGGCTGCAGAATGCCTTTTGCGGTTCACACCCAATGCCAGGAAGAGCAAACCTCCTTCTGTCAAACAGGTGTGGGTTGTAAAGGGTTGCTAACTTCAGGACCCAAGAAATAAAGGGGGACCTCGTTCTTAATGTTTACATTTCAGGTCCTCTGCTTCATGGCTGGTCACTCCAAGGATAATGAATGGTATCTTGATAGTGGCTGCTCAAGACATATGACTGGAGATAGATCATTACTTGAAGATGTCATTGAAGCAAGTGGTCCATCTGTAACCTTTGGTGACAATAACAAAGGCAAGACCATTGGATATGGTGTGATAAGGAGAGGAAACCTAACCATTGAGAAGGTTTCACTTGTCGATGGACTCAAGCACAACCTCCTTTCAATTTCTCAATTTTGCGACAAAGGAATGCTTTGCAACTTCACGTCATCAAATTGCTTTATCAAAGATAGCATTTCCGGCGTCACCCTACTTACAGGGATTCGTAAGAGTAATATTTACATTATTGATCTAAATTCTGCATGTAGTATTACTAATCTCTGTTTTGTAGCTAAGAATGTGAGCGAAAATAGTTGGCTATGGCACAAGAGGTTAAGCCACTTGAACTTCAAGTATCTTGCAAAGATTGGTAGGGAAAACCTCGTTCGTGGTTTACCCAAAGTGGCTGACCACCATCCAGAGAAATGCTGCATGCCAGCCTGTAAGCAGCCGCGTCGTCTTTCACCTCCAAGACCGCTCCATCAACTTCAAGATGCTTACAACCGCTTCACATAGATTTGTTTGGACCCGTGAACCACCGCCAAAGATTGGAGGAAATAGATATACCTTAGTGGTGGTGGATGATTATTCAAGATATACGTGGGTTGAGATGATGATTTCCAAAGATGACTGCTATGAGATTCTCACCGCACTCTTTAGACGGCTCCAAACTCAAAAAGAAGATGACATCGTTAGTGTTCGATCAGATAATGGAACAGAATTTAAGAACAACGGTGTTGCTCAGTATTGTGATGACCATGGGATTGATCACAATTTTTCAACCGCTGGTGTTCCACAACAAAATGGGGTTGTGGAAAGGAAGAATAGGACGTTGATTGAGGCTGGAAAGACAATGATATCTGAAGCGAAGCTACCTCAGTACTTTTGGGCTGAAGCAATCAATACCGCATGCTTCACTCAAAACCGCTCCCTCATCAACAAAACCTATAATAAGACTCCATATGAGCTTTGGCGAGGAAGAACCCCCAACATTGCATTCTTCAAGATCTTTGGCTGCAAATGTTTTGTCCTCTACAACGGAAGAGAAAATAGAGGTAAATTCGGAGCCAAGGCCGACGAAGGTATTTTTGTTGGGTATGCTAAACATTCTAAAGCTTTTCGTGTTTTCAATAAAACTAGTTTAAAAATAGTAGAGTCTGTCCATGTTACTTTTGATGAGCATTCTCTCCTTGAGCCACATTTGGCTCCAAATGTTGCTGATGATTTTGTTGAGCATAATGAACCAGGTGAACCATCTCAAACCGCACCTGAACCTCAACCGCAAAATCCAGCACCCTCAACTGACATTCCCTCAAACCGCAATTTTCAAACCGCACCTGAAGAACCCTCTCCAGATGCAACTGCAAGGGAAGATGAAGTTGAAAATTCCCCTATCCAGCTTATAGAACCTCTTCGTCAACTTACATTCCATGACTTCACTGAAGGATCTAACGATGTTCCAATTGAAGATCTTCAGCAAACCTCAGTCCAACCAGACTTACCCCCGGAGGTTCGTGAAGTCAGCAGTCACCCCCTCACTAATGTGATTGGTGATCTGTTTTCCGGTGTTCAAACAAGGAGATCAAATTATGACGAGCATACTTCTCTTTTATCTCAAGTTGAACCCAAGAAGATTGATGAAGCACTCCAAGATTCCAGTTGGGTTGTTGCTATGCAAGAAGAACTCAACCAGTTTGAAAGATGCAAGGTCTGGACTTTGGTGCCTAGACCTCAGGATCAAGGAGTGATAGGAACTAAGTGGGTATTTAGGAATAAGATGGATGAGAATGGAAGCATCACTAGGAATAAAGCAAGGTTGGTTGCACAAGGATATAGGCAAGAAGAAGGAATTGATTATGATGAAACCTTTGCTCCAGTTGCAAGATTGGAAGCTATTAGGATCTTCTTAGCCTACGCCTCCTTCAAGCGTTTCAAGTTATATCAAATGGACGTGAAGAGTGCTTTCCTCAACGGTGAACTTCAAGAGACCGTATATGTTGCCCAACCTCCTGAATTTGAAGACTCCAAATTTCCCAATCATGTCTACAAACTCCAAAAAGCTTTGTATGGACTTAAGCAAGCTCCAAGGGCATGGTATGAGACTCTTTCTAAATTTTTACTAGAAAAAGGATTTAAACGTGGTAAAATCGATACAACTCTTTTTATTGCCAAATATAATGAGCATACTTTACTTGTTCAAATTTATGTCGATGATATTATTTTTGGTTCTACTAATGAGTTGCTTTGTAAGCGTTTCGAGAAGCTAATGAAAAGCAAGTTTGAAATGAGCATGATGGGAGAATTAACTTTCTTCCTCGGGCTTCAAATCAAGCAATGCGAAGAAGGTATCTTCATTTGCCAAGCCAAGTACACCAAGGAGTTGATAAAGAAGTTTGGATTAGAAAATGCTAAAGCATATGATACTCCTATGGCCACCGGCAATAAGCTAGATAAAGATCTCAAAGGTAAGAAAGTTGATCAAACTTTATATCGAGGTATGATTGGCTCATTACTTTACTTAACTGCTAGTAGGCCCGATATCATGTTTAGTGTCTGCGTATGTGCTCGCTATCAAGCTGCATCCTAGAGAAGCACATCTTATTGCATAGCCAAGCGTATAATCCGCTATTTATCCGGAACCACTAACCTTGGACTTTGGTATTCCAAAGATTCGAACTTCGATCTTGTAGGTTATTCAGATGCGCATTATGCGGCTTGTACTATTGACAGGAAAAGCACTAGTGGTACTTGTCATTTCCTTGAATAGACTAGTTGCTTGGGGCTGCAAGAAGCAAGCTTCAGTTTCAGTGTCAACCACAGAGGCCGAGTATATTGTCGCGGTAGTTGTTGTCAAATCCTTTGGATGAAGCCAGTTGGTAGACTATGGAATCCATGAAGGGAATTGCCCCATCATGTGTGACAACACTTCAACTATTTCAGCCTCCAACAACCCCGTCATGCATTCCAAGACCAAGCATATTGATATCAAGTATCATTTCCTCAAAGACCATGTGGAGAAGAGGAATATCCATTTAGAGTACGTGGGGACAGACAACTGCATTGCTGACATCCTCACAAAGGCTCTTGACTCCAAGAGGTTTTCATTCCTTAGAGGAGAAATGGGTATGCTTGAACTTAAATAAATTCCATTCTTTTTATTAACTAACTTGGTTGTTGAGTATAGTTTCAATTCCACTGTTGAACCGCGTGTACCAAACCGCAAGGATGTCCAACCGCACTGCAGCCAACCGCTTCACTCAAACCGCATACTGCAGCTCAACCGCTTGGACCTCAACCGCGTTTCAACTTGGAGTAATTTCTAACTTTTGCTTATGTTTAAAAAAAAAAAAATAAATAAAAAAAAAAAATAAAAAACTGTTCAACTTCTTTTTATTTATTTTTCAGTCCTTATTTTTTCTTTAAGGGTTTATTTGCAAATGTTTTCCCACGAAAATTTAAATTCTAAGAGCATTCAATGCAAAGGGAACATTAGCATTAAATGGCCTTCATGTCAGCCGTCATTGGCTGATGGGATGAAGCTGAAAGGGTGCTAATTTGCAATGATTCACTGAGTTGGTGAGTTAATTTGTCCTTTCAACTGCCAAACCCTAAACCCTTTCCTATAAATAGAAGACATAACCTACCTTTTCAAACTTTCCATTCTGTCTTCTCTGACCTTGTACCTTCAAGTGTCAGTATTTTCACCAAACTTTTCTTCTCTCTCTTCGTAATCTGGTTAAAAAACTCTAAGCTTCAAATCAATGGCACCCAAACCTATTGAAGACATGGTATGATTTCTTAGACCTAAACTTCTTAATCTTCTGCAAATCATAACATGTTTATTTGTTAATCTGCCATTGTTGACCTTGAAAGCTTCGAACACCCATAATCTGATTTTTGTTCATTAATGCTTTGTTTCTTGATCATTTTGAATGAAATTTGTTGGGTTTTGCTCGGATTATACTTCTAATTCTAATTATGTACTTTGTTTCATGATCAATACACATTCTGAGCACTGATTTTTATTTTTAAACTCTTTAAGTTTCGAAACCCACTTCTGTATTTTTGCATTTTCTGGGTGATTTTGAGTAAAGTAGTTATTGTTAATGATATATTGTTAATCTACCGCTTCAATGTGATCATTTTGACATGTTATTTGTTCATTTTGGTTAACTTTCATCAAATCTGTTCTTGGTGTTCTTCGTGTTCTTCATGCACTCATGTAACTGTTCATCTCCATTTTCAGAAATTTCTCATATTTTGGTTTGACCTAACTTTCAATCTTGTTTTTCTTAACTTAGAAATTTTTTGGAAATATTGGATTTCATTTGCATATTTGAACCGCGTCATTAGAACCGCATGCTATGTTTTGAAACCGCACTTATAATTGCTGATTTCTTGTTTCAAAACCGCATCATATTAACCGCTTAGTTTTCTCTCTAAGCCAACCGCATGCTGTAAACCGCTTATTCTTTTGAACCGCATGCTTAGAAATTACTAAAGTATTACTAAGTATATAGGCTGGACACCATAACCTTCCTCTCTAAGCACCGCTTGCAGTGTGGAATAACCTTGGATTACAATGCCACGTACTATGTAAATATACTTTTGTATTTTTCTTATTCGTTTTCCTACTTGTATTCACAGTTTCCTTGAGGTTGGAAACTCTCATTTCCAAAACCGCAATATTGCCAACCGCAAAGGTGCACCAACCGCTTGAGAACTGTGATTTTCCTAATATGTTCTAACTTATGTGTTTTATTTGTAGAATACCAAGTATTTCCTGCCAGGTTGGGAGATAAACGAACCTGAGTTGCAGACTGATGCTCTTGGAAGAGAGATGATAAAGAAGATGAAAGCCTCTGGAATCCTTCCCCTCTTCAACAAACAGCAAACATATACCATCCCTCTCGTTTATTGATCAATTCTACTGCACCGCTAGCCAAGGGAGAGACCGTCCTTTCAGATGGAACTAAGATCCCCAACTTAGTGGGAATTGTAGAAGGATTCAAAGTCTCTATTGACTACCTAGATATCGTAGGCACCTTTGACTTCCACGTATCTAATGCTCCAGCTTGAAGTATCCCAGAGATCCAAGATGCTACTTGCTCCACTATCACCGGAAGGCTAGATTCCTTGTCTGGCTCCTACAAGAAGATAGCAAGGAAAGAGTTTGGAGAACGGATGAGCCACTTGTGCTACATAGTTGGAAAGTCTGTGTGTGGAAAAACTGGAAACCACAACAACTTTACTTCTCATCGTGGCGTATTGCTTGCTATCTTCATTGGCATGAAGCTCCATTGGCCCAAGATCTTGATGAGAGAACGGCCAAGAAGATTGATGCTTAAGCCTAAAGACCAAAGATGTGCATACCAGGTGGAGACCCTTTGGGAGATTGCTGACCGCCATCTTTGGCAATTATCAACACTTGGAAGATATGAGGACTACTACCCCTGACATTTGCTATCATTGGGGAGATGAAGAATCCTTAGGCCTCAAGACTTTACACTCCTTCAGATTCTCTTTTGGCAATAATGACTACAGGGCTCTCTATGATGCTGATACCTTCCAACCCAAAGAACCTTTTGTTGAGATGACCCCTGCAACCGCGGTCAAGGGCCTGACTAAAGCTGCAAAGGCGGTTTCAAGAAAAAGAAAAGCTCCTGCAGAACCACTTATAAAGAAAACCAAAACCGCACCTACCCAACCGCGTGGTGCATCTGGTGCAGGCCCTAGCAAGAAAAAGCCAAGGAAAGAGAAAGAAAAGATGACACTTCTGGATGAAGTGATTGAAGAAGAAGAAGAAGAAGAAGAAGAAGAAGAAGAAGAAGAGGAAGATGCATCTATTCCGCCATTGATTGCCAAGGCCAAAAAGGCAAAGGAAACTCAGGTTGAGCTAGCCAAGATGACGGATGAGGAGCTAGCTGCTTACTATACAGCTGAGATTGATAGAATAAAAAGGAAGCAAGCTGAGAAGGGTGCTGCCTCAGGTAAAACAAAGGAACCAATTCCCCAACCGCCACCTTCTCAACCGCCCCAAACCCAAACTCTTATTCCAACACCACCTCAATCTCCTAACAGTTCCCATCATTCCTCACCAGCCAAAACTCTACCCCCTAAACCGCTCTCTCCTCCTCAACCGCAAAGAGCTGCAACCGCTCAGGGGGAGAAACCTAAGAGGGTTAAACAGATTGCCAAAAAGAATACTCCAACCAAAGGCCCCAAGCGGTTTCTTCAACGAGTTAGAAATCAACCTTCCCCTTCTCCATCTTCTTCTAAATCTTCTTCCTATTCCACTTCCCATACACCATCCCAATCCCCTTCTAAATCTCATTCTTCCTCCTACCAATCCAAAACACCAACTCCCTCACCTCAGAAAACAAACCGCTCCCCATCTATCCAAAATTCAAACCGCGCCCAATCACCACCTTACTCACATCACACTCCAGCCATCTCTATTTCAAACCTTAACCGCGACAAAACACCATCCCCTAACCGCGTCAATACTCCTCCACCTTCTGAACATTCCCCCCAACATAAATCTCCTACTCCTGACCGCCTTCCAACCCCACCTCTTCAAACCTCTCCCATTCCACAAACTTCACCTACTCAACAGAAATCCCTTTCGTTTGAAGTTCACACCACCAGTTCATCCTCAAATTCCAACCCTATCACTTCTGGAATTCCAACCACAAATATTCCACCTCCTCCTTCGAACGCACCTACTCAAACCGCACCAATTCCTACCTTCTCAACCGCACCTATTCCTTCCATTCCAATTCCAACCGCTTCCATTCCTTTAACCCAAACTCAACCTATTCCTCCTCCAACCGCTTCACCCTTTACTGTCCCAGCCAGCCGTCTTTTCCAAACACTCCTAAACCCCTTATCCCAAAACGCACCTCCAACCCAATCTCAACCGCCTCCCTCAATTACCCAAATTCCATCCATCCCAACCGCTCCCTCTGACTACCTTCAAATTCTTTCCACCCTTCAACTGATTCAATCACAGTTGATTGTAAACCAAGGCCACATGCTAAAACTGACTGAATCCAACATGGCCTTAACCGCATCCAATGCCAACCTTGAAGCCTCCAACCGCTCCCTGCATGCCAAGGTTGATGCTCAAACCGCTGAAATGGCTAACCTTAAATCCCAATTGCTTGATGCCATTAAGGGGGAGAGATCACCTTCTGATGTTGAAGCCCTTAAAACCGCTGCTGAATCCTCCCTCTTCAAGTTCAAAGTTGAACTCCAGAAAGCGGTTCTTGACTTCCTGGGTGATTCTGTCAACAGGGATCAAATCAAGGATTCTATGCAACAACTCACAAATGCTTTCTGTGATTCTGTAGATCATACTATAGGGAGATTCAAAACAGAATTATTGGGAGATATAAGGAACCTCATCCCTCAACCGCAACAAGCTTCAACCTCAGCCGCTCCTACCCAAACCGCCTTGGATGACTGCGGCTCAAAATTTTCAATGAACTGGACTCCTAAAAGATAGAATCAATGTTGATCTCAACATAGTGGGAGACAAGTATCAAAGAGCGAGTAAAGACTTTTGACGTGATATTTCCTTCGGGTTTGAGAACCTCAAAGCAGGCTTCAACCTTAAAATTGACAACTCCATCAAAGAATTGAAGTCAAATCTGGATGTAGCTTTGACTTAGAACCTTTGAGAGATGCTCTATCTACTCAAACGGTGGCCATCCAGAATGAGATCTTCACCTTCTACAATTCTTTGAAGGCCTGCATTGAAGGATTCACTACTCAGATCAAGGAGAGTGTTGATGGAAACACTAGATCTGTTGATGCTGTTGGAACCGCTGCTGCTGAATCTGTAACCGCACTACGAACAGTTGAGACTACCCTTGCTAGACAGGTTGAAGACCTTAGATCCCTCAGAAGAAATATCAGAGGTGAAAGCTCAGCCTTCAGACCTTCAGAACCGCAGCTGCCCCAGCAAGAAGTCAATCAACCTAGAGAGCAAGCACGCCATCAACATCAACCGCGCCATCATCAACCGCATCATCAACCGCGTCAGCATTAGGACTTCTCTTTTGTAATTCCTTTATCTTCTTTTTGCTGAACTCTTTTTGTTTTTGTTGGACCGCACTCCATGTATTTTTGTCCAACTTTCTTTTGTTTTTGAAACCTTTGTATTTTGCTTCTCTACCATTGTAAGTGTAACCGCATTGGTAGTAATGAAAAATGCATCATTGGTTCCAAAACCTTGTTCATGTCAAACCGCTTGTTTGTAGAACAATGAAACCTCTTATGGTTGATAACCTCATTCAAATATTTTCCAACTTAAAATCACTATTTTGAATTGATGTTTAAACATTCAGTTTAAACCGCACCTTGAACTTAAACTCACAATTTTTAAGTGCACTGAATGCATTTCTATAACTTTCCATATTGTAAGTTTTTATCTTTTTGAAAGTATAGAAATCTATAGCTTAAGCTAAGTGTGTGCATTGACTTGGGACATGAATTACCATGTTAATTCTTATGGACATGTTTTTACCAAGTACAATGATTGCTTTAGTTATAGTAGGTAATGGCATCAATCAAATAGGGGGAGATTGTTGGGTATGCATGTTTTAACCTTCCTATTTTGTATTAGATTTGATTGATACCATAACCTCCTGTCTATTTTAAGGACTTTAGGACCCTGTGTAATGAAGCTTAGACTTCAATTTTTTAGCTAAGTCCATTTTATAGAATAGGTTAATCTTAGGCTTGAAGTATGGCACAAGACTCATTGGATGTAAGGTTGCAGTTCCAGCAGTATTCAAAACCGCCCCTTAGAACCGCACATGCAACCGCATGTACGATTCCTTGAATCTGCTCAATGAACTACCTCAGTGCAAACCGCTTGTTGAACCGCATCATTGCAGTTCACCTACAACCGCATCCTTGCAACCCCCTAGTGTAGCAAACCGCACATTCCTAACCGCGTCTCACCAACCGCATCCAATGATTGGCTACTTGAAGTGAACAACTTTTTATCCGTTGGAATCCACGTCAGCAATATCAAAAGTCAACCACCATATCTTGTCACGGGATTCAATGTCGAAAAGACTGCGTAAGGATCTTGAAAAGGTGACAGTGTCCTAACCTCATTGCTTGCATTTGGAGCACGATCGGCTTTATCTGCAGCAGCTGTACCAAAGGACAAAAGTGGTTGCTGTGGACCAATAGGATTGCATCAAGTACCGTCCTTACAACGGTGTATCCAACGGCTAGTTTCTTGATGCTTGGGTATAAATACCCTAATCTTCACCATTTGAAGATTGCTTGAAAATTTGAGAAGTGTTGTGTTCAAAGAAGTGAAGCTCGCCGTAAATTGTTCAACCCTTTGAATCTTCATCTTCATACCTCAAGAAATATTCCCAGCCTCTGTAAATCAAGCCTTAACACACTCAAGAATCATTGAGCTCTACATCTCACAGATTTAAAGAGCCTTGATCTTGTTCTCACACACACACCTCATTTGTTCTAATCACATAGATTAAACACTTGAGATACACTCGGTTATAGTTTTGGATTTGTTCTTCATAGAAAAGATTTTATTGTACTTTGTAATCTCTCAAATACTTAATATAAAATCTCTCTTAGAAATCCAAGACTAACCATCTTGGTAGTGGACGTAGATCGTTTATCGATTGAACCACTCCAAATAGCGTGTTCTTACTTTCGCATTTATATTTCTTGTGCTTGCTAATTATTTATCTTTGTCTCTGTTTGATCTTTATTTAGTTATCCATTATTGTGAAATAGTGTTTGGAGTTAACAAAGTCAAAACCACACGTGTTTGTAAAACTGCACTTCCCAAAACCGCACCACCAAAACCGCATTTTACAAACTGCCTCTCAAAACCGCTTTACACTCTATTATTCCGCTGTGCATTTTACACTATCACTTGCAGTCTATTATCAACTGCAAGAGGATTTTGTAAGCAAGAGGTTTAGTTTCTATAAGAGGGCGAAAAATTTTAAACAGCTATTCACCCCCCCCCTCTAGCTGTATTTTCACCCTTGTTGCCACCTTTGGGACCAACAGAGGCCAAGTTGGAGCTGCTCGTCCCCGAGCTCAACGAGTCAAGGCCGGGGATCCCATGTTGGAGACCTTATACATGAGATATGGTGTAGATAGGAATGAATATAGACTAACATACGTCGGCCATCCCGCTTTTGAAACCGAGGGAGATGTAGATAGGTTTTATTACAATGATGGCCACGTACACTTCTACTTCAAACAATTTCAACAAGGACTTTGCCTCCCATTGGACCCTTTTATCAACGAGTTCTTAGGAGATATGAGAGTTGTCCCGGCTATGTTGGGAGCCAATGGGACTAGGGTCCTCGTAAGTTTTATTGTTTTATGTCGTAGTCTAGGTTTCGAGCCTACTCAAGCTGCTTTCTACCATTTCTTCAACGGCGGCTACACCAAGGATACCAGGTTGATAGTGATAAGGAGCGACTTCAAAAATCCCAAGATCATTCTCCCTATGTCCAGCAAGGTGTCAGGTTGGGAGAACCATGTTATCAGGGTGGAGAGCCGACAAGGCTGGGAATTTCCTTCTCCCATTGATGAGCCTTTGGTCCCTAGAAAAGTGGTTTGAGCTGAATGGACCTCGGCTTTGATTAACCGGCTTAATGACTTTGCCAAAGTAGGCTTGCTTGAATGGGCGTCATTAGCCGATGATCGGTATTACGTTCAGGCTGGGTTGATGTTGGGACTGAGGGACGGCGTGGTTCCTCTCGTTCCCGTTTATAGGGGAAGGAGGTTCAACGACTGGAAGATCCATCCCGGTCTAGTCTTTCATGATGATTGTGCCCATTGCCAACTTGACCCTCCTGATCAATGCCTCAGAGATGAAGATGTCGTAGGACGTAATTACCCTTTCCTCATTTCTTATATACTTGTGCAATTGTTGCTTGTTTTTTCTGTTGTCATAGCATAACCATCTCCCCTCGTACTTGCAGATTTAACACCTGAAGAAGAAGCCGAGATGGCCTCTCTGGAAGATGTTGACCCCAAGGAGCTTATTAGGAGGAAGAGGAGGCTGGTCAAGACCTCGGTCCTTACTCAAAGGAAGAGTGAGGCCACCACTCGTCAGCTTATCCTGTCTGCCAAGGGTGATGTTCCCTTGCCCATCAAGCCATTGGGGGAGGTTGCTGATGTCGAGGAGGAGACATCTGGAAGTCGAGATAACCCTCCAACAACTGAGGGGCATAGCCCCCATGTTGAGACTGCTAGGGTCGAGATGGAAGCCGATATCCCATCAACCGAGGAGACGGATCTTGTTCAAAGGCACTCGGGCCAGAAGAGGCCCCAGTCTGGTTCTGCCGAGGGGCCCCCTGCAAAGAAGCCTGCTGCTGCTTCCTCTCCTCAATCAATCAATCTTGAAGCCGTTAAGTCATATTCGGAGGCCGAGCAGCTAGCTCGGCAACTCATTCCCCAACCAGGTCCCCTCAGAGGCTTGAACGTGTTAGCCAGGTAGGGTGCTCATGTCCGACTGGGTCGAGCTGCCGTCCACCGGGCCATGGACTAGGAGCTTCTAGAAAATTTGTTGAAGGCCAAGCATAGTAACGAGCACATGGTTACTAGGCAGGGTCTGATGATCTCTGAGGTGATTATCTCGTCACTTTCCTCTCGTAACTTGTACTTTTATGTATTGCTAATGCCCTTCATTTCTTGGTTACACAATGGGCTACCTTGGTTTCTCATCTATCCATCTATGGCAAAACCATGGATAAGCAAATAATTGAGCTCAAGGCCAGCATGAAGAGGGGAGAGACCGATATGGCTGCAGCCGCTGAGTTTCTTAAGGCCAAGGATATTAATTTTGAGGCCGAGAGGGCTGCTAAAGCCGGGGCCGAGGAGATGGCCAAGAAGGCTGAGGAGGAGCTGAAGAAGGCCGAGGAGGCCAAATTGTAAGCCGAGGAATCCCTCCGGCTTAAAAGTGTTGAGATGGCCAAGCTTAAAGCCGAGGTACTGAAGAAGGCTGAGGTGGCTGAGGCTAAATGCCGAGATCTAGAGGCTGCAATTCCCTCCAGAGAAGAGGAAGCAGTTGCTCGGTTTAAGGCTAGCCAGGCCTTTAAGGATGCGGTGAATGATAAGACGGCCACGATGTTCGAGGACGACTACTTGCATCTGGCTCGTCGTCTTATGGCTGACACCTCCCATGGTCTGGATCTGAATGCCATTGCTCGACTTATTTGTAAGGACCAGTACAATGAGGAGGCTCGGGCTCTTCACAACGCACTTCCTTTATCTGATTATAACTTGGGCATTATTGTGAGGGCCTCCCCAACTCTGGGACCTATAAACTCGTGTCCTAAGCTGGAAGGTTCCCAAACCACCCCCATTTAAAAAAAAAACTTTTCTTTATATTAACTTGAAAAATATAATATAGACTTTAACAACTTCGACATAACCCCTCTACCTGGAGGTGATATAAAAACCTGCTTTAAACCATAACCTGTTTAAGTTACAAACACTACAACTGTAAAGGCTTACACAAGCCAACTTTGAAACAAAATCAATCCCAGGTTTAATTACAACACAACATACTGCAAACATGTTTATAAAAGTTTATACACAACTCCCCAAAAGAATAACAACCAACCACGACCCCCAACTCCCAAACCATAACATACCCTGACAACCCAAAAAGATGTCCAAACTCCTTTCCGGCCTCACCGATCCGGTCCTCCTGTCTCAGCGGGATCTAAAACAATAAAGGGAGAAGGGGTGAGAATAAATCTCAGCAAGCTATTATGTATGCAACAATATGCCATACAATATGCAACACATAAACAGGCTGCATGTAATCACATTGGTAAAACGGTAAACACATTATGTTACCTGATTTACCTTTCCCGTCTGACCAATAAGTCGTACAATACTGGGAGTAGCTACTCCCCTCATTTGTGAACTGCTTAAAGCATATTCACAAGTAACCAAAGAAACTAGCTAAATGTACGGCTGTAAGGCCTATAGCTCGATACAGAAGCTATCAACCATAAGAAACTAGCAAAACTGTAAGGCTTGGGGGCACGATACAGAAGCTATCAATGAATCAAGTATAATGCACTTCAATCACTTATAGAACAAATCCATAATTGATTGTATCCCATTATACCCCCACATATATCAGCTGATATCAACAATGTCAAGCACATAATAGATACTTGAAAATAAATCCACACTTTGGGATATCAATACATAACATGGTACTATTACTCATATTAAACCAATCACAATAGTGCAACACATATTTAAACACTATTGAATAACAACAATCCAACAACAGGGTATTAATACTCCTGTTCAAACCAATGAAGCAGTGCAACATGTATGTAAACACTATGTGCACACACCAACCATGAATATGTAAACACATATGGGCACAATGTATATCCTGTAAGCCCTACATATACATGTTGTAATATTAAACACCTTCTATAAAGGTTCCATATCAATTTACCAAGTTTTGATAACTTTGGTTAAAGTTTTACAATTGACTTTCAATCATTTTCAGGACAATATTTTAAGCCCTTTTCCATATCATTTTGGGTCATTTAAGACTCCATTGTAAAGTACTAAAGTTGTAATATAAGTATAGTTAAAGAGGAACTAAATCCATCCTAATTTAATTAGGTTTAAAGGGCCTAGAAAATGCTACCCTGAACTTGAACTGGGCACGACTCGTGCCCTTTGGCATGACTCGTGCCTTAATCCCGCATGACTGGTTCCATTTACACGACTCGTGACAACCTGGCTGAAGATGTCGCACGACTGAACAAATGAGGGTCACGACTCGTGCTCCAGGGTACGAGTCGTGCCCATCCCCAGTTTTCACTACTGTTTGCTGAACAACATCAGTAGCAAGGCAAAACACCTATTCATTCATTTCCAGCTACTACAAACTGTGTATAACAAATCCATGACATCAATAGGTAGTTTCCAACTATTAAACACACTCCCTCTAAGACATATAACCAACTTATATCAACCCTTTTCCATAAAAATCACTAGGTTATCAACTCTTCCCATATTCAACCAAAACACAAGGTTTGATTCAATCCAAAAGCCAAATAAAAATGGACCAACCATACCATACTCATCCAGATCACATAATATCAATATTTAACATCGAATGAACAGTTATGGGAAGAAATCATAATAACTTACCAAAAATGAGTCGAAATGAAAAGAAGATTTGATCGGCTCTAAATATTCTACTCGACCCCCTGAGCAATAATTTACGATCAAAACGAGGAACGGATTGACGGTTGAATTGATAGGATTTTCTAAAGTTAACCCTAGGTTGATATTACGTAGGATAAAGAGAAGTGAGCTGAGAGAGAGAGAGAGAGAGATTGAAATGAGGGAATAAGCTTCTTGGAGAAGCTGGGAAGGATATTTATATAACCATGTTACACTTTAGCTCCTTCAAGTTCTAAACTTCTACAATCAACCACCTTAAACTTATATTTACACATAAACTCCTTACTACTTTTTATAACATTTCATTTAAAATTTCAAATATTATAACTTTACTACACAATTTCCCATTTCTTTCATTTAGACATTATATTATTAAAATTAATTCAATAACATCTAAAATCACCTAAATTATCAAATAATGCATAATAGGAGATGAAATGCACCCCACCCCCACGTGCTCCACGTGGGACCAAAATGGTGCCTAGGTTTAGGGTCATGACAATTATTGCCAGGATGGATGCTCGAAACGGCAAAGAAGCTTGGGTCCGTCTGGCTGTTGATCCTGACAACCTCAATGCCCTGATCGAGATGATCGAGGACGAGGGCGAGATGGAGGTGGAAGCCGAGGTGGGTGCTGCCGAGGAGACACATGATGAGGAGGCTCAAACCAATGCCCAAACTGAGTAGGTCACCCTTTCCACCGTTGACGCTGAGACCGAGCGCTTCTTGGAGGATCCCTTTGTAGACAAGGCTACTTAGGAATTTTTTTCTTTTTATGTAATAGGGTAGGAATTTGTATATCTTTCTTTGGATAATCATGAAATGTCCTTTCCTTTCAATTCATGTCGTATTGATATTATGAACTGTTTGAATACTTGTTTGTCGGCTTTGCACAAGTACAAGCCTGTTATTAGGGAGGAGCCGAGGAAGATTCCTCGTTCCTCACCCTTTGTTATAAGGTGAGGAGGTTGGCTAACTCAAGGATTATGGCGATTTTGCCTACAAGTCATCAGGCCGAGGTGGGGTTCCTCGGTCTTGACTACGTACCTCAAGTCATTAGGCCGAGGAAGGCTCCTCGATCTTGACTGTTGGGGTATTTTCTTCTTTTTCGTCTCCTTATACCGAGGAAGATGACTCGTACAAAGGTTTTAGACGTGTGATGCCAGTAGTCGTTTTGTGACAAGGTGTTTCCTTATCTTGACGTAGGGCAAGTCAATAGGCCGAGGAGAGGTCCTCGGTATTGACTGTTAGAGCCTGTAACCATTGAGTCGAGGTGATTTCTCGTCAAGATGTGGGGCAATTCGTTAGGCCGAGGAAGGTTCCTCGGTCTTGACTGTTAGAGCCTGTAGTCTTTGAGTCGAGGTGATTTCTCGTCAAGACGTGGGTCAAGTCATTAGGTCGAGGAAGGTTCCTCGGTCTTGACTGTCACTGCCTGTAGTCATTGAGTCGAGGTGATTTCTCGTCAAGACATGGGCCATGTACTTTGAAGAGTCGGGGATAAGATTCTTGTCTTCCAGTGTCAGTAGCTGGTAGTTGCTTTACACGCTGAAGAAGTAACTTTCATAAACTGAAATTGATTACATCGAATTGCAATCCTACCATACTGAAAAGGTAAAAGACTAATAATTAAAACTAATCTATTACATAAAATGAACTAACACTTAATGATAGCTCTTTCCCCTCCTTAGTCTTCAGCATGTATGTCCCTTCTCGAATGACTTGAGTTATAATGTAGGGACCTTCCTAATTTGGGGAGAGCTTGTTTTGTTCTGCCTTATGACCAGTTGCTTCAATCTTTCTAAGTACCCAGTCACCTACTTGGAATATTCTTCTGATGATCCTCTTATCTTGGTATGCCTTGGTCCTTTGCTTGTAATTCACCATCCTCGTCTGTGCAGCTAGTCGTTTCTCATCTATCAGGTCTAGGTTTAGGAGCCTATTAACCTTGTTGACTTGCTCATCATAATGGAAGTTTCTCACAGTGGGGATGGCCATCTCAGCTGGTGCCATAGCCTCAGAACCGAAGGTTAATGCGAATGGGGTTTCCTCGGTTGGCCCCCGGGTGGTTGTGCGAACAACCCATAAGGCTAGGGGAAGTTCGTCCAACCATCTGCCCTCGCGTCCTTCAAGGTTCTTAGACAGGGCTGTTAGGACCAATTCGTTAGCAGCCTCTGCTTGTTCGTTTCCTTGAGGTCTACTCACAGATGACTTTGTGTGACAAACTCTTACTCTTGCCAACTCTTGTAAATGCCGTAGAGAATTGGAGTCCATGATCCGATACAATTGTGTGTGGGAGCCCAAATCGACACCAAATGTGGTCGTGGACAAATTTGATTGCGTTCTCTTCCGTTATCTTGGCCAATGCTTTCGTTTATATCCATTTGGAAAAGTAATCAACAGCTACTATCACAAACTTGCAATTGCCTCGAGCGGGAGGGAAGGGTCCGATGATGTCGATCCCCCACATATCAAATGGCCATGTAGGTATTACAAGTGTCTGCTCAACTGCAGTAGTCTAGGAATGTCGGAGAATCTCTGGTACATATCACATTTTATAACATAGGCGTGCGCGTCATCCCTCAGGTTTGGCCAATAATAACCTAGTGAGATGATCTTGTCAGCTAAGGTTCTGGCCCCCGGGTGTCCGCCTGTGAATGTGGTGCCCAAGATTGCGGCTCTTTTGTTTTTTATTTTTATTTTTAGAACCGCTTTCTCGTGTAAGGGGATCACCGCCTCACATCAGTTTGGAAACATCCGGTTTAAATTGAAAAACGGAATCACCACTCCATTTTGATTTCCTCAAAACTTTGAAAAAAAAGGATTTGGGTCTGGAGGTTAAGTTACCCTTTGGGAAGAACGGATCGTCGTTCACCCAAAGAGCCTTGCCGAAGCAAGTCTTCCAAGATCCGATTTTCATGCTTGCCTTTGTGTTTTCGTGTGTGGGATGTGTTTTTGAAAAGGAGGGAATGTACCAAGTTATCTTCCGGACGTATAAACCATGAGTTGGTTATCGCTCGGGATTCCTTGGATTTTGATGTGTTAGGGACTTTGATCCCATTCTCATCTTGGACTTATGATCAACATTATGAGACCTTGGGTCACATGTGATCGGAATAGGGACACCTTTTTCATAGTCCGAGGATGAGACTCTTTAGAAAGAAAGGACCTTTGCCCATCAATCCTACATCTTGAGACGATTTGAGCTTTGTCGGGACATTTATGCTCGTCTCAAGTGATGATAGGAGATGTGGGGCTCAATTTCATCCTTTTCTAAAGGAGAATCCGTCTATGGCATTTTTATGTGGAGGAAACGATGTAAAGATATGACCTTTACACTGTTACGCCCCAAGAGATGCTTCAAGTACCAAAGGGGACTAAGGGAGGGGTATAAAGATTGGATCTTTATACTCATCCTATGCCTTTTTGTGCCTTATGAAAGTCACTAGGCAATCCTTGGAGAGAGATTCAACCTTGAGGGACATGGGAAATGCATTTTAAGCTAAAGATGACATTTTTACACTAACATATGTAATGAACATGATGCAAGCAAAGGCTAGGAATGAAAAGGAAGGACCTTTATGGCTTTCCTATGTCCTTTATGAACCTTTTAGGTGGACAAGCCTTGGAAGAAAGGTCTATGGGAAGGGGGGATAACACTCATGCATAAAGATGGCATTTTTTTTTGGAAAAAGATGACATTTTTATATGTAAAGATGACATTTTATATGCAAAGGATGCTATTTTTCACATCACCATGTGAGAGATCCACCCTAGAACAAGCCATTTGAGGTCTTATTGTTCATCCTTGGGTTGGATCTTCCATGGATCCCATGTGATAGGGGAATGGGGGTATATATGATCTACATGACTAAAGATGTGATCTTTAATGGCAATATATCAAATACCAAGCAAATAAATGACAATATATAAAGCAAGGAGCAATATAGCAAGTAATGACAAGTATATTTTAGGAAAAAGGGGAGGAGAGGTTACCAATGGTGGTGTTCCTCTATCTCCTTGAAGTTTGCCTAGGGAAGGACCAACTTTTGAAGGGTTTTGAAGAGGGGGGAGGTGATTTTGGTTGCTCTCAGCTCTCTGGAAATTCGTGTAGGTATTTTGGCAGAGTAACAATGCTAAAAACTGTATATCAAAATGGGTAGAGGAGGCCTCTATTTATAGGCAGCCTGGTGATGGCTAATGAAGCCGTGCGGCTGTAACCCCAAGGCTAATGAGGCCGTGCGGTCTTATCCCTTAGTGACTCAGCTTATTTCTAGAACCATGAAAGGTGGCATTCTAGAAGGTGTTTTCCAGTGAAGGACTACGTGGAATTTTAATTCCTAGCAAGC
Source organism: Adenophora triphylla var. japonica (assembly GCA_022495995.1). Taxonomy (NCBI): domain Eukaryota; kingdom Viridiplantae; phylum Streptophyta; class Magnoliopsida; order Asterales; family Campanulaceae; genus Adenophora; species Adenophora triphylla. The sequence goes on along the minus strand of JAFEMH010001634.1, from coordinate 245,989 downwards.
CCTTCACCCCTTGGAAGGTTTTGGAAAGTTCCCAAATTGCCCCTGAACTTTAGGAAAGTCCGAAAAATTGCCGGGAAACTTTACCGGAAGGCATGAGCCAGATTTGGGTACTTACAGAAGCCCCTCGGCAACGTCACTTGCAGGGCGAGTGGGGTTGTCGATGAAAAAGAGGATCCAATCTGGCGAACTGCCGAGACGGATTGGGTGACCAAGGTGGTCGAGTGGCTGAACCTTTGGAAGGCTACCTACGTATCCCGGAGGAATCAAGCCAGATCGTAGTTCGGAAAAGATCCGCTGGGAAAATGGGTGTCATATATGACGAATTTGCTGAACCTAAAGTAGGCTACCTACGTATCCCGGAGGAATCAAGCCAGGTCGTAGTTCGAGAAAGATCCACTGGGGAAAGGCGAAGAGAAACTGGTCCCTTGCATAGGGAAATGGAAGGAAAAGTGACCTAGGAGGTCAAATGACTGATCCTACAGGGGATATGCTAGATGAAGGAAGTGACCCGTGTGGTCTGATATCTGGACCTCTCTGAGGGGCTACTTCACAACTGAGGAGTGATGAAGGAAAAGGGCAACCATTGCGGTCGGATGGCTGAAACTTTTTGAAAGGCTCATGCACCACTAAGGAGTGAGGCATGAAAAGGGTGACCACTGCGGTCGGATGGCTGGACCTTTTCGAAAGGCTACCTACGTATCCCGGAGGAATCAAGCCTTGGTCGTAGTTCAAGTCTCACTAGATAGTTAGAAACGATGTCTAGGATCCTTGAGATTTTGACGATTCATGGAGGAGTCACCTGATTGACAATTAATGGAGGTTGTCACCTGATTGACAATTAATGGAGGTTGTCACCTGATTGACAATTAATGGAGGTTGTCACCTGAGGAAACTAAAGCTTACGTCGCTATCGAGGAGATAGAGGTTGCTAAAGTTGGAAAACTTGAGCATACTTCACTATCTATGAGATAGAGGTAGCTAAATTTGGAAAACTTGAGCGTACTTCACCATCTATGAGATAGAGGTACGTAGCTAAAGTTGGGAAACTTGAGCGTACTTCACTATCTATGAGATAGAGGTAGCTAAAGTTGGGAAAACTTGAGCGTACTTCACTATCTATGAGATAGAGGTAGCTTAGGTTTGGAAAAACTTGAGCGTACTTCACTATCTATGAGATAGAGGTAGCTAAAGTTGGGAAACTTGAGCGTACTTCACTATCTATGAGATAGAGGTAGCTAAAGTTGGGAAAACTTGAGCGTACTTCACTATCTATGAGATAGAGGTAGCTTAAGTTTGGAAAAACTTGAGCGTACTTCACTATCTATGGGATAGAGATAGCTAAAGTTTGGAGAACTTGAGCGTACTTCGCCATCTATGAGATAAAGGTAGCTAAAGTTTGGAGAACTTGAGCGTACTTCACTATCTATGAGATAGAGGTGGCTTAAGTAGGAGAACTTGAGCATACTTCACCATCTATGAGACAGAGGTAGCTAAAGTTTGAAGAACTTGAGCGTACTTCACTATATATGAGATAGAGGTAGCTAAAGTTTGAAGTTTTGACAATTCGGAGGATGTCACCTAACGTTATTCCGTTATAACGGAAGTAACGGAGGCGACTCGAGAGAAAAAAAAATTATTTTCTTGGCGATAACGGATATCCTTTGGTAACAGTGTTATTATGGTTAAGAAATAACGGGAGTTGTATGCCTAAGTGGAAAGTCCAGGGGCATAAGTGTAATTTCTGCTCAGAGCGAATGAGGCCACTCGGCGTGAGGTGAGGGAAAAAGAGGCCGTCCGGCTAGAAATTTAATTTTACCAGATTATTTAAACTGAATTGGAATGGGCATTGGGCGCCATTGCCGCCTGCGTTCTGCCGAGGAAGAGAGAGAGAGGAGAGAGAGAGAATTTTCAAAATCCTTCAATTCCTTTGCTTCTATTGATCAAGATGGATCCGGAAGGGAACATAGTGCCTAGGCAAGCACGAAGAAACATATCGGAAGCCGCTAGGAGGAGGAGGAGGGAGCTCGTTCGAATGGAGCGGAAGTATGACTTCAACACGCCTCCGTCTGAGCTTTATCCCGGTAGGGGAGAGCACAAATCGACAAAACCTCAATCTGTCGGGGTAAGCATTCTTGATTTACTTGATTTTATCAATTTTTGACCGAATTTTGATTGATTTAGGGCTTGACCCAATTTTTTAGGAATTTTTTGAATTTTCCTATGATTTTTGTTGATGATTTTGTAATTTCGATGATTAACCTATGAGGCTAAGGAGATAAATGAACATGCATGTGTGATTTATTTGAAAAAAATAATGAGAATGACTCATTTTTTTGAAAATAAAGTAAGAAAAATAATGTCTAAAATGTGACGGAGTCCTTGCATGTGCTAGAACTAGGTCAATTCTTGATCATGGATGAGAAAATAAGATTTTGGATGGTGAAAAGGATTCATGCATGCCATTTTTTGAAAAATTAATGCTTATGTGCAAAGAATTTTGTAAAAATCAGAATTTTGTGCTTAGGAGAGCAATGTGCTTGACACGACGTGTTTCAAATGATGAAAGACACGTTTTCTAGGCAAAGGATGCTAGAAATCTTTTATGAATGCTTTTCTTTGAAAATAGGTGCACTTTTGAATATATGCATGCTTTTGAGATGAGATGAAGGACTGACACATTTTTTGTTGTGTTTTCCTACAGGAGAACAAGTCGAGGGGACCTTCTGAGGTTGCTGTGAAGCTATGGGATAGGATGCCCAACTTTGAGAAAGATGGGGTGAACCCCAAGCAGCTTGTGATGGCTATCGGCCTTGATTTGTTTATTGATGCTATTGGTAGGGGTATCCACGTGACCTCTAAGAGCAAGGGGCTAGTCCAGGCCCTCTCGGAGTTCTGGTGGGACACCACCCACAGCTTTCATCTCAGCTGGGGGGAGATCACGGCAACGCCGGCCGACTTTACTGCCATTACAGGCTTGCAGTTCACTGGGAGGCCTGTGACTTGGAGAGACCACATTACTGTGGAGGAGTTTAGAGCTCTGGTTGGGTTTGACCTCCGCCCTAAGGGGCTTGGGATGGAGACGAGGAATGTGGAGGTGGCGGTCCTAGAGTGCATGCAGGGGTTTGCCGCCAACGAGGTGACTGCCCACCAGCTCGCGAGAGCTTTCTTGTGGTTGATGCTGTCAGTCACCATTTTTGCAAACTCTGGGACATTGGCTATGGTTTGCCTGCTTGAATCTTTGGAGAATCTAGATGAGGTTGGGGCGGTCTCTTGGGGTGAGGACAGATTGGCTGAGCTTTATTTTTCTCTGGACATGTACAGCCGTAACAAGGCTGCTTCTATGAACTGCTTCTCTTTTGTGCTGGAGGTATTCTCACTTTCTTTTCTCTCTTTTACTCTTCTGTCTTGAGACTTTTATGAAAGAAATGACCCTTTTGTTTTGAACACACAGGTCTGATTTTGTGAGGTGATTGGGTTCTTTCCCTTGAACTAGCAGAGTGATCCGAAGATCTTCCCGGCCATGATTCGTTAGAGGGGAGAGGCTAGAGACAAGTTTACCGGGAAGATCCAGATCACTTTTGACTATAAGATGGTGAGACCGATCATCAAGAGGGATGGTCATGATGGGGTTGATTTCTATCCTTGGGGGAGGTACCTGGAGGTTCTGCTAGGGGATGCCTTGGAGGCGACTAGGCAGAGGAGGTGGTTGACGGGCCTGACATGTGATGTCATTTATTTGGGGGACCGCTTCTCTAGGCAGCATGGCCATGTCCCTCCTTTGGACGCCATCGCACCTCACGATCCTCCACCACGTATGTTGCAGCCCAGGGACTGGTCAGAGGATGAGATTGCTAGGTATCAGGCTGGCGTGGCAGCCGAGGAGTATTTTGACTTTGCTACCCCGTATGCCACCTTCGTGGAGTAGCGATTGAGGACACCGCAGAAGCTAGTGAAGCTGGCTGTTACTCAGGGATACGGGGAAGCTGAGCCGACTGACCCACCTAAGCCTCCTGCTCATCTCTCCTACGTGGTCAGCGGGGTACCAAGGAGGTTCATGATACCTGTTCCTGACATGAGGGAGCCCCGATATACTTTGCCGCCTGACAGCAATATAAGTACCTTTAGGGTCTCTTCCCTTTTGGATTTCTTTGTTTTCTGCGATTTTGAGATTTTCCTGAGATTTTCTGAGTTTTTCCTTCTCTTTTCTCTCAGGTTCCTGCTCGTTCCTATGACGGCTTGGTTTGGCATAACAGGAGTTGGAAGGATGTGTGTCGGTCCCTTCTGAGGAAGTTGGCTTGTGCTTCCAGGGCTAGGACGAACGTGCAGGAGCCCGTGTGCAAAAGAAGGCACGTTGGGAGCACTGCCTCTGCCTCGTCGGCCTCAGAGTATGCGACCTCCTCTACCAGTGCTATGCCTCGGGGACAGGGGCCCAACACCAGCATCCTGGAGCAGCTAGCAGAGTACGAGCATGTGAATGTCAACCTATCTGATGTGAGTGACGCTGAGGACTTGATGAAGGATCCTAGCTTCTACGAGATAAGCAGCGACGACGAGGAGTCGGAGGCTTAGGATTCCTTAGACTGATCTAGGAGGAAGGAAACAAACAATGAACAATTTTTATGCACATTTTGTTTATTTTTCATTTTATTTGGGCTTCGATGGGGCGAAAACAATGTATTGGTCTTTTATTTGCTTTTTTAATTTATGCTTTATGAATTTGCATATTACTTGAGCCTCGGGGCAGTTTTTTGCTTGGAAATGGGGCTGAAACTGGGCCAAAATGGTCTATGATGATATATGACTGCATGGGTGATGTTTGGACATGTTTTTATACAGGTTTCATTGAGAAAGTGGGGTGAGAACTCCACTTGGGCAGCAGCAAGAGCTGCTGCAGATTTTTTTCTGCAGCAGGCAAAAGAAGCCGTCCGGCCAGGTCTTGAGGCAAATGAAGCCGTGCGGCCAGAAGTCTTGTCTGAACTGGTTTTTTTCAAAATAAAACCAAGGCTTGGCCTTTTCATTTCATTTTCACCCTAGACTTGTCCCAACTGATCCCAGAGCATATTTTTGACCAAAAGACATCAACTTTGATCACTTGCCATGGAGAAACCCGTCAGATTGCAAAAGGGGAAAAGGGATCATTTTTTGTCCGATCTTCAATCTTGGATGAGACGCAACTTCCAATCCAACAAGGGGATGTTCGATACCACCTTCAAGATCAAATCTTTATGGCATTTGAAGGATCTCCCGCCCGATTGGGACCTTTTGAGAGCCGCGGCGAGGTTTTGGGACGTCCGGAGACATGTTTACTGCTTTTCTTACAATGAGCTCATCCCAACCTTTGAGGACTTCCGGGCCTTGATTGGGGGTCCGAAAATGGAGGCCGTGTTAATTCCTCTGATCGGAAATGTGCCGGTGACAGTAAAGCTGGCATCTTTGCTGCAAATCTCTCTGGAAGAGGCCGAGGGGATGATGGTAGCCCCTGACAGGATTGAACTTTCTAATATCCCATGCAGGTTTGGATTTCCGGATATGGCTACGACCCCGTTGGCTATGGATACCTTTATCCTCTGCGTGTTCTCGTCTCTGTTCACTGCTGAGTCCATAGGGGTCTGTCATGGCGGCCTTTTGGACATGGTTAGAGACTGCAGGGCTGGGAAGGATATTATCCTACTGGTTTTGGGCGAGACTTTGCATGGTATTGACAGGATGGCTAGGGGAGACCATTTCATGAGGTCTGGGAGCCCGGCTGTATTGACTTTATAGCTGCAGGAGAGGCTTGGGGCTTTACCGGGGGCTTCACCTACTCAGTGCCCTTGGGTGATTTCTCAGAGGGGTGCACCTAGGCAGCAGGATCAGGGTGACTGGGAGCTGATGATGGCTCGGCTATCTACCTCTGACATTCACTGGTGGGTACCTCACTGGAGGTTGCAGACCCGGAGGACATTTCAGGAGTCTTATGTAGTGGGGGTTCCAGGGCTTTCTTGGTCATCCTTCTACATACCCTGCTTAGTATCCAGGCAGTTTGGGACATTACAGGAGCCTCTGGATGATTGGAAGGACATCCGTACCATGGAGGTAGTGCCTTTCGACATGAGGGACCCAGCCAGCTTCTCATTTTTCTCGAGGGCTTGGACATACACTGCTTTTCCTCCCAGGGCTATTCTCAAGAACAGGAAGAGTACCATCTTGACCACGGCCTACTTGGACTGGTACGAGAGTGAGATGGGAGCGACTCAGGTTGTTTTGGGAGAGAGACGTCAAGCTTTATTGGGGGCTGACTGTGACTTGAGCAGGACACTGAGGGAGACTGAGGCCAAGGCTAGTCGCCATAACCAGTCAGGTGACCTTATCAGGGACATGGAGGCTCGATATGAGAGGCTTTTGAAAGTCGCTCCCTTGACCGAGGCTCAGAGGGAAGAAGTGCGGACTCGTGCCAGGGTGGAGAAGGCACTTATTGACACGGGTTTGATGGAGGCTCCAGTGAGGATACCAGAAATTGGGATGAGGGAGACCGACATCATTGAGAAGAAAAGGAAGAACACTCGACGAGTTCGAGGTAAAGGGAAGAAGACCAAAGAAGACTCAGTGAATGACAACTGATAGGTCTTTTCTTAGGATTCCCTTATTGCCATTTGCAAACACAATAGTTTATTAGGCCTTTTATTGTATTTTAGATCTTTGTAGCAGGTTAGCAGAGTCAAGAGTAGACCGTGCTTGAACTCATCAAGGAGTTTTTAACTTGTAATTAACAAAGATATTTATCTTAGAAATTATTCAAGACACATTTCATGGAAATTTTATTTGTCTTATTTATTGTTTAGACCGAACCATTGCTGGCTGCCTACGTTCCCCTTTTACAAGAAAGACTAAGGGGCTCAGGTCTTCGTAGTTCATTCTGGTGAACTATCGGGATTTTTGCTTTTTTTTTGTCTTCTTTCTTTTTGTTTTTTTTATGTGCAACCCTGTTTTTTGCCTAGACCGCCCTTTTTGGGTTTTCAGCCTAGCTGGGCATTACTCTTTTTGCACTAAAATTTTTTCTTTTCTTTTTTTTTTTATTTTCTTTCTACTTTCTTCTTTTTTTTTCTTTTTACTTTCTTCTTTTTTTTTTTTCTTTCTTTTTTTTTTTTAGACATAATATCTGCGGAGCTTATCACCATTGACTGGATGGACAAAAGGATTGCCATCCAGGTCCGCAAGCTTCATTGCTCCTCACGATAGTATCTTCTGTACCACATACGGGCCGATCCAAATGGGTTCCCATTTTCCCAGGGGGTTGTCTCTGGTGGGGGGCTTGACTTTCAGCACTAGATCACCCTCTTTGATGTCCCTGGCTTTGACTTTTTTATCGAATGTCTTGGCCATTCGCCTCTGGTAGGCTCGGGTGTGCTCCATGGCTTTTAGCTTTCTTTCATCAAGCAGGGCCAACTCATCGTGACGGCTGCGCAGCCATTCTACCTCATTGACACTGTTTTCCAGGAGGACCCTTAGTGACGGGATTTCTAACTCCACTGGCAACACAACTTCCATCCCGTAAGTTAGGGCAAAGGGAGTTTCTCCCGTGCTGTTCTGTCAGAAGTTCTATAGCCCCAGAGTGCCAAATGCAGCTTCTCAGGCCAGTCACGACTACGGGTGGCCATTTTTCGGATAATCCGCTCGAGCGTCTTATTGGCGGCTTCTACGGCTCCATTGGTCTGAGGTCTGTATGGGGACGACTTGTGGCACGTGATTCTGAATTCTGACAGCAATCTATCGCAGTCCCTTTCAAAGTGCGACCCGTTATCTGAAATGACTTCATTGGGCACCCCATATCAGAACATAATGTTTTCTTTGATGAACTGGGCCATTTTTCTGGAAGTGAGGACCTTGTAAGACTTTGCCTCTACCCACTTTGTGAAGTAGTCGACTGCCACTAACACGAATTCATGCCCATTGCTTCCTGTCGGGGCTATCTTCCCTATCACGTCAATACCCCAAGTTGCAAACGGCCAAGGAGTCATCATGCAGTACATGTCATGAGGCGGAAGATGGTTGAGGTTGGCAAACTGTTGGCATTTGTCGCACGCTCGGACATGCTGGACACAGTCTGTTTCCATGGAAATCCAGTAATAGCCCATTCTGAGGATCACTTGCATCAATGCTCTGGCATTCATATGAGGACCACAGGGACCATTGTGGACTTCGGTCATTAACTCCCTGGCCCTTTCTTGGGTGACACATAGGAGGAGTGGTCCTTGGTACCGTCTCTTGTACAGATCGCCCCCTAGAATAACATAGTGGGAGGCCAACCATTTCAGGGCTTGTAAGCTCTTGGCCTTGATGCCTTCCCTTGGTCTACTTTCTTCGTCTCTGAAAGCTGACTCTCCGTCTTTGAGGAACTGGTAAATCTGACTGTACCAGGGTTCCTTGACAGGCTCGGGTCCCAAGTCTATTTCACAACAAAAAGTCGGGGCTTCTCTTCTACCCACTCTGAATGGTTTTATTGCCTTTCCCTCGGGGATCTCTACCAATGAGGCTAGAGTAGCTAAGGCATCTGCGAATCTGTTCTTATCCCTTGGCAGGTAATGGAAGGTCACTTCTCTGAACTGCTCAGTCAATTCTTCCATGTAGGCATGATACCTCTGAAGGTTAGGATCCACAGTCTTCCACTTGTTGGAGACCTGGTTAATGATCAGGGCTGAGTCTCCATAGACCTCGAGCTCTCTGACATTTCTTTCTAAGGCAGCTTCCAGACCAGCAATGCAAGCTTCATACTCGGCAACATTGTTCGTGGCAGGAAAGTTCAACTTGATGGCTATTGGCGTGTGCTCATCTTTCGGATCGACCAGTAGCATTCCTACGCCATTTCCTCTCTTGTTAGCAGCTCCGTCAAAGAAAAGCTGCCATCGATTCTCAGGCTCAACTACAAAGATTCCTTCATCTGGGAATTGGGGTTCAGGCCCGCGGTCCTCATTACTAGGGAAGTTTGCCAGATGGTCTGACAGAGCTTGACCCTTGATGGCCTTTCTCGTCACATAGTTGATGTCATACTCAGCCAAAAAGAATGACCACTTTGCTAGACGCATCGAGAGGGAAGGCTTGTCGAAGATGTACTTGATGGGGTCCATTTTCGTGACCATGTTCACAGAGTGGGCTTGCATGTAATGCTTAAGGTTACCGACTACCCAGACCAGTCCTGCACAAGTCTTTTCGCACGCTGAGTAATTGAGCTCACTTCCCTGCAGCTTCCGGCTGACGAAGTAAATGGCATTTTCTACCTGAGAGTCTTTCTTCTCCTGAGCAAGCATAGCCCCAACTGCCGTATCAGTGACAGTGAGATAGAGCAGAAGAGGTTTCTTTCTATGTGGGGGGCATAGCACCGGAGGATGTATTAAGTACGCCTTGATTTGGTCAAAGGCATCTTGGCATTCCTCGGTCCATTCTGTGTCTACATTCTTCTTCATGAGCTTGAAGATGGGCTCGCACATGGTAGTCAGCTGGTTGACAAAACGGCTGATGTACTGCAGTTTGCCCATAAAGCTTTTGACCTCTGTCTGGGTTCGAGGTGGCCTCATGTCCATAATGGCCTTGATCTTTCGGGTTCGACTTCAATACCTCGCTCCGTGACCATATACCCAAGCACTTTTCCCCTTGTCACTCCAAAGGTGCATTTGGCAGGATTCAGTCTCATGGAATGCTATCTTAGCCTCTCAAAGAACTTTCGCAGGTCGAAAAAGTGCTGTCCATCCTCGCCTTTGGAGTGGATTATCATGTCATCGACATAGACCTCAATTTCTTTGTGGATCATGTCGTGAAATAGTGCGGTCGCTGCCCTCTGATAAGTAGCCCCGGCATTTTTAAGCCCAAAAGGCATCACCGTATAGCAGTACGTTCCCCACGGCGTGGTGAAGGCTGTCTTTTCTTGGTCCTCCTCGGCCATCTTGATCTGGTTGTAGCCAGCAAAGCCATCAAAGAAGGATTTGACTTCGTAGTTGGCAGTGGCGTCTACCAGAATGTCTATATTCGGCAAGGGATAGTCGTCTTTAGGGCTGGCCTTGTTCAGATCTCGGAAATTTACACTGCAGCGCACCTTCCCATTGGCCTTAGTCACAGTCACGATGTTGGATAGCCATGTCGGATATTCGATGACTCGGATGAATCCTACCCGCAGTAGCTTCTCAATCTCTTCTTTGACCTGTAGAGACCACTCTGGCTTGATTTTTCTCAGTTCCTGCTTTACTGGCTTAGCATCTGGTGCTAGAGGGATTCTGTGCTCCACAATTGAACTGTCTAGCCCCAGCATATCCCTGTATGACCATGCAAACACGTCCATGTATTCTCTGAGCAGATTGACCAGTCTGTCCCGTTCAACCCCCTGGAAGAAGCTTCCAATCTGTGTCTCTTTAGGTTCCTCGGCAGTATCCAAGTTAAAACTTGTCAAAACCTCCTCAGCAGCTTGGGCCCGGTTTTCCTCTTTGTCTGTAACCTGCTTAAAGATTTCTTTAATGTATTGTTCGTTTAGTGTGTTTGCATCTTGTTCAAATGATTCATCATTAACTGTTGTTAAGTTTTTAGTTAATTTATCATTGGTTAAGTTGGCAATAAGGGGATACTCAGAAAAATCTGTCATTTCATTCAAAGCGAAAGGAAAGATGACATTGGTTACATATTCATAATCCTCAAGCATGAGGCCTTCGGATGACTCAAAGGACTGGAATTCAAAGATTCCTGACTCACATGACTCTTGAACCTAATGACTCTGGACCCTACACTACTTATTGACTCGAAGTGTTTGACACGGGTTGGACTGGGGTTTACTCTTTCCTGCTGTTGCCCTGGGGAATAGCAGTCTTGTCAGCGTTCCCATCCTGCTGTGCATTCTGCGAACCTTCACTGCCTTTTTTGACACCATTCCCATGGGGGATGTCCGACTGATCTGGCGCAATCTCCTTTCTGAATTTGATCAAATCCATCTGTATCTCTGGGGTAATGGGACCAGTTGCACTTTCGACATCCGAGAGACAGCTTTCTCCATCATCAAAGTCTTCTGGCTCGTTCACTCTTCTTTCCACATTCTTCCAAACAGGGGGTTGGGACTGATCTTCATGAACAGTAAGAGCCATTACAAACACATTATGCTCACCGTGAGTGATGAAGGGTTCCGGAGAGACTTCCATCATCATAGCTTGGCTTACTTCTGCCTCACAATCTTCGTAAGTGAGTCTTCCTTCTGTAATCTTGACTATGGTCACTGGTTCGAAATCACAAAAGAGAGGTCTGGCCTTGACAACATTGATGAAGTCGGTTCCTATTATAGGTCCAAATTGTCCTTCCATGGTGGAGGCTTCGATCAGATCTTTCCACTCTCCTTGCAATTCAGCATAAGGAACGTTGAATTCCAGGATGTCTAGATCTTTGGATTCCCAAAACCGGCTGTATTTGTTTCTCTAAACTCAATCATGTTGAATCGATTGTTGGCATGGCAGGAAGAGGATTCTTGACCACATTGGGACCCCGAGGTGGCTCAAGCTTGCCTTCTTCAATAAGGCGAGAGATCAGGAATTTCAGGTAAGTACAATCATTGGTGTTATGCCCATGATATTTGTGAAAGCGGCAGTGCTTGGTTTCATCCATCCTAATACTAGGGTTCTTTGGTTTCCAGTTTTCCAAAGGTCTAATGAGTCCTTCTGCTACCAAACCATCGAAGACTTTCTCCAGTGGCATCCCAAAATCTTCAGCAGTATAAGAGCGAGGCCTTGGCATTATAGCGGCTTGACCTGAACCTTGTCCAACTTTCTCATTCTGGATATAATTGACCGTGCCAACCATTTCTTTTCCCTTTACAGTGACGGCTGTGGCATTTGAGACTGGTGCTTTGTAGCGGTAAGAGTTGCCTGTTCCTGTGACCGGAGCCATGTTGAAGGCATTTTCAAACTTGGTGCCGGCATTTACCATTGCCCGAAGGTCAGGATAATAGTAATTGCCAATCTGGACCCTTAACTGAGGTTTCAAGCAAGACTGGAAAATCTCCATCTGTTCCTCTTCATTCAACGGGGTCATCATTTCACTAAGTTTCCAATTCCACCTCTTGTAGAATTCACTTACTGGCTCGTCTGGACGCTGCAGAGTGCCTTGTAGGTCGTTCCTGCTGGTCTCCCAATTCAAGTTGGCTTTGTACTTTTCCATGAACGCTTCCTTGATCTGGTCCCATGTGGCTCGGGCTTCCGGCCTCACATGCAAGAACCACCTAAGAGCTGAACCCTTCAATGACAGTTGAAAGTGGTCGGCCATCTGCTGATACGTACAATCCTTGGCCCTCATAGCAAGAAGGTAGCTTTCAATGTGAGTCCGAGGACAATCTGTGTCGTTGAACTTTTCAATCTCAGGCATTCGAAATTTTGGAGGAAGAGGGACAATTTTGCTGGGATCAGTGATCTGGTATGCTGCCTTCTTGGTGCTCAGTTCCCCGAACTTCTCTTGCATGGACTTAACTTGTTCCATCAGCCAAGCCATGTTGGGGTCAGGTGACGGTTTTGGATTGTTCAATTCTGAAGCAGGCTTATCAGACTTGGGTAGCAGGATAGTGGGTGGCACATTGGTAGCTGGTACCATGGCTTGGGAATCTTTCGAAGGGAAGTAAGTGTAAACTTGACCTGGTCCCGTGTTTCCGTGAGGTTGGCCAGAAGCACAGGAATTAGATTCATAGTTACCAGGGTAGGGAAAAGGATACGGAACCTCATGGGGTCTTGTTGGCAAAGTTGGGGGTGGAAGATCTGTTGTGGCAGGGCATAGGTTAAAGAGATCATTAGATTGATTCTGAGGCCTGGAGACTGCCTGAGATGGCCCATACTGAGGAGGGGGAGTGAATCCCATAGGGTAATGCAGAGGCTGAGTGACCGGGATAGCCGTGGCAGTTGCTCTCTGTTGGTAGGTGTGATGATGTTGCCATTCGCGGGAAAAATTCGATTTTTGCGTTTCTTTGAAAAACCAAATAAAACCGGAAAAACGGAGTCGCCACGCCATTTTAATTTTGAGGGCCAAAACTTTGAAAAAAGCCCGAGATCAGAGATTTAGGTTCGGAGGTCATGTTACGCGTCGGGAAGGACGTTAGTGTGCACCCGACGCGCCTCGTAAAAACGAGTCTTCCAAGCTGAAAATCATTTGTGTGTGTGTGCGGGTGTGTGTTTTGGCCAAAATAAGTTGAAACTCAGAAAAGTAAAAATTGGGATATCTTTTTAAGACTTTAAACTGATCCCATGATTTTTTGGAAGATTTTTGGATTGAGATTTGGTACTCAAAAGACCTTTTGAAGTTGAGAGCCATTTCTGCCAGAATGAAAAAGGCAGTGGACCTTTGATTTTAAAAGGGATTCAAGGGTCTTAAAACTTCATAATCTGGATAAAATCAGAGAATGAAAGTTGTTCTAGACACCTTAAATAAAGTTTTTGCGAAGGAATTTTCCATTTTGGAGAAGATTTGAGGGGTCAAAACCTTCTGGAAACCTCAGATATGAGATCTGGATTCTCAGAAGCTGATGAACTAGCCTCTGAAAGAAAATTTGAAAAGAGGAGTTTTACTCACCCAAAAAATAAGGTAAAAATATGTCTGGAAAGCTCTGGATGTTGGCTACAAAAAGTATTTTGTAGTCAACACCAAATTCCAAGTTCATCTGTGTCCAAAAAATTAAGACCATGGACTGAGGTCTGAGAAAATTGCTACTGGACAGCAACTTCTCAAGAAAGAAAATATGATTTTAAGGGGGGTTTTGAATCCATGCTTGTCCCCATTTCCCTAGGTTTTGGTTAGTGATCACTAGACATTTTAGTGGTGAATCAACTATACCAAACCATTCTTGGGGTACATTAGGACTAAGCATTTCATTTGCTTGGGAAGGGGAATTTTATCCTTTGAAATCAAGATTTTATGCTTGAAAATGGTTTTTAGGGTTTTGAAAATGAGTTTTCTTTGCAAGAAAGTAAGAAAGCTTAAAAATAATTTTGATCTTTGTAGAAGATCATCCATGGAGATGGTCTTCCATGGTGATCTTCATAGATCTAGAGAAAGAAGATGAAAGAACTACATTTTGTAGTTTGAAGATGCATGCATGGTTGAGATTTAGGGTTAGGAGGAGGAGGGTTTACCAATCTTCCTTGTGTTCTTGAGTGTTTGGCTTGAGTGTATGAGTGTTTAGGGATTTAATATGAGAGTGAGTGGATGAATATGAGTTGGGAAAGATTGGAGAGAAAAAGGTGACAATTCTTGAAGAATTCTCACTGTTTTCTCTCTATATTTCGCCCGAGAGGTTCGGTGCAAAATGTGTTCTCCCTCTTTATTTTTGTGACTGGAGGGCTCAATTTATAGCCCTCCGAAAATGCAAACTCATCCGCGCGGATGGATCCGAGCGGCGTGCACTTGTTCATTAAATGCGGCTTGACTTTGGACAAGAAGAATAATCTTTTTCAAAATTCAAATTAACGGCCGCTTTTTGTTTCCGGCCATTTGCCATTTTTGGTTTTCTTCTTTTGTTTTGCTTTTTGAGATTCTTTTTAAGGTTTAACCTTAAATAACAATGCCCATTTTACCCTCACTTTGTTAGAAATGTTAGGATAGTTAGGAATTGTTAGAAATGTTATAACTTTCGTTAATTTTCTAACGAAAATTCTAACAAGCTCAAATTGGAGCACTTACAGTAGCCCCTCGGCGACGGCGCTTTCGAAGGAAGCGGGGTCGTCGATAAGAGTAAGGCTCCATATTTGGCAGGATGATCGAGTGATCGGGTGGCTGAACCTAGCGATAGGCTACCTACGTATCCCGAGTGGGAATCAAGCCAGTCGTAGTTCGGGTCTTTGACCCTGGAGATGATGGCGTTTTAGGTGCCTCGAACCTGATGAGCGAGTTCTACGATCGGTTCTTTGGAAAGAAACTTCGATGGGGATAAGAGATGACCATTTTCGGTCGATGGCTATCCGCTTCTGGGGATAGGAATGACCATTTTCGGTCTCTGCTGGGGATGATTGCGATTTATCGCTTTCCTAGTGATAGCGTCTTAGGTGCCTCAAACCTTGGAGATGGCGTTTTAGGTGCCTTGAACCTTGAAGATGGCGTTTTAGGTGCCTCGAACCTTGGAGATGGTGCCTCGAACCTTGAAGATGGCGTTTTAGGTGCCTCGGACCTTGGAGATGGCGTTTTAGGTGCCTCGAACCTTGAAGATGGCGTTTTAGGTGTCTCGAACCTTGAAGATGGCTTTTTAGGCGCCTCGGACCTTAATTTGAAATGGCCTTTCGGTGGACTTCGTCTGCTGCCGAAGGAGAGGGTGACCGTTTTGGTCGAGGGGCTGGACCTAATGATAGGCTACCTACGTATCCCTAGTGGGAATCAAGCCCTTTCGTAGTTCGAGTACTACTCGAGATTTCGTTGGCTTTTGGGATTCCATTAACTTTGCTGGGGATTTCGTTAGCCTTTGCTGGGGAAAATCAGACGTATTCGTCTGGGAAATCGGTCTTACGTTTGACTGCCGTTGGATGATTTTGATGAAAGATACGGGATCTCGTTATCTTTCTCAGGGAAATCGGTCTTACGTTTGACTGCCGGGGGTAATTTTGATGAAAGATACGGGATCTCGTTATCTTTCTCAGGGCACTCGGTCTTACGTTTGGCTAGGGGTAATTTTGATGAAAGATACGGGATCTCGTTATCTTTCTCGGGGCATCTCGGTCTTACGTTTCTTTGCCGGGAAGATTTTGATGAAAGATACGGGATCCGTTATCTTTCTCGGGGCACTCGGTCTTACGTTTGGCTATAGGGGATGATTTTGATGAAAGATACGGGATCTCGTTATCTTTCTCGGGCACTCGGTCTTACGTTTGGCTAGCAGGGAAGATTTTGATGAAAGATACGGGATCCGTTATCTTTCTCGGGGCACTCGGTCTTACGTTTGGCTGCCGGGGTAATTTTGATGAAAGATACGGGATCTCGTTACCTTTCTCGGGGCACTCGGTCTTACGTTTGGCTAGGGGTAATTTTGATGAAAGATACGGGATCTCGTTACCTTTCTCGGGGCACTCGGTCTTACGTTTGATCGCCGGGGTAATTTTGATGAAAGATACGGGATCTCGTTATCTTTCTCGGGGGCACTCGGTCTTACGTTTGATCAGGGGTAATTTTGATGAAAGATACGGGATCTCGTTATCTTTCTCGGGGCACTCGGTCTTACGTTTGGCTAGGGGTAATTTTGATGAAAGATACGGGATCTCGTTATCTTTCTCGGGGCACTCGGTCTTACGTTTGGCTAGGGGGTAATTTTGATGAAAGATACGGGATCTCGTTATCTTTCTCGGGGCACTCGGTCTTACGTTTGGCTACGGAAGGATTTTGATGAAAGATACGAGATTTCGTTATCTTTCTCGGGGCACTCGGTCTTACGTTTGGCTAGCCGGGAAGATTTTCTTGACAAGGGTGACTTTGGTTATCTTTGGTTAAGTTGGGAGACCGAATTGCGAGTCTGAAATTTTAAGGGGCAAAAGGGTCATTTTGACCCTTGCAATCCTATCCGCGCGGATAGGAGGCTGAAAACCGAGGGGTATTAATTAGGGCCAACGCCCTTTTCTTCTTCCCCATTCAGTTTTGCAGAAAATTACGAGAGAGAGAGAAAATTCTGTAAATCCGCCATTTTTGGCCAAAAAGCTTCAAAAATCTTCCGATTTCTTCGATTTTTTGAGCAATGGAACACGGGGAAGGCGCTTTTCAAGGCCAAGGACGTGGCCCGGTAGCGGAGAGGCGATTGGAGCTCGTCCGGATGAGGAGGCATTACAATCTTTCGCAATCGGTTGAGGAGGAGCATTACCCCGATGCTTGGCAACATTGGGCTTCGGATCCGCATCTCCGAACGGTATACTTTGAAACCCTTTGATCCCTTTGTTGATTTCTTGTTTGAAAATTTTGGGTGATTTTTGAAATTTTTTTTTTTGAAAATTCGAATGATTGATATTCTTGGCTTTGAATTTTGATTTTGATGCTTTGCATGTTGTAATGAGTATATGAGTAACCCAAAATGTGCACTTTGCTTGGGAAAAAGAATTGGCATTTTTGCCACATTTTTTTTTCAATTCGAAAATTACATGTGAAAATTCGAAGAATTGTGATTGAATATTGCATGTTGATGATGATGATGGTTTTTTTTTTTGAAATTGAATTTTGATATGATGATGCAATGCATGCATTTTGTTTGGAAAGAATGGGCATTTTGCCAATATGAGATGTATGTATGTTTAGGATTTTTTTTGAAAAGTGGGACGGATTTTTCCTCCCGTTGCATGTAAGATGGATGATATGCATGTATGCATTTTTTTTTTTTTTGAGATGATGCATGTTATTTTATGAAAATGGGACGGAGTTTTTACTTCCGTAGGAATGCATCTTTTTTTGATGAATGCATTGGGACTTCTTTGAAAATTGTTTTCTTTCATGCGAGAAAAATGGGGCTATGCTCATTGTATCTTTGTTATCTTTGTCGATTTTTTTTTTAATGTAAATGCAAATGCAATCTTTTGACATTTTCTCTTTTTTTTTTTTTTTTTACGGGGCGGAAACCGTTTTGTGACGGAGCTTGGTGAACAAGATGAAGACTCGAGGATCGGTGGAGTTTGTGATTGACTTGTGGGATCGGCTTCCGGATGCGGGCCGAGGAGCTTTGCGAGTCAGAGACAGATTGTTGTCGAGACGGGGCTCGGGAGTTCGTCGAGTGCTTGAGGGGACTGGTCAAGTTCCCTAAGAGCAAGGGCTTGATGTTTGCTCGCGCGGCAGACTGGTGGGACGCGACCCACACCTTCCACTTCTTCCGGGGCGAGGCTACGGTTACGCCCTCCGACTATGCTTTGCGATTACGGGCCTGTCCTTTAATGGACGCGGCATTGAGTGGCGGGATGGCTACGGCGATGCCGATCTGCGAGGCTCTTCGGGATTTTCCCCTATACCCAAAAAGGGGATGGGGATAGAGTATGCCGTGGTCTACGGCAAGATGGTGGAGACCATAGCGAGTTATGAGGTGGGGAGGAGAGGATAGGCGCCGATCAGTTGCCGGGCCTTCTTGTGGTTTGCCTTTTCGAGCACCCTCTTTGGGCATGCTTTGAGGGACGGCGGTCTTTGCCTTCTTGAGGTCCTTGGAGGACATGGAGACGGCCGGAGATGTCTCGTGGGGAGAGGCCGGGTGGCGAGCTTTATTTTGCTCTTGATAGGTACAGTAGGAAGGCTGTGAGCTCCTTATCTTGCTTCGAGTTTGCTCTGGAGGTATAAGCTCTCTTTTGCTTTCCCTCTCTTCTTTTGAGCACACACTTTTATTTGCACTGGATTGATTGGATTTTTACCTTTCGCAGGTATGGGCGTTGGAGTTTTTCCACGTCACGGTGTGGCGGCAGCCGGCGGAGTACGTTGGGGCGTATCCGGCCATGCAGTCTTGGTCCAAGCATGCCCGGGAGAAGATAAGCTCCGGGGCGTACGACTCTCGGGTACGCGGATTGCCTTCCTTTGACGGAGGCCGAGACAGATGAGGGGATGATATTCTTCCCACAGGATCGCTTTGAGGTAGCGCAGTGAAGGGCGCGAGATGGGCGGTGCGGCGGAGGATTTTGAGGGTCGACTGCGATGCCTATTATCTGGGAGAGAGGGTGACGCGCCAGCATGGCGTGAACTCGCCTTTGAGGACACCGGTGGAGCCTCCCGCCGATATGATGCACCCGAGCGATCGGTCCGTGACCTGGGATGATTACTGAAGCAGTCGGCACTTCTCGGACTTCGTGGCGATTGAGCCGTATGCGACATTCGTCTTGAGGAGGCTGAGGATGCCTCAGGTTTTGGATAGGGAGGGGCTTGGGATCCCGCGGTACCCTCGGACGGATTTTTCCTATATCCAGGATGGGGTCCGATTGAGGGTGCAGATCCCTCAGCCCGAGCGACTTCCACGAGCTTTCCGGCCTCGTCCGGGTATGAAGGTATGGCTTCACCTTTTCCCCTTCTTTTTCTTTCCTTTGTTTCATCATCTTTAGCATCACTTCCCTTTTTTGACGCTTTTGCTTTTGTGCAGTTTTCGGAGGTGGTCGTCGAGAAGCTGACGAAGCAAGTGATCGGGGCCAAGAGATTCATCAGGAGGATGGTCGCTTGCGGGGCTCCTCGAGCTGAGCGAGGCGACCACGGCGGCGCCGTCGGGCGGGAGGCTTCCCCATTTCGCTCAGAGACTTCTTCAGAGACTCCTTTGTCTCCTCTCCTTGATCCTCGCGCAGTGCGCCGGATCACGTCATTCTCGGGGATCCACACGGGCGGGGACACGTTTGGCGGCATGGCGGGTCGTCTTCGTACGTGCGGGAGTCCGACGCCTTCACCTTCGGGTACGATTTTTCGCGAGATCTCGGCTTGCCCTATCGGAGCGTGCCGGTTGGTCTGACGAGCCTCTCTCTGGAGACGAGGACGATCGAGCCCGAGATTTTCGGGGCTCTGAGGAGGCGGGCCCGAGTCGCAAGAGGGGCCGGGGGGAGACATCGGGCGCTGGAGACTCCGATTGATTTTTTTTTTTTTGAGATTTAGATTTGTACAGATTATGCACTTTTTTTTTTTTTTTGATGTAATAATTTAGGATTTTATTTTTTTTATGAATGCAATGCAGTATGAATGCAGTGTTGCATGAGCCTTGGTTTTTTTTTTTTTTTGCAAGGGTGTTTGGTATATGGGTGGTTTGGGGAGGGTTTTTGCACGGGTTTCGAGCAACGGGACGGAATATTCCTCTTTTGGTGTAGCGGCTTGGACATTGCAGATTTTTATTTGTGACAATCATGTCCGCGCGGATAGGGCGGCTTTCGACATTGTCCTTTAATTTTGGTTCAGACCTGGTCTTGCTTTATTTCAAATTCAAATATCCTCTTCAACCTCCAGTCCAAACAACCATTTTCGGGGAGAAAGAGAAAAAAAACCATGGAAAACTTTAGAAAAGCTCCATCAAAATTGCCCCAAGAATCCCAAATGTCATTCTTCAACAAGTTCAAGGATTGGTCCCGGGAGATTATGCATGAGAGGAGGTCCTTCTTTGAAGAAAGGTACAAGGTGAAGTGCTTATGGTCTCTCAAGGAATTGATTCCGGATTATGAGCTTTTGAGAGCTTCTTCATCATTTTGGGATACTAGAAGGCATGTCTTTTGCCTTTCCTTCAACGAGATTGTTCCGACTGTCGAAGAATTTCGGGCCTTGCTTGGAGGTCCGGAGGTGGAAGAGATAGCGGTTCCTTTGCCCGGAGGGGCTTCTTTTGTTGACAGATTGTGCGTCCTCCTTCATCTTTCCCCGGAGGAAGCGCAAGGTATGATCCGCGGTCCCGATCATTTCGATATTTCCGGTCTTCCCGACAGATTTAGGGGCCTAGGTTTGGTGGATGATGCTTATTGGGATGCCTTTGCACTTTGTGTGTTTGGCACCCTGTTCATGGTCTATTCCTTTGGGATCTGTCATCGATCTCTGCTGGATGTTGTCGTTCACTGTCGCCTGGGCAGAGATGTCGTTCCTTTGATTCTTGGGGAGACTTTTCATGCTCTCGACAGATTAGCTACCGGACGGCGGTATATGCACGGGGGCAGCCCGTTCCTCTTGACCCTGTGGCTGATGGAGCGTTTGGGGGTTCTTCGGGAAACCTCTGATATGATCAGGCCTTGGACTTTTGCCAGGAGAGGTGTTGATGTAGATTTTGATGATCAGGGCTCGTGGGAGCGTTGGATGGCGGGTCGCCAGACTGAAGATATCAGATGGTTGGTGCCTCATTGGCGGGTGGAGACTCGCAGAGTGCTTCAGGACGGGTCCCATGTGGTTATGCTTCCGGGGCTTTCTCAGTCCAGTTTCTACATTCCGGCTCTGGTCCTTAGGCAGTTTGGCTTGGAGCAGGTTCCTTTGGAGGGCTTTGATGATGTAGCCACCAGGGTGGTGGCTCCTGTTTCCATGGATGATCCCTCGGTGTTTCCATTTCTTTCCCGAGTATGGAGGTATGATGCCTTTCCTCCTCGGGTTATCCTCAGGCGTCCGAGACCGGTGTTCTTGACCACTTGGTACTGGATTGGTATGAGAGGCATGCAGGGAGAGACTCGGGTGGCCATTTTCAGACGGCGTGAGGCTATTGTGGAGTGCGGAGGTCCTGGCTGTTTCGAGAGGAGGAGGGCCGAGGCGAGGGCCAACCCTCATGACAGGAGCGGAGACGCGTGGCTGATTATGAGGCTTACGTCGATAGACAGGAGAGGAGGGCTCCTATGTTACCAGCTAGGTTACAGGAGATGAGGGATGACGCTAGGGCTACTAAGGCCCTGACAGAGGCCGGTTTGATAGACCCTGTTCCTATACCAGAGCTTGGTAGGAGGAATACCGACATTTTTCCGGTTCAGAAGAGAAAGACTCGGAGGGGGAAGAAGGGAGAGGCCGGTACGAGTGGCTTGGAGTGACTCGAGGTTTCCAAGTATCCCTTTCTTGCCATGACAGACACATTAGTTTTATTATGTATCTTAGTTTTCTTTTAGCGAGGTTGCCGGTTGTAGGAATGAATCGGGCTTAGACTCATCAAAGAGCTTTTAACTTGTAATGAATATTTGAATTGCTTTAGAGTTTTCGAGACGCTTTCATGGTCTGATCAATTGTATTGATGCCAAAGTATGGCTTTTATTTGTGCTTTAGACCGAACCGTTTCCGCCGCCTACGTTCCCCTCATTTTGAGGAGCTCGAGGTCTTCGTAGTTCAACCGGTGAACTCTTTTTTGTTTTTGTTTTTTTTTGTTTTTTTTTGGTGCAACCACTGTTTTTACCTAGGCCGCCCTTTTCGGGTTTCTAACCTAGTTGGGTATTACTCTTTTAGCACTCTTTTTTTTGTTTTTTTTTTTTTTTGTCTTTTTTTTTTTTTTTGGTGCAACCCTGTTTTTTACCTAGTTTTTGCCCTTTTCGGGTTTCTAACCTAGTTGGGTATTACTCTTTTTAGCACTCTTTTTTTTTGTTTTTTTTTTTTTTTTTTTTTTTTTTTTTTTTTTTTTTTTTTTTTTGGTCTTTTTTTTTTTGGTGCAACCTGTTTTTTACCTAGGCCCTTTTCGGGTTTCTAACCTAGTTGGGTATTACTCTTTTTAGCACTCTTTTTTTTTGTTGTTTTTTTTTTTTTTTTTTTGTTTTTTTTTTTACGCGTAGTATCTGCGCTGACTTGTCACCATTCACCGGGTGTACAAAGGGATTCCCATCGAGGTGCGCAAGTTGCATGGCTCCTCCGGAGAAGATCTTCGGACGACATATGGCCCGACCCATACGAGCTCCCATTTGCCGAGAGGGTTGATACGGGCTGGGGCTTTTCTTTTAGAACGAGATCACCTTCTCGGATCTCCCGATGCTTTACTTTCTTGTCGAAGGCTTTGGCCATTCTTCCTTGGTAGGCCCGGATGTTTTCCATGGCCTTCAATCGGCGTTCGTCTAGTAGGGCCAATTCGTCATGGCGACTCTGGAGCCATTCGACCTCGCTGATCTGGCTTTCAGCGGTATACGGAGCGAGGGTATTTCCGGCTCGATTGGGAGTACGGCTTCCATTCCGTATGTGAGGGCAAAAGGTGTTTCCCCGGTTGCCGTTCGGCTGATGTTCTGTAGCCCCATAGTGCAGTGTAGCTTCTCGGGCCAATCTACGCCTTGGACGGCCATTTTCGGATGATATTTTCCAGAGTCTTGTTTGCTGCCTCGACGGCTCCGTTGGTTTGGGGCCTGTAGGGAGATGACTTGTGACGGGTTATTCGGAATTCCGCCAGCAGTTTTTCGCATTCCCCTTCGAAGTGGGATCCATTATCTGAGATGATTTCGGCTGGCAACCCGTATCTGCACATGATGTTTTCTTTGATGAAGAGGGCTACTTTCCTTGAGTTGAGGATTTTGTAGGACTTTGCAGAGCATCCTTTCCGATTCCTTCGAAGAAATCACCAATCTGCGTCTCTTTAGGCTCTTCCGCAGTTCCCAAATTTACACTCGTCAAAATCTCTTCGGCAGCTTGGGCTCGATTTTCCTCTTTCCGGACAACCTGCTTAAAGATTTTTTTTTGTTGTTTGATTTTTTTTTGTTTAATGTGTCTGCTTCTTTATCTAATGAATTATTATTAAAAAAAATTTTATTAATTAATTCATCATTAGTTAAAGTGGCAATCGAGGGATACCCAGAAAGGTTCGTCATTTCATTGAAAACGAAAAGGAATACAGTGCTTGCTACAGACTCGTAGTCTTCAGGCGTAAGGCCGTCGGACGACCCTAGAGACTCGATCTTAACAAAGAGAGACTGGGAGGACTTGTCCTAGATTGACACAAAGGGACGGGGGACCAATCCAAGCTTGGTGATCATTTCTTCCTTGGTCGCGGACGGGCCTGAGAGGTTTTCCCAATTTCTTAGCGGCTTTCTTTGTTGGTGGCCTCATGACTCGGGAAGCTGTGCTGTTTTTGTTTTCTTTCTCAATTGCTTTGCTATCATCTCTTGGACCGAGCCGAGATCAATCAGGTCTGGCACCTGGACTTTTTCTTCGAACAATTGCTGCATAACCGAGACCATCCCAATCATCCGAGGGAAATTCCGTGGCCTTAGCTTTTGGCTTTGTCAATTCGAATTCGGGTTTCGGATCTTCCTGGGCAATCGGGTTTGTGGTGGTAAGCTTCTCGAACTGTTCCACCAGGTCAGGCACGTCTCTGAAGGTATACTCACTCTTCATGGTAGTGGCAGTCCCAGGTATCTTGGGCAGGTCTAGGAACATTCTACGGACCGGGTTAGCCTTGGTTCCTCTAAACTTGTTGAGGCTATCCTGTAGCTTTAGCCATCCTGCCGTAGGAGTGGGCTCTGTGATGTTTCCTGGTTGTGTGGGACCCTTTACAAAGTAGTCAGCCAAATTAGGACTGAAGGGGAGAGATTTAGGGTTGTCGGCCGGGACCTTTCCTGTGGCAGCTTCAAATCTTTTTCCTTTCGCAGTGTCCACTGAGGAGGCCTCATATCCCAGGCCGTGGCGAGTATTCTGTCCTTTCACCTTGATGAGTTTGAAAGTTCCTTGTTGGCGCTTCCCCAGACCGAGGCCAGGTAGATAGCTCATTTTTCTCATCATTTTCAAGACCGGTGGGATTTTATCCCGAGTGACCGTCAGATCTATGTTGCACACTTGGGCCTTGGGAGGCTCGACCGTGAAGCCCGTTAGCATGTGACCTTCCTCGTCATGTTTGATTTCCAGAATAGGTATTCCGCCCGTATCTGTGCCTTCTAAAGTGACTAAATCTCCGTAAATGGTCGTCAGATCCCCATTCGAGATTTAATTTCACACACTGGTGGAGGCTTGAGGCGACCCCTTTGACTTGGTGCAGCCAAGGTCTTCCCAGCAGGGCATTGAAAGTAATCGGGATGTCGATAACCTGGAATTCCACAGGTATCAATTTCTGTCCAAACCAGAGGTCTAAAGTGGCGACTCCAAGGACTGCTCGGGATGTTGAGTCGTAAGCTTTGACTGTGAGAGAAGAAGGCTTCAAGTCTGTAGTCTTGATATCAAGCAAGCTCATGATCTTTGCTGGAAGAATGTTCATTCCGGACCCATTATCAACCAGGACCCGAGGGAGGCGTCGTTCATCCAGCTGGACTGTGATGAAGAGAGGCTCGTTATGATCAGCCCCAAATTGAGGGAGGTCGAGATCTGTGAAAGTGATTATATTCCCGTAATGGATGTTTCCAATTAGCTGTACCACATCATCGGGAGTAGCATCAATAGGCACGAGAGTGCGAGCCAGGCTTTCTTCCAGCTTCAGCTTATGGGGATAGGACGAGGTGAGTAGAGACCAGAGGGAAATGTTGGCCTGTGTTTGCTTCAACTGGGTGAGCACGGGATCCTCTTTCTCGGGGTCTGGAGTTTCAGTTGTCTTAGCATAGGGGCGGCGATCTTCTTTCGGTGCTTGATCTGTGGCCTTCTTATCTGCCTTGGGATTTCCTTGGAAGATCTGCCCAGATCGGGTCAACAGATTAACTTCCTCATCCGTCGTCTCTTGACTGGATTTCTTCAATGCTGCTAAGGTCAACGGGGGAGCCCTTTTGGCTATTGGCCATTGGTTCTGACGGAGTCTAGTGACAGTGAGGGGCTGAGCTGTACTGGCTCCTTCCTGGGCGGCCCTTATAACTGCTTCCCAGGTCACAGGCTTTCGGGTTTGGGGTTGTGTGGTTGCCCCTTGGATGGCCCACAGAGCTAGGGCGTCCTCCGATTCACTCTCATGGCCGGCCTTGCTCATAGTTATCATGCAACAAGAGTCGCTATTGTCGGGACTCGGCGGCTTTTCGATTTCATCCCCGGGATGACTCACAGAGTTACGGCTATCAGCCTCCATTTCATCGTATATCCTTTTTCTTTCAATCTTGCAAGTAGGGCAGCCACAAGTGAAGGATAGGCAACGTTCCCCTTCGGAGTTTGATATAGCAGCTCGATAGATCTGTGTCCAAATAAGGAGCACCCGGGGTCCATTGTCGGGCACTGGAGCAATTAGGAAGGCGTCATGGGGATTCATAGGTATGAAGGCCACTGGGGAGACGTTCAGATCAATAACCCTTTTCAGTGATTGCAGGCACTCGCTGCGGTCGAGCGGCCCGGTTGTGACCCTTACGGTTGTTATGCCATCCGTTGTCGGGAAGGAAGAAAAAGATCCGATAACGTTTACGAGTTCTTCATCTTCTGGTGGCTGAAACCCTCCATTCTCGACCAGTGCTTCAATAAACCCTTTCCATTCACCAGTCAGGTTCTTATAAGGAACGTTGTGTTCTAGGATTTCGGATATGTACGGATCTGGGCGCGGGCTTTGCTGTCCCTCATCCTCCGGAGTATCAGGGCATTGGCCACAAATGCATCTTACCTCGTAGGGGGTCTGTCTCTATTGGTGTCTGATCCGCATTTCCTGGCGGTCCTTCGTCGTTGCTTGCTGACAACCAACCATTGTGCCTAGCTCCCATGGGCTCATTTCCGGCATGATTGTTCCCGATTGTTTCCGGATCGGGGGCCTCAGTTGACTCTTCACTCTCGTCATCATCATGATCATCGCTGTCATCGGAATCTTCTTCCCATACTACCGGGATTTCGGCTGAGAGGGAACGCCGATCAAACCCGTTGGGGGAATATGGGTGTGTGCAGCCGCAGAAATTGTCATATGTTCCCATTCCCGGAAGTGGCAATTGTGACTCAGCTTCTCCTCCCAGAAATTGCGGGGGAAGAGTGAGAGGGGGTGGCACGTATTTGACACCAGGTAGGATATAGAAGGAATCCTCCTCTTCCGATTCTTCACTGTTCTCGGGATCATATTCGGGCTCTCCCAAAGCCAATTTGCAGAAGTGTACTAGCTCAAGATGCTCTTCGGCCTCTTTGCTGATAAGCCCAGTGCAGGCGCTCGCGGAAGCTTTCTTCTTCGATTCTTCTTGATTGTTCCAACCATCTTGTGTAAATGGTTCTTTCATGTTCCGAGCGGAACAGCCCCAGCTCTTCGGTATCGACTTTCCCTTTATTCGAGAAATAGCGGGCCTCGTATTCTTGCAAGGAGTCTCTGACATGAGACCAAGATGGGTTGATCCGTTCAATGTCCTCAAGGCTGAGGGGGAATCCGAATTCGGGATCCTCGACGAGGTTGGCCACGGGTATTTGGGGACCTTCATCGCATCTTCCCGGCGTGTGAAGATTCTCCGCATTCAATCATATTCACGATTATGGTTCCTTGGCGGCGGATTTTTGATCGTGTTAGGCCCCTCGGGGCCTTCCAACTTTCCTTGCTCTATTAGCCCCTGGATTGCCTTTTTTGAGTGAAGCGGTATCGATCCGATGTCCGTGAGCTTGATGAAAAGCACAATACTTTGTAGTATCCACGGGAGCATTCGGATTTCTGGGTTGGAAATTCTCCAAAGGCCGCGGCAAGCCTTCTTTCACCAGTCCCTAAAGATGTCATTCAGGGGCATTCCAAAGTTTTCGAGATTTATGACCCGCGGTGCAGGCTCATTTGGTTTCTGGGAGCAAAAGGAGTCGTGTTATTACATTCTGTCCCGCATAGTTAATCATCTCTTTGCCTTTAGCAGAGCGGGGCGTGTTTGCGGGGAGGAGCCCGATATCTCGGAGGTGCGGCGGCAGGTTGCGATTGTAGGCCTTTTCAAACTTAGGCTGCAGAGTTAACCATGGCCCGTAAGTGCGAGTATGGGAAGTGGCGAGGAGGCTCTCGAGATGTGGTTTCAAGCATGACTGGAAGATGTCCAATTATTCCTCTTCGGAAGGAGGGATGGCCATTTCACTGAGTTTTAGATTCCACCGCTTGTAAAAGTCCCCAACATTCTCATCGGGACGCCGGCTTTGTTGTTTGTAGGTCAACCCTATTTGTTTCCCATTCCAAGTTGGCCTTATATTTTTCTGTGAAGGCATTGGTAATCTGGTCCCATGTAGCCCTGGCTTCGGGTTTCAAACGGAAGAACCACTTCAAGGCACTGGACTTCAAGGATAAGCTGAAATAGTCAGCCAGCTGCTGATTGGTACATCCTTTGGCTTTCATCGCCAAGGTATACGTGTCCAAATGGGTTTTCGGACATGCGGTTCCATCAAAGAGATCCAGATTTGGCATCACGAATTTGTGGGGCAGGGGAACAATGGAGTCCGGGTCTGTAGGCCGGAAGGCAGACTTCTTGGCAGTCAGTTCGGCGATCTGCGCTTTCATTTCCTTGTGTTGTTCCATGAACCAGGCCAGATGAGGGTCTTGTGGCGGAACCATGGCATTCAAGCTAGTGGCTGAGCTAGAGAGAGGAGCTACCACTGGAGGCGGGCGGTGGAGGGAACGGCCGGTCCGGGGACGTAGGTGAAAACCTGTCTGGGCCGAGTTACCCTGGGGAGCATGAGTAGGAACCTGAGCAAAAGGGTAGAACCTTGCGGCTTCTTTGTTGATTTTCAACCGGCAAAGTAGGTGGAGGCAGCCCCGATGTAGCCGGATAACTTGGATTTCAAGAGTGGGGCCCGTAAGTAGGCTTGAGTGCGGCCGTTGTCCCGGATTGTTGAATTGCATGGCCGCCTGTGGTGAAGGTGTGTAACCGGGGTGCTGCGATCTGGTGATTCGGATGACACCGGATGGAGGCTTGGTAACCCATAGAAGTCTGAGTGAGGAATGGATTTGTGTGAGGAGCGGTGAACTAGTACTGTTACGAGGAGGGGCTCTGGCGTGGCCCCGAGAACCAAGTTGTGGCGGCATTCCAAGCGTGGCTATTCTTTGTGAGGGTCGGATTGATCGGTTCCGAACCGAGGCGGGATCCCGATTAGCTGTGGCATTCCGAGATAGCCCCAACCATGAGAAGACATTCCGTACCGATTTTGCCCCCACCGATTTCAGTGCCGTCTGGGCTGCATGGATCCCGGTGGTCCGTGGCCGGGAGTGGTCGACCCGAAAATCGAGGAGCATGGGTTCCGGTAGTGGCACCATAGGAGGTGGGTGGCGGCATCCCGGTGTAATCGTGGCGACCGAGAGTGGGGTTGGCATCCTCGTCTTCTTCCACGGTGAAGGTGCCATCGGGATTGAGGCCGGCGGCCGAGCCGTGACTCTTAATAGCCTCCATAAGGCCGTTTAGCCGTGCTTCTGTCGTAACCTCATACGTCTACGCTAGCGATTCCACCGTTGCTCTGTCGAGGGGTCCCGGGAGGCGGAGTGACGTTATCCCCATCATTACCTGGTGATGCAGACATTACGAAACCCGGAGTCGGAGCAAACGGTGAAGGCCGACGATGCGCTTGACTCTTCCCAACTGATCAAACGGTGACCCGGTGCCCGAAACCAAGCTTTGTGCGGAGCTGCGGGGAAAGGACATGAAGGTTCGGATGTGCGGGAATGGAAGGAGGGTAGGTGTTTGGGCTTTAGGCTCATGCAACATGCGATTATTTGTTCACGTTCACTTAAAACATGTTTTATTAACCTAATCGGTTGGAAAAGATTGCTCTTCTTTTTCGCAAACTACTCGATTCTTGGATCGGTGGGCCCCGTCACTACGTCTATAAGCCCTCGTATTCCACCCGTATTTCGACCTCCCGGGGTGGACGGCCGGGCGAGGGTCCTATAGGGCAAGCGGGTCCCACCGACCGAAAGAAAAATGATCCTAAAAGTTCGGCGGGTAATCGAGTCTTAACGAGCATTCGATGTAAATTACGGACAAAGCCGACGTCAAAAGTCAAGATCATGTCCGAGGGCCGACGAAAAGTCGGCATGATTTGACCGATAAGCGTCCACAATTGATCTTGACTTGTCGTCGGTTAAGCCGTAATTAGGCATGGAATATTCATTAATCCTTGATGACTCGGTGTCAATCTTTGGGAGTCGGTGTATAATTTGTGCCGATCGAGCCGAAGTCAAGGCGCCGGTCAATATCTTGGTCAAAGTCTGCGGCGGAAAACCGGCGAACTTCGACCGATTAGGGACCCGAAAGATATTGAGTCGGTATGCCGACAAAGGCTTGAAAGGAAAGGTCTATACACGGACGGGCATGACACGGACCAGACTAAAAACCAACCGGGTCTCGGACAAAGTGTGTCACGGACAAGTGCATGGTCGACACGAGGCTCCATGGGATGTTTGGGTAGTCTGTGCTCATCCGAGGCGTAATAAGACCAAACGGACCGCGACAAGGATTTCCGGGTTAAGGACGTAGTGTGCGGTGTACGGTCACGTGCGCGTAGTGTGCAAGCGATCTATATTCTTTTTTTCTGAGTAAAATAGAGATTTTTTTATGTGTCTTAAAAAATATGATGCATGATTTTTTTTTGGAAATTTTCTTTTTTTTTTTGAAAATCCTTTTTTTTTTTGATTTTTTTGATGAGCACATAAGCACGTAAGCACGGAAATTCCGACAGTTAGGGACATTATTCCGACAGTCAAAATTTTGACTTTCTCCGAGGCGGCCAAAACAACATGAAAACTGTGCAAAAAATCAACACACACACAAAAATGATTTTCAAAGCCGGGACGGAAGCTTGACCCTCAAAAGCTTTTTTTTGAAAACGGTGATACCGGTACGTGGGATTGTTAGACCACAATTTATCCCCGACTCGTGTTAGGAGGCGATAACGGGAAATTTAGTGGTTTCCACCAATATACCGAATACCATTTTTTATTAAAAAGCTTAGTCCCCAGCGGAGTCGCCACTGTGATGATGTTGCCATTCGCGGGAAAAATTCGATTTTTGCGTTTCTTTGAAAAACCAAATAAAACCGGAAAAACGGAGTCGCCACGCCATTTTAATTTTGAGGGCCAAAACTTTGAAAAAAGCCCGAGATCAGAGATTTAGGTTCGGAGGTCATGTTACGCGTCGGGAAGGACGTTAGTGTGCACCCGACGCGCCTCGTAAAACGAGTCTTCCAAGCTGAAAATCATTTGTGTGTGTGTGTGTGTGTGTTTTGGCCAAAATAAGTTGAAACTCAGAAAAGTAAAAATTGGGATATCTTTTTAAGACTTTAAACTGATCCCATGATTTTTTGGAAGATTTTTGGATTGAGATTTGGTACTCAAAAGACCTTTTGAAGTTGAGAGCCATTTCTGCCAGAATGAAAAGGCAGTGGACCTTTGATTTTAAAAGGGATTCAAGGGTCTTAAAACTTCATAATCTGGATAAACTCAGAGAATGAAAGTTGTTCTAGACACCTTAAATAAAGTTTGTGCGAAGGAATTTTCCATTTTGGAGAAGATTTGAGGGGTCAAAACCTTCTGGAAACCTCAGATATGAGATCTGGATTCTCAGAAGCTGATGAACTAGCCTCTGAAAGAAAATTTGAAAAGAGGAGTTTTACTCACCCAAAAAATAAGGTAAAAATATGTCTGGAAAGCTCTGGATGTTGGCTACAAAAAGTATTCACCAAATTCCAAGTTCATCTGTGTCCAAAAATTAAGACCATGGACTGAGGTCTGAGAAAATTGCTACTGGACAGCAACTTCTCAAGAAAGAAAATATGATTTTAAGGGGGGTTTTGCATCCATGCTTGTCCCCATTTCCCTAGGTTTTGGTTAGTGATCACTAGACATTTTAGTGGTGAATCAACTATACCAAACCATCCTTGGGGTACATTAGGACTAAGCATTTCATTTGCTTGGGAAGGGGAATTTTATCCTTTGAAATCAAGATTTTATGCTTGAAAATGGTTTTTAGGGTTTTGAAAATGAGTTTTCTTTGCAAGAAAGTAAGAAAGCTTAAAAATAATTTTGATCTTTGTAGAAGATCATCCATGGAGATGGTCTTCCATGGTGATCTTCTTAGATCTAGAGAAAGAAGATGAAAGAACTACATTTTGTAGTTTGAAGATGCATGCATGGTTGAGATTTAGGGTTAGGAGGAGGAGGGTTTACCAATCTTCCTTGTGTTCTTGAGTGTTTGGCTTGAGTGTATAAGTGTTTAGGGATTTAATATGAGAGTGAGTGGATGAATATGAGTTGGGAAAGATTGGAGAGAAAAAGGTGACAATTCTTGAAGAATTCTCACTGTTTTCTCTCTATATTTCGCCAGAGGTTCGGTGCAAAATGTGTTCTCCCTCTTTATTTTTGTGACTGGAGGGCTCAATTTATAGCCCTCCTGAAAATGCAAACTCATCCGCGCGGATGGATCCAGGCAGCGTGCCTTTGTTCATTAAATGCGGCTTGACTTTGGACAAGAAGAATAATCTTTTCAAAATTCAAATTAACGGCCAGTTTTTGTTTCCAGCCATTGCCATTTTTGGTTTTCTTCTTTTGTTTTGCTTTTTGAGATTCTTTTTAAGGTTTAACCTTAAATAACAATGCCCATTTTACCCTCACTTTGTTAGAAATGTTAGGATAGTTAGGAATTGTTAGAAATGTTATAACTTTCGTTAATTTTCTAACGAAAATTCTAACAAGCTCAAATTGGAGCACTTACAGTAGGGAACAAAGTTGGGTCTTATCTGAGGAGGCGAGGGCATCGGGACCCTGATGGCCTGGGATATTGGAAAGGACTGAAAAGGGGTAGTCCTTGGTAAGGGATCATATGTGGATGGAGGAGGGCATTGGTTATAGGCTGGGGGAGCTGAGATGGCTGCTTCTGGAGTCTCATCTTCTACTATAACCAGGGAACCGTTGGACTCAACCACTGTCTGAACCCATGACGACGGAGCGAATCAATGAGCATGGCTTGTTGTTCCTCATGGACCTTACGACTGTTTTCCTAGGCTAAGGCTAGCTCTTCTTCCCTAGTCATCTGGTTACCCAAACCACTGTTGTTTTCTGTCAAATCGGCCATTCTAACTCTCTGGACTGACAAAACTGAGGACTCTGGCGAGCTATCTTAGAATTCTGCGCTAATAAGCCGCTGACCTGGTATTCTCACCCACTTCTTTCTCGCTGCGAGAAAGGGATAGGAGAGGTTTAAACTCTGGGGTAGGTGTTTAGGCTGAAGGCTCAAGCAATATGCAAATTAAGAATCTTTCAGTTTACTTAAAACGGTGTCTTTTATTAATTTCTATTTGGTTGGAAAAGGGGTTGCCCTTCTTTTTCGCAACTACTCTAGATCCTGGATCAGTGGGCTCCGTCACTGCGTCTATAAGCCCCTCGTATTCCACCTGTATTTCGACCTCCCAGGGTGGACAGCCCCGGTCGAGGGTCCTATAGGGCACGCGGATCCCATCGACCGAGAGAGAAGAACGCTCCTAATGGGCCTAGTGGGTCATAGGAACTTTTAACGCACGAGCGATGTGGATTATAGTCAAGGCAATGCCGGGAAAGTCTCATCTTTCAGCCTTAACGAAATTTCGGCAGAGTTTCGCTTGCGCGATTGACGTTTTGACTTTTTGGCAATGTCCGAGAAGATAATAGGCATGGGTCGGGCGGTAAAATCCGGATGACACAGTGTCACATTGAACTTCATTGCATACGTTGCGTGAGTCAAAGTCATAGTCAATGCCGGGTCAAGATCTTGCCAATTTTTCCTTGTCGGAATTTCGGCAGAGCTCCGCTTGCGCGAAAGATCTTTGGATTTTTGGCACGGACTCGGGCTCGACTTTTGCGTATCCCGTGCGGATCAAAGTCAAAGCCAAATGCCGGAGTCAAGATTCTGCCAATTTTCCTTGGTGGAATTTCGGCAGAGTTTCGCTTGCGCGAAGGATCTCGACTTCCGTCATGGGCTAAGGTTTGACCTTTACGGGGGTATGCAACCGGGCTATATAACACGGACTAGACCAAAAACCAACCAAAAGTCATGGTTTTGAAATGTGTGACACGGACTGTGCATTGGTCGACACTGGCTGCCATGGGGAGTTTGGGGTGATTCCGTGCGCGCCCGGGAGCATCGTAATACTGTCCGTGACTGCAACTGAACAACCACCCCGGGTTAAAGGGACGTGCGTGCAAAGTGTACAGGATATATAAGGTGCGCGTAGTGTGCGGCCTCCTAAAAATGTTCCTTTTTGAGTTAAAACAGAAATTTTCAGAAATGTGTTTTAAAGGAATGATTTTCGGGACGGGGGAAATGCAGCAAATAAGCACGTAAATTTTCTGAGAGCCCCGGTCAGTCTTGAAACTGAATAGCCCCAAGCTGTCAAGACTGCTATATTAACCTCAATTTTTGTCCAGGTGGAATTGCCAATGAAGCAGCACGGCTAGGATTCAAGGAGAATCAAGC
This sequence comes from Adenophora triphylla var. japonica, assembly GCA_022495995.1. NCBI lineage: Eukaryota > Viridiplantae > Streptophyta > Magnoliopsida > Asterales > Campanulaceae > Adenophora > Adenophora triphylla. The sequence continues at coordinate 212,354 of JAFEMH010001634.1, read as the reverse complement.
CATACGGCTACATCAATCAATTTTCCAGGTTCCAATTCCTTTCATCTGCAGGTTGTTTCCCCGGCCTTTTTGGCACCATTTCATCTTTCAGCAAGCTTCCTGTTCAGCATTCAGAATATGCACAATTCCCAAGAACCAAGGATGCATGCAATGCAATGCAAGAGAAGAAGGCAAGCATGAAAATCGGATCCGCGGCGGAAGGCTAACCCACTCAAAAAAAGCTTTTTCTTTTTTTTTCGAAAAGAGATACCGGTACGTGGGATTGTTAGACCATAGTTTATCCCAGACTCGTGTTAGGAGGCGATAACGGGAAGCTTAATGGTTTCCATCTATATACCAAGTATCATTTTTTTTTATTTTAAAAATGAAAGCTTTTTTTTTGTTCTAGTCCCCAGCGGAGTCGCCAAACTGTGAATGTGGTGCCCAAGATCGCGGCTCTTTTGTTTTTATTTTTATTTTTGGAACCGCTTTCTCGTGTAAGGGGATCACCGCCTCACATCGGTTTGGAAACATCCGGTTTAAATTGAAAAACGGAGTCGCCACGCCATTTTGATTTCCTCAAAACTTTGAAAAAAAAGATTTGGGTCCGGAGGTTAAGTTACCCTTTGGGAAGAACGGATCATCGTTCACCCAAAGAGCCTTGCCGAAGCAAGTCTTCCAAGATTCGATTTTCATGCTTGCCTTTTTGTTTTCGTGTGTTGGATGTGTTTTTGAAAAGGAGGGAATGTATCAAGTTATCTTTCGGACGTATAAACCATGAGTTGGTTATCGCTCGGGATTCCTTAGATTTTGATGTGTTAGGTACTTTGATCCCATTATCATCTTGGACTTATGATCAACATTATGAGACCTTGGGTCACATGTGATCGGAATAGGGACACCTTTTTCATAGTCCGAGGATGAGACTCTTTAGAAAGGAAGGACCTTTGCCCATCAATCCTACATCTTGAGACGATTTGAGCTTTGTCGGGACATTTATACTCGTCTCAAGTGATGATCGGAGATGTGGGGCTCAAGTTCATCCTTTTCTAAAGGAGAATCCGTCTATGGCATCTTTATGTGGAGGAAACGATGTAAAGATATGACCTTTACACCGTTACGCCCCAAGAGATGCTTCAAGTACCAAAGGGGACTAAGGGAGGGGTATAAAGATTGGATCTTTATACTCATCCTATGCCTTTTTGTGCCTTATGAAGGTCACTAGGCATTCCTTGGAGAGAGATCCAACCATGAGGGACATGGGAAATGCATTTTAAGCTAAAGATGACATTTTTACACTAACATATGAATAAACATGATGCAAGCTAAGGCTAGGAATGAAAAGGAAGGACCTTTATGGCTTTCCTATGTCCTTTATGAACCTTTTAGGTGGACAATCCTTGGAAGCAAGGTCTATGGGAAGGGGGGATAACACTCATGCATAAAGATGTCATTTTTATGGAAAAAGATGACATTTTTATATGTAAAGATGACATTTTATATGCAAAGGATGCTATTTTTCACATCACTATATGAGAGATCCACCCTAGAACAAGCCATTTGAGGTCTTATTGTTCATCCTTGGGTTGGATCGTCCATAGATCCCATGTGATAGGGGAATGGTGGTATATATGATCTACATGACTAAAGATGTGATCTTTAATGGCAATATATCAAATACCAAGTAAATAAATGACAATATATAAAGCAAGGAGCAATATAGCAAGTAATGACAAGTATATTTTAGGAAAAAGGGGAGGAGAGGTTACCAATGGTGGTGTTCCTCTATCTCCTTGAAGTTTGCCTAGGGAAGGACCAACTTTTGAAGGGTTTTGAAGAGGGGGGGAGGTGATTTTGGTTGCTCTCAGCTCTCTAGAAATTCGTGTAGGTATTTTGGCAGATAACAATGCTAAAAACTATATATCAAAATGGGTAGAGGAGGTCTCTATTTATAGGCAGCCTGGTGATGGCTAATGAAGCCGTGCGGCTGTAACCCCAAGGCTAATGAGGCCGTGCGGTCTTATCCCTTAGTGACTCAGCTTATTTCTAGAACCATGCAAGGTGTCATTCTAGAATGTGTTTTCCAGCGAAGGACTATGTGGAATTTTGATTTCTAGCAAGCCCTTCACCCCTTGGAAGGTTTTGGAAAGTTCCCAAATTGCCCCTGAACTTTAGGAAAGTCCGGGAAATTGCCAGAAAACTTTACCGGAAGGCATGAGCCAGATTTGGGTACTTACACCGCCACAAACGCCCTCATGTACTTCAGCCAAGATATTCTCAACTTCCTTAGGATAGACACACCTCAGCAGGGGCTTAGTAAAAGATCTTCGATAGAGGACTCCGTTCATCACAACGAACCTTGGTAACCTCTTCTTGATAAGTTTAGCTTGTGTTTCATCTTCTGGGAGTTGGATCTTCTCGATGTAGTCTATATAGTCATTGATCCAGCATCTCTTCTCTCCATCTAGGAGCATGATTTGTAGTCTTTCATATGCGGGTTCTTCAGCAAAAACTACGTATGGATTGGAGTTAGACTCGGACACGTCCATAGTCGCTAGTTTTGATAGAACGTCCGCGATTTGATTGTCCTCCCTACCTATTTGCTTGATCTCGAAAAATTCCATCTTCTTCATCATGTCTAGGACCAGGTCTCTATACTTGGTAAGAATGGGATTTTGGGTGTTATACTCTCCCTTCACTTGTTTGACAACAAGTTGGGAGTCACAGAATGCCGCCACCTTAGTTGCTCCATAGAAGGAGGCCAACTCGATACCAAATATTAGAGCTTCATATTCAGCTTGGTTGTTGGAGGCAGGGAACTTGAATCGGATGATGTCTAGCATGGTGTACTCTCCTTTCGGACTTACTAGTACAACTCCAGCTCCGCTTCTCTCCTTCGTAGCTGATCCATCTGTGTACAAGACCCAACAGTTGGCCGGGAGTTCGATGGGAGACTCTTCCTCTTCCGTAGTGTTTTGCTTACGGGAAGTGGGGACGTGTTCACCCATGAAGGCAGTCTCAACCATGAAGTCAACCAAAGGCTGTGCCAGGAGGATCTTCCTTGGTTGGTACGTGATATCAAACTCAGTAAGAGCGATAGACCAATTCAGGAGACGTCCGGAGCCATCCAACTTGTGCAGAATTTTCTTCAATGGTTCATTGGTATACACAGTGATGGGATGCACAGAAAAGTAGGCACGTAGTTTTCTTGAGGCTATAACTAGTGCGTACGCTATCTTTTCCACGTTGAAATATATGCTCTCCATGTCTGACAATCCCTTAGAGACATAGTAGACTGGTTTCTGTGTTCCTTCATCGTTTCGTACAAGAACAAATGTGACTGCATGATCTGTGGCGGCTAGGAAGACATATAGCATCTCACCAGTAATCGAACTGCTAAGCAAGGGAGGGGAACCTAAGTACTCCTTCAACCGGAGGAATGCTTCGGAGCATTCGGGAGTGCAGGAAAAGCTCTTGGTACCCTTCAATACCTTGAAGAACGGCAGTGATTTTTTGGCGGATTTGGCGATGAATCTTTCAAGTGCCGCTATTCTTCCATTTAATAACTGAACCTCCTTGATGTTGGTAGGTTCCTTCATGTCAATTAAAGCCTTGAAATTTTCAGGGTTCGCCTCTATTCCCCTTTGTGATACCATGTAGCCTAGGAACTTTCCAGCTGTCATCCCAAACACACATTTACTTGGGTTTAGCTTCATGTTATTGGCTCGGAGATTGTTTATTGTTTCCTCCAAGTCAGGGGCGTGACTGCCCTCCTTGTTCTTTATGACCATATCATCAATGTAGGCCTCCATGTTACGACCTATTTGTGCACCAAATACCTCATTCACCATACATTGGTATGTGGCACCCGTGTTCTTGAGCCTAAAGGGCATCATGACATAACAATAATTTCCCCCAGATGTTTGGAAGGCCGTCTTCTCAATGTCCTCTTCCGCCATTTTGATTTGATGATAGCCTGAATAGGCATCTAGAAAATTGAGAGTTCAGTGTCCAGCTATGGAGTCAACCAACTTGTCAATTCTGGGGAGAGGATAACTGTCACGGCCCTAATATTAGGCATCATTTTAGCACATGTTGAGCACGTGGGGTTGGGGTTGTAGTATATCATTTTATACATTGTATGCTATTTGTTGGCTTTATGTGTTCATTTCTATACTTGGATAAATTATGTGAAGTTTAGGATGGTCATGAATTAATTTTAATGATCTAGGGTCTAAAAGGGAATAAATATAAAGTGTTGTAGTGAAGTTATAATAATTGAAATTTTAAATATTAAGTTTATAAATGTTAAGGTGCTTTAGTGTCAAGGTTAATTGTTGAGGTTGTTAGTTGTGGTAGATAAGAGTGGAAGGATCTTTAAGGGAAAAATTCATAATTCTCCATGGATTGAAAAAGAAAACTTCATAAAAATTTCCTCAGTATTTTTCTTTCTTTTCAAAACCTCCATGAAAGCCAAATCCTAACCTCTCTTCCAAAAATTCTAGCCACTTCAATTCCTTTCCGTTTTTAAATATGTTTGCGTATTATTGTTTGTGGCGCCGAGGGGAGCGTATCTATCCGGAAAAAAAATTATTTCATTCACATTATTCCGGTAAGTTATTATGATTTCTTTCAAAAATATGTTTATGGAATGTTTAAGGGTGATATTGTAGTTTTTATAAATATTGGTTGTTAAAATTTTGGTATTTTATTTGGTTTTGGAATGAAGAAAATTAGGTTTTGGTAGAGGTTCCATGAATGGTTAGTGGAATGGTTTGGGTTGAAGATAAATTAGTGTATAATGGTGTTGCATGGCAATATGGAACAAAGTACTTGTAATGAAATGCTTTTGGTTAGAGTTGGAATGTATTGGGATGGATTGAAATGGTTTGGTATGAGTTTTGGTGAAGTTTAGTAACTCTTTTATTTCCTAAAAAACAGAGTATTTTGGTGTATGGCATTTGGGACTTTGGTTGCTGATGTTTTTCAGCCCTGTTTCTGATTTCTGGGCAAGGGCACGAGTCATGCCCTGGGGCACGAGTCGTGTCTTGCAGTCGTGTCTTGCAGTCGTGCCTAGTCGTGCCATATGGGGACGACTGTATCAGACTGTACCTAAAAGGGGCACGAGTCGTGCCCTGATCAGTTTTGAGGAATGAATTTCAAAGCTAGGTAGGTTCAATTTTATAACTTATCTTTCAACCAATGGAACACTACAATCAAAGTACAAGGTATGAACAACAAAATGAGGTATTAACATTTCAATTGTGATCATTTGAAGATGTTTAAATGATTTGTTAAAGTAGGTTGGAACTATTGAACCTAACTTGGTTAATATCATTATACTATGGTTGATACATACTGGAATGACTATATAAGTGTGTAGTCCTTATGTGTTACACCTTACGCATTGTTTAGCTTCTTTTTGAAGTGTTTGATTAGGGTTTCCTACTTTGGAATTCTAAGTTTAATTGGTTCAAGAATGGTTTAGCCTTAGTGTTATTGTTCATGGATACTTGTTATCATTTGATATCATATTGATATGTTATATTGGTATGGTTTCCTACTTTGGAATCATCGGTATTTGTAAGCAAGTATAAAGTACTGTGCTTCTATTTCAAGTCCAGATGGTGCTTGAATTTTGGGCAGCGTTATGGGACTATAATGGCACCCGAGCCGAGTTCGTTATAGTTCATAGACTGGTTCCCTGTTTGCCCAGCCATAGGCCATGGTTTGGGGATAGTGAACTAGCTCGAGGGTAGTCTAGTTGCACTATTGGGTATGACTTTGTGTCATAGCCCCGTTTGTTGTTATTATGATTTAGTTCCGGAACTGTTTCTTCAGCGGTTGATGCTGCTCGGATTGTGATATCCTTTTGAGGATTAAACCTTGGTTCAGTATCCTTACAATGGTTACAGTGTTCCACTTATGTGTTAATAGATATATATCTTGCTTGGTGTTGAAAATAATATGATATATATGATGAGTTGGATGTTCTATGCTTTCATATTGTGATTGCATATCATATTGCTGCATATATAATAACTTGCTGAGATTTATCTCACCCCGTCCTTTTATTGCTTTCTTAGATAGAGGAGAGACTGGGGCTAGGCCACGTTGATCATGTGAGGACGCCGAGTTGGGTGGTATTTTGTTCAAGGTATTGTATAGTTGGTTACATTATGTAAATGTAAACCAAGGGGTAGTTCCTAGACTTGAAATAATGTCTTGTATTTTGGGAAACTCTTTTGAGATTGTAAATATTGTATATTTGGAACTATGTGTTGGTGTAATGCCCTAGGCTTTAGTTATGTTTAACTTAAACCGTCATGTATCATCTTTATCATTTATTATAGAGAAAGTTTATTTGGTTCATTATATGTTTACATGTTTATTATATTGAACTGCGTCCCTAGTTATTGTGAACAACTAGTATAAGTTGGCAATGGATAATCATGGAAATAATTATATGCATGGAGATGCACATTACACTTATGGGTACTTGCTAGAGATCAAGTACTGGACTTGACCTACTTATGAGATTTATGACATGGTCTGTTCTCATGATTAAATCTCATGATAGTCGTGTCATAGAATCCTTTGTACCTAAGATTATCATCGTCTTTCACATGATGAAAATCGTGTTTGATGTAGTCTAACACTATCTTTAATCGGATAGCAATAAGGGCTATGTTAGCACGATTGAATTCATGTAGGGAAGAATGATAAGTCAAGATGGGATTTGTCCCTCTCTGTATGAGAGAGATGTTTGCTTGGGCCCCTCGATAAATAGTGTTGATGAAATGTATGACCATACTCAAGAGATTTGATAGAGATCAAATGCACTTGGATTATCAACATATTCGGAATCGAGAAAGCATTGAAGGGAATGAGTTGACATAGACCATGACTCATGTTCAATTGGACATCGTGGATAAAGGGATTATGACATTTGATCTATTGAGGAATCAAGCTTTGATGTTATATTAATTGGGTGGATATAATAGTTTCTAGAAACCACTTATGTCTTGTGAGGTCATGTTTTGACTCACTACCAACATAATATAATTCATATTGGGTCACACACAAAGAACGAATTTGATTCTGGCTGAAAATTGGAAATTGGAAATCTGGCATGGTTTGTAGCGCGACATAGTTGGCCATTGGCTTGGATCATCGCGCGACACAATCTGCCTGGCACGACTCGTGATCACGACTCGTGAAAGAAGGAACGACTCGTGACAAATTTCAGCACGACTGTAAGTTTGGTCACGAATCATGGTACGACTTGATTTAGGCTTGGGCACGACTCGTGCTCTTGGGCGCGACTCGTGCCAGTGCCCTGATTCAGTCTGTACACTTGTCTCCTTGTTTGGAAAGGTTTTTGGTTTGGACTTGGTTTCTCCCTAAGTGTTAGGGATTTATATTTGATATAAATATAAATCATTGGGAAGCCAAAAACTATATCTAAGCCTAGGGTTTATGAAACTCTAAGCTTTGATCTAGATTATGAATCAAAGATAAAAAACAATCCAAGTAAATTCCATATTATTAGCCATTGATTATTGAAAGGTGTTTCAATAATCGGAAGGATCATCTAGCAATCCAACAAGAAGCATTCTTGGTTCGTTCGCGTGTGGATCACCATTAGAGGGAGGTTACTTTATCTCCTAAAGCTTGAAGACCTCCATTGTTGATTCATCACCAAGGCAGAACAAGGAAGAAGAAGATCCAAGTTTCATCAACGGTTCAAACAATCGAAGGTTGTTCATCGATTCAAATAAGATTTGAATCTAAGATCCGTTTTCGAAAGATCAACATAATCGCATTAAGGTATGTAATTCGATTTCATGGTTTTAACTCTTCATGTTAGACGGATTAAAGGGCTAGGGTTTTGCTTGTTATTTCTAAGTCTTCCGCTGCGTTTGTAACCCCAAACCCCAACACTATGTTCCTTGTTTTGTAAAAGAGTGGTGTTTTGGTTTGTAAAACCTTAAGTAGAATTCTCAAGTTAAATGTTTTACTTTTTATGGTATGTAATGGAAGTTCTTTAAAGTTAAACAGGTTTTAATTAGTAAATGTTTTGAAAGGACATTTCGATTTTTTTAAAAAAAATAAAGGCGTCCTCTGAGTGTGTTCCGAACGTGGGGCCAAGTAGGTCTCCGGTTCGGGGCACGTCAATAACAGTCTTTAGGGCAGGCTTTGTTAAGATCAGTGAAGTCTATACACATTCGCCACTTCCCATTTTGTTTTTTCACCATCACTACGTTGGCCAACCAAACGGGGTACTTTACTTCTCGAATAATTCCGGCGCTAAGTAACTTTTGCACCTCTTCCTTGATAGCTTCCTCCTTGTCCCTTGCAAAAATCCTCCTTGTCTGTGAGATGGTTTTTGCCAATGGATCAACTTCTAGGCGGTGGAGGGCTACTTCTTCATTGATCCCCCTCATGTCCTCGACTCTCCAAGCAAAGACGTCGAGACTGTTTTTCAAGAGGGAGATGATTTCTTCCTTCTCTTCTGGGGATAGCTGGCCCCCGAGTTTAATTTTTTGTTCAGGATAGTCAGGATTGATAACTACCTCTTCCAATTCATCCACGGGCTCCATTTCTGGACAGTCTCGAAATTTCAGGGATTCAATAATGATTTCTCTAAGTCTCCTACCCTCATTGTCATTCACGTCGAGGCCTTCCTCTTGCATCAGTTCGTCAACGTCGGGCAGATCAACTATCCTCAAGTCAGGGTTGGCCCCCGAGTTCTGGCCGTTGACGAGAACAGGATCTCTCTCCGGGACGGACGGAACTACGCCTTGGTCAGCTGCAATTTCTAGGACCAAAGGTTCCTCTTCCAGTATTTCTCATCCTAGAGCTTGTATGGGTAGTTTTCAAAGACTTAGAGATTTTGATTTTGTCTTCGGGAGTATCTATCTCCACGCTTTTGGATGCTTTCCTGCTTTTTACGACATGCTCCAAGAAGTCCTTGGCGGTCGCCCTCACGCATCCAATTCCAGCACGAGTTAGGAATTTAACTCGTTGGTGAGGAAGGGAGGCAACCAACCCAAGTTTTGCTTGACTTGGAATGCCTAGGATCGCATGATAGTCACTTGTCACATCCATGACTAGGAAAGTGACTGTAGCCTTGGATTGGAAGGGATGTTCACCGACTTCTAGTTCTAGGTCAACAGTTCCCTTGGCACCGACTTTATGGTTGGTGAAACCTTCTAGCCTTCCATGATAAGGCTCCAGGATGGTGCCTTTTAAACCCATCAATTGGAAAGCAGAGTAGTATAAGATATCATGAGAGGCCCCCGTGTCAACAAGAAGTCTCTCGGATTCAACGTTGTTAATTCGCCCCTTTATCACCAATGGTTGTTCAGGGGCGGCACGGCTCCCTGCCAATTCATTGGGGGAGAAACTAATAACCTCTTCCGCCTTATGAACCCAAGCAGGAATGTGGTACACCTTTCTTAGCTCATGGATCTGGTCCCTTAGCTTTCTTGTAGAGACTGTCTCTTCTCGGATCACATGCAGTTTGGCCCTAGGAGGCCTCTGCTCCCCAACCTCGCTTTTGTCATCATCTTCACTTTCGTCCTCCTTTCGCTTCCGCTTGCCATCTTTCTTCATAATATAGCGGTCGAGTTTTCCCTCGCCGACCCGCCTTTGGATCATTCGCTTGAGGGTGATACACCTTTCAGTGTTGTGACCATGCTCCTTGTGGAAATCACAGAATTTGGAAGTCTCACGAGGGAATTTTGGTTTGTCGCTCAGCGGACAAGGTGGTGGAAGGTTCACTAGTTGCATGATCTCTGTGATGGGTTTTGTAAGAGGGGTAAAAATTTCAGGATTTTCAGAACCCCTTGTTCTATTCTTCCCCTTAGATCCATTACCATTCCCATTTCCGTTGGAAGCATGGCAATTGCCAGCTGCTTCTGGTTCCGTCTTGTCAGACCCCCTTTTCTTGCTTTTATCCTCCGCCATGGCAATGGCATAAGCCACGTTGTACAAATCTGCCTTGGACTTTGGCTCTCTGGCGGAGAGTTCATATATGAGTGGTCCGGATCTTAGTCCGGAGTTGAAACAAACAATTACCTCCCTGATACAGGCTTTCTTCCACTTGTTCCGCCATGGTATGGAATCGGTTATAATAACTGAGAGTGGTCTCATTCTTTCCTTGCTCGATATTGGCAAGGTCGGTTAACCTCTTCTTCCTCCTTCCTGCAGTGGCAAAGTGGTCCAAGAACATCCTCCTCATGCCTCTAGGAACCTATCTCCTACCTCGAGCATCCAGCATATGAAAGGGTTCAAATTCAGTGCGTGGAGGATACTACGAGAGATTAGGTTTACGCCAAGTGCTGGATCGAGGAAATAAGAACATACTTGGAGACGGGCAAGCTCCCTGAGGACGAGAAAGCAGCTCGAGCTATCAAGAAGAAGGCTCCTAGATACGTTATTTCGGGAAATATGCTATTCATAAGGTCCTACACAAAGCCATTATTAAGATGCATTCACCCCCAAGAAATCACTCAATTAATGCACGAGGTGCATAGTAGGGTTTGTGGTGGACACCCGGGGGCCAGAACTTTGGCTGACAAGTTGATCACATTGGGTTATTATTGGCCTAGGAGGCATGTAGCCCCTTTCATTCCTCCCAGGTACAACGGAGGACTCGAAGGCATCCACAATTCATGGGCTTGAAGAAGTCGAAGCTGTAGCTCCCCCTTGAGCTGCCATATCTGTACAAGAAGAAGAGGAAATAGGGCACACTAAGAGGCGACCTAGATTCCCCCGGAAATCCTTTTCTATTCCTAAGGAATGAAGGTTTGTTGGGACCTAGGACGTAGAACAGAGCTATGTGGTCAAGCAGCTCGTGGAAAAGATTAAAGGAAACAACTCTTGGGTCGTTCGTCTCTAAAGCACCTAGGGTTTCTCCTACGGGCAAACCTAATCTACTAAAACACAAACCCCACCGGGTCAAAATTGAGGAGCACTCCTCAACAGTCATCTCTCTCCATACTCCGTTCAAGTGTTTGTATACTCTACGATTGACATTGCAATAACCATACCAAGCTCCTGGTTCACTACTAAAGGTCCTAGCCATGGCGAATCAAAGAAAAAGCAGAAATTAAACCCTAATGCAAGAGGGTGAGAGGGATACCTTAATCAGTTGGAACGAAGAAGGGTTATTGCAGAGGATGAAAGCTCGAATTAAACCAGTTGATGCGTCGCTCTATCGCCGGAGATATACGAAAGCTTGAGGAAAGTAAAAATTCGAAAAGGAAAAGGATTTGGCTATTTGTATTTTCCGTAATTGAAAAGGAAAAAAGAAAATTCAAACGGTTAATTTCAAAATTAAATGTGTCATAGCGATTTTCGAGGCGGTTTCCCAAACGTCCAAACAGAAATCATTGCAGAAATACGGCGCTTCCAATGATCCAACCGTCCGGCAGAACGGTCAGGATTGAGCCACGTCACCTTTGGTCGACCCAACATCAGCTCGAGCATCGACTTACAGCCTACTTCAAAGCTTCATCAGAAATTCTTTTAACTTCCTGGTCAACAAAGTCAACTCAGAAAGTTGGGGGCCACTGAACAGAATAAAAGTGACGGGCTAGGCCCAACGAGTAAGCCCCGTCATCTACCTATTATTGCCACCACGTTCTCAGTGGGCTAGGCCCAATTATTATTAGGCCCAAGGCCCATCAACATGATCAGTCGACCTAAGCTCATTGTCCGACCTACGAGGTCCCGACCTAGCTTGGTCCGACATTACGATCTAGATGATATTCGGGTACGGTTCAGCCCCATCCATCAGTCAGGTCGTCCTAGGCCCAACAGGCGACCTCGACCTACATCATTACGTCGACCTACATAGTCCTGACGTATCCACAATTCTTTACGTAACAAGACTCCCTACAAATTAGGAGTTATTTATGGATAAGATCTCTAATCACATATCTGTTCCACAATTTAAGGAATTTCATGCAATCCTACCACAAATACAACTCTTATCAACAACTATAAATACAAGGCAACATCAATCGTTCCAAATTAATTGCTCTTTGTTATTTTGAATACACCTGTTCATCATAATATTTAGCTCTCAAATACTCCATACTTACTCTCACGCCCGAGGGTCTAAGCCGAAGACCATCCGGCTAGTCGTTTGTTCTGTGTTTCAGGTCAAAGAGCCAAATGATTAGTCTTGTTGATTGGACGGAGATTGATAAGCACGATTCTTGCAACATCAAGTATTAATAACAAGTTTTATAATTTTATCAAATTAACATAAAATTATTGTTAAAAGTTTTTTCGCACTATCATAAAAAAGTGTGACATTTAGACATTCATTCTGGTACAGAATGATTAAAAATGTTTAATGTCTTTTTAAGTTAATATCTCTCCGCCTCATTTTAAATTGCGATTTTTTTCATAATAGGAGTCTCACTTAAAATTGCAAATACACAAAATGGAAGCTTTATAATATTTTTTAATTAATGTGCGCACTTGTTATACTCCCACATATTAACCACTTACTATTTTATACCTCAATTGATTGAGCCAAAATTGTAGAATGACTCACTTGATCAGGCAGCGAAAAAGATATTTTGTAAAGACGACGGACAACTGTAAAGTAGACATTGTTAGGGCGCGGGAGTTTTGCCTAGCGCAAACCCTTCGATGTGTATCCTCCAAATCTATCATCTAGACACAATGTTGGTCATGTTCATTAGCTCTCATTTCAATTATCAAAATTGTCCCTATAAATATTATAAGCCCAATAATATCACTGTTAATATTAAAAGCTAATTAATGAGTCATTTATGCTCATTAATAGCAAGTACTTAGCATATACTCCCTCCGTCCCATTAGTAAAAGGAAATTTACTGTTTGCGCGGAGATTAAGGAAAAAAATAATGATATAAATATTGTGAGTGTAAAAGTAAAATAGGAGAGAGAATGAGTAGAGGGAATAGTAAATTATAATGGTGTTGTGAGTATTAAAATAATGATAGGAGAGAGAATGAGTGGAGGGAATAGTAAATTTGTGATTTGTAATGGAACGGAAAAAAAAGAATATTTGTGGTTTGTAATGGGACGGAGGGAGTATATATATATATATATATATATTCTCTCCGTCCATTTACATGGTTCCCAGTTACTGTTCTCACGTAAATTAAGGAGAAAATATTATATTGAAAGTGTTGTGAGTGTGAAAATAAAATAGGAGAGAGAATGGGTGGAGGGAATAGTAAATTATAATGGTGTTGTGAGTATTAAAATAATGTAGGAGAGAGAATTAGTGGAGGGAATAGTAAAGATTCTTTTTCATTTTAGGTAAAAAAACAAAGTGTGAACCATGTAAATGAACGTCCAAAATAGAAAGTGTGAACCATGTAAATGGACGGAGGGAGTATATATATATACACTCCCTCTGTCCCGATAGAAATCGCACAGTTACTGTTTGCGCGGGGATTAAGGAAAAAAATAATGATATAAATGTTGTGAGGGTAAAAGTAAAATAGGAGAGAGAATGAGTGGAGAGAATAGTAAATTATAATGGTGTTGTGAGTATTAAAATAATGTAGGAGAGAGAATGAGTGGAGGGAATAGTAAAGATTATTTGTCATTTTAGAAAGTGTGCAGTTTGTAATGGGACGCTCAATGAGGAAAGTGTGCAATTTGTAGCGGGACGAAAGGAGTATATACTCCCTCCGTCCCATTACAAATCACAAACTTTCCTTTTTGGTCGTCCCATTACAAACCACAAACTTCCTAAAATGGAAAGGAATCTTTACTATTCCCTCCACTCATTCTCTCTCCTACATTATTTTAATACTCACAACACCATTATAATTCACTATTTCCTCCACTATAATTCACTTTTCCTTAATTCCCGTATCTACAGTAAAATTCCCATTACTAATGGGACGGAGGGAGTATATAAAAGCACATTAGATAGCTATTCTGAGATGTTCCTTCTTTAATTCTATTATGTCAGCCGATGTACATGTATTTAAGGAAGATCTACGAATATGGGCGGACCATTCGTCTGTCCGAGTATGGTGCTTGACTTGTACTTATGGAACAGATTAATTAAGAGTAAATGCATAGTTTTTTGCCACACCAAAAATTCTGCAGTTCAAATTTAAGCTGAGATTAATGAGTCATTTATGCTCATTAAGATCAAATATTTAGAATTTTCTGAAAAATGATTATTTATTAGCTGATGTTAAAATAAAATAAAATAAAATAAGCATTAATATTGGAGCTGAAACTTCGTTTTCTGTGAGATTGGTCCTTAATTAAATATTAAATATAATAATTCTGAATAAAAACTATTACCTATTACATAAATAAATTGAATGATAAATTTCAAACAAATATAGTAATTTCACACAAAGAAAATATCTTATTATTTTGTTTTCATAATTAACTCTTAGCTTGTAAAAATTCTCATACAATAAACAAAAAAAAACGTTGATATGATGTGAACTTGCTACAAATCTATGAAAAATTTAGTTCGATTCATTTCGTTAAAAATGATAATATTAATAACTAATAAGCATAAATTAAATCAATCGGGCCATTTTCACAAATAATTGAAAAATGTAACATAAACTAAAAAAAAAGAAGATGAATATTCATTTTTTAGGACGAATATAATACAAATTAAAGTTATTAACTCAATAAAAAGCATACCTTGGCCTTCACCGTGTATCTCCTCATGTCGGCTTTAGTCTACATTTTGCAACAATGAAGTTTTTGCAATATTGTGAGTTGCTAAAATCCTTTCAAGTCAAGCACCCTCATATCTTTATAGAAAATAAAACATAAGGACGGAATAATATAATGATAGATGATTTGTTCGAAATATAAGAATAAAAATAACTCATACAAGATTGTAGTTGAATTGATGTATTAACTAGACAATAAGGTGGCTAATTTCAATGGTAGTTTGACAATACATACCTTTTTTTTTTCAAAACCACTATTTTTCTTTAAATGCTTTAGCAGACTATGAAAATCATGACTCGAAAACCACCTCCTCCCTATAGAAATTTTTTGGATGAGCATTTATTTGTCCCACTGGTAGAATTCTAACGACCTGAGGTCAAAAGCAAAACAATGACAAATAAAAAACATCATTTAAAATTATCAATTTTGTTCATTTCAAAGGAACATTTTGCTAATACACAATGAGCACATCATTTTAAATTATCAACTTGACCTCAGGTTGATTTTCAATTCTATAAAACTATTTTATCTATTCTAATATGATTTGAGCAAACCCTATAAACTGGCCCAAATAAGTTTTGAAATATAACATGTCACCCTAACTATAACTATTTAAATATATATATATATATATATATATATATATATATATATATATATATATATATATATATATATATATATACTCCGTCCCACGTGAATGCAAATTTATTTCTATTTTGATCCGTCCTACGTGAATGCAAACTTCTCAAAATGGCAAAGAATATTCACTATTCCACCCACTCATTCTCTCTCCTACTTCACTTTTACACTCACAACATTCTCTCTCCTCACTATTCCTCCCACTCATTCTCTCTCCTATTTAATTTTTCATACTCATAACATTTAACTTTTTCTCTTTCTTACATCACTTTTTCTTAATTCCCACACCCAAAAAGTTAGTCTACATTCACTAGGGACGGAGGGAGTATATATATAATGATAGATGATTTGTTCGAAATATAAGAATAAAAACAACTCATACAAGATTGTAGTTGAATTGATGTAATAACTAGACAATAAGGTAGCTAATTTCAATGGTAGTTTGACAATACATACCTTTTTTTTTCAAAACCGCTATTTTTTTTTAAATGCTTTAGCAGACTATGAAAATCATGACTCGAAAACCATCTCCTCCCTATAGAAATTTTTTGGATGAGCATTTATTTGTCCCACTGGTAGAATTCTAACGACCTGAGGTGTCAAAAGCAGAACAATGACAAATAAAAAACATCATTTAAAATTATCAATTTTGTTCATTTGAAAGGAACATTTTGCTAATACACAATGAGCACATCATTTTAAATTATCAACTTGTCCTCAGGTTGATTTTCAATTCTATAAAACTATTTTATCTATTCTAATATGGTTTTAGCCACTACAAGAAACATAGTTATTAGGATCGGCCCGTCACCGTCCCTAAAGGTCAATATGTCGCCCCTAAAGGTTTTTTGGTCGGCCTTAAGGACGGGACTTTGGGGTATTAAATAACAGGCGACTCTAAAACTCTGGGACCCTCGTCACCATCCCTAAAAAGGTATTAAAGACGACATGCTTTGGTCCTTAAAATTAATTTAGCGGGAATATTTTGGAGCCAATTTTTTATTTGGGACGAGTTAATAGGGTCGGACTTGCCGACCCTAATATTAATTTAGCGCCAATTTATTTTTTTTCCGGAAAATTATTAGGGACATGCGTCGCCTACCCTAATGTAATTTTGCGCCAAAATATAATTTTGGAGGGAAAGATTTAAGGTCGACTTTCAACGACCCAAACAAGCTTGTATCCCAAAATATAAATCTTAATCATCAATATGAACTACTCCATTCGTCTCAAAATGAATTGAATGCTCATTATTTTTTCAAATTTACTCATTATCAAAAGCAAATTTGAAATATTTTTGAACATTTATCTTGGGACGGAGGGACTAACACAATAACCATAATCAATTCAACGAGGTACTTATAATGAGAACTAAACAAATAATCCAAAGTTAATCAGCTACATCATTCAAATATAAGTCTTTGCCAAAAAAAAAAAAAAAAAAAAAAAAACTAGATCACGTAGAACTACTCAAATTTTCATTAAAAATACTCTAATCTAAATAATTAAGTCTCCAACTAGTTCAGATTGCATACTATTGAAAAAATTGCCTCCGCTAGAAGTTTGTTCCTTGATAACATTCTTGCAATAAAATCCACGTGTCCTTGCTATTGAATGAAACCTGAAAAAAAAATGTGCAACACAAAGTATAGAAATTAGCTTTACACATTTCAATTACATTCACGAGCATTGGCCAGATGAGTTTACCAGCAAAATACCCTGCAATATCTAATTAAAATCTGCCAACAACAGAACAACACATGAAGGAAGCATAGCTAATAACACCCTATCTTCTTCCAACAATCAGAGAAAGGTAGCATAGCTAATAACACCCTATCTTCTTCCAACAATTGTTTGACTGCTGACTTGTTGTGGGTGCGTGTGTCGAGGGGGGGTCAAGTCTGCAACTGCCACACTATGCCACAAGTCCTCAAGCAGAAAAATAATTACTGAGTAGTAATTAGACAAACCTCATTTTAGAACCTATGTTGAATTTGAAGGCACTTCAGTTTCTTTTCGAGCTCTTCGATACTCGTACCATACTCAAGTATTTCATCCTCAAGCTCCTGTAATGATATTATGGTCTCCCCAGTATATAGCCTTGTTGTTGATCTCACATCTCCTAACTAGTGCTTTGGTAGTTTACATTTGATCATTTCAGATTTTAGCTTACCTACTTCACCACATGTTCTCATTTGTGATAACTCAGTAAACAAACAAACTTATTGCCAACAAAAGCACTTAAGTGGGGGCAGATCATAGCCTGCAATATAAAAACGGACTATATGATGCTAAATCATATAGCCCAGAACATGTAAAACGCTTCATTTACAATGGAAATACAATACTGAAACATAGCACTTAGATTATGAATACAAGTAGCTACAACAAAAGATAATCCAGTTTTCCTCTCTTCTGATACAAAATAAAGTAAATACTGTAATAGAGTTACCCTGTATACGAGTTTTTTCACCATTGTTTTTCCAGATTATCTTTAAAGACAACATCTTTTTTTTTTTTGATAAGTAAATATGTGCATTGAATATTTCGCCAAGGGGCAAACCTTACAAAAGAAGCAAAAGGCCTTAGCTACTAGAACTGATATTCAAAACCCTGGAGATACTTTTGAAATCATTTCTATAAGAAAGAAGACGACTTAAGAATAGACTCTTGAGATATTCTCTACTTCTATTCAAAATGTCAGAACTGAAAATTTTCATTTCTGACGGGCAGAAAACTGATAACCACCCCAACGTTTTGAAATAAAAGAACATTCATGTATGCAAAAAGAACTTCACGAACTGCAACCAAGAGATGAATGCCAATTCCCCCCAAAGAAACGAACAAAGCGTGCAAAACAATCAACCGCAATTAAACAATAGAATAGACTATAGTTTCCCGTTAGTTGTTTTTGTTTCTTTTGTTACCTCCCCATGAGATTCTCTTTTCCTTGATTTGATACCTTTAAAAATCCAATCCGTTTGAGAAAGACAAACTATGAGAAGTGGTTAAATGGTAGACATGAAGCTACAAGAAACTTGAGATCAACTGAGGGTCAAAACCAAAAGTAATATAATACACACACACAAATAAGCAGCACATTGGGGGAATGAGAGTCCATCAAAATCAAGCATGATCAACGGCCAATGCTACCACTAAAAAGGTAACAAGAACTATCCAATGGATCATGAGCAACCACAAGCCTCCTGTAAATAGAATCATTTACGTTCCTTCATTCTTATTTTTCAAAAGGAGCTAATAAGAACTACTTAAATAGAACAAGATGATATTAAAAAAGCAGGGGCTTGAAAGCCAGATGTATATCCAAGTCAACAGGGTACAAATTTCTCTTTACCTATGGCACCAGCCCTTTTACCAATATTACAACTTTAGCAATCCACAAAGCCTTTTCTACATAAGCAAGCACAACTGAAAACAAGAGACATATTGCAAAGAATTACGTTTGCGCATTTGGTTAGAACATATCACGGAAACAAAATGACTATTGAAGAACGAAACAAAGATCCTTCTAAATACTCCCACCGCATTATTTGAAGAGTCACAATTTGAATAAGAACATAAGATCCTTTAATTGGGGTAAGTGGTGCATTTTTTTCAGGTGGTACCGTGGTAGTGCATCAAAACCTAAGTTTTTTTCTTATACTCTCTTTCTCTCCCCCTCTCTCTCCTATAAGCAGTACGAGTCAATAAAACAGAAGTAACCATCGGTGATAAGGAAATTAACACGAGATCGTTGGTAATTAAAAAGAAAACTAATGGTACAAAGGTGTCTCTTGACAAGTAACAGAATCCCAGGACATTTTAGTACTCCTCCGTCCTCACCAATATCAACAATACATGCCTCTCACTTCCCCACCCCAAAATCCCGGAAGAAGCCCCGAAACGATATGAAATGTACTTGAAGAAGAATCTTTATGTTATCTTCGAAAGATATGTTGATTTGATTTCAAATTTAAAGGAACAAGTATAACAAACAGTTAATGCAATAAAAATCAATCGAAACCCAACAAATTTTAAAGCTGTGGGAAACCATATGCCAATTAAATTGAAAGATCTCATTCAGCACAGAACACAAGCAGTGACAACATATTTATGCTCAACTCTTGTCCTTTACACGTGATTGCAAGCAAACCACTTAAGTCTTAAGATCATAATGACAATAACTACATTCTAATCACAAACACAACAGTTTAAATCATTAATAAAACACATTCAAGCAATCAATTCGCAGACACCCGAATTCAAATTCAAGACACATTTTTTTTTTCACATCTGAATCAAATTCAAGCAGTTCCCAACATAACCCATTTCTCAATCCAACAAAATAAGCATTTGGGTTTAATGTGATTCCAAAATCAAATCAAATAGTAAGTCAATCATAATGAAATTGAGATCAAAATAAGCGGAGAACAAATGATAAATAGAGATGGAAATAACCTTGACGATTGCAGAGAACGGCGGATGAAATCGAACGGAACCAACAACGATCGCAGAGAACGGGGATGAAGTCGAAAGGACGATTGCAGAGAAAGCCGAAATCGAACGGAAGCAACAACGATTGCAGAGAGAACGGCGGATGAAATCGAAAGGAAGCTGGTTGGTTTAAAGGCAGGCAATCGAAATCGAACGGAACCAATTTGAGGCGGATGCGCGGCGGATGAAACGATTAGAGGGGTGTAGAGGGAAGGTGCGGGAGAGGGGATAGTGGCGTATTTGGGGGGGTTTTTTTTTCTTTTAATTCGAGCCCGAAAATCGGGTCGAGCTCGAGTTAGACTCGAGCCTTCTCGAGCTCGAGCTTTTACGAGCCGAGCCTGAATCAAGCCCGAGCCTGTTCGATTCGCGTAACAGCCCTAGGGGTGACGGGGCGGGACGGACCCAATCCAACAAAACCCGCCACTAAATGGGGCGGGGTGGGGCAGGCCAAATCCCCGACGGACTGAAATATGTCAACCAAACCCATCTCTAATGCATGACAGGACGGGCTGGCCCGACGGGCTCAACCCAAATTGACGAAATTGACGGTTAAAACCCGCCACTAAATGGGACGGGGTGGGGCAGGCCAAATCCTCGACAGACTGAAAATATGTCAATCCAACCCACCTCTAATGCATGACAGAACGGACTGGCCCGACGGGCTCAACCCAAATTGACGAAATTGACGGTTCTAGTTTGTCGCCATTAATCTCAATGTAGCTCAGCCCCTAGGAGTTTCGAACTGGGATTGGTAACTCATTTTAAAATAGAACATTCTCCAACTTTCTCGAAAAATAAATCATTCTTGATTGAATCATAGTCATCAGACCATGCATATGAGTAGAACATTCTCCCACCTTCCAGAAAAAAAAAAAAGAACCTTCTAGAATCTTATTCTTGCTTCCTTCGTCATCTTGTTCTTTCTAGATCTCCTCCTCAGCTCTCCTTTTCCAGGAACCTATAAATTATCCTTCAATCTCCCCACTCTACTCACCGATACAAACAAACACAGCAAAATCAAATCAATTCATTTCTCAGCAAAAACCAAAACAAATCACTTCTCCATTTCCTTCAATTCACCGCAAATGGATATGAATTTGATGGGATTCAACGCACCTTTATTCCACGCGCTCAACCATATCCTCGACGACACCGTCACCGGCGACAAGTCCGCCGCCTGTTCTCCAACTCGCAACTACGTTCGCGACGCAAAAGCCATGGCAGCTACACCGGCGGACGTGAAGGAGCTCCCGAATTCGTACGTCTTCGCTGTTGACATGCCCGGAGTGAAATCCGGCGAGATTAAGGTAACGGTGGAAGATGATAATGTGTTGGTAATAAATGGAGAGAGAAAGAGGGAAGATGAGAATAAGGAAGGAGTGAAGATTGTGAGAATGGAGAGGCGAATGGGGAAGTTTATGAGGAAATTTGCGTTGCCGGAGAATGCTGATGTTGATAAAATCTCGGCAGTTTGTCAAGATGGTGTCCTTACGGTTACGGTAGAGAAATTGCCGCCGCCGGAGCCGAAGAAGCCCAAGACTATTCAAGTCAACGTTGCTTAGATAGATTTGTGACTCGTGTTTTAGCAGTAATATAGTGTCGTGGGCCTCTGTTCTTAGAAATAAATCTGTGTTTCTTTTTTTTTTTTTTTTTTTGACCTTTGAATATGATATGGTTTCTTGTACTCTTCTTCATAATAAAATGTAATGTTTTTCAATTTTTTTTTCCATTTTAAAACAAATTGTAACTTACTCCGTATAATATAAAAGAAATAGCTTTTTAGTGTAATCATACTCTTTAACTTTATGAATATTGATCATTATAAATTACTAGTAAAAGTCTGTGTCCGATGACACGTTGTTGTTGTTGTTGTTTTTTTTTTTTTTTTTTTTTTTTTTTTTTTTTTTTAAAGAAAAAAATTTTTAAGGGCAAAATGAGAAAAAAACAACTTAATGAGGGCAAAATAAAAAATTTGACAGTTGACACTATTCATAGTACTGTTAACATATGAATATGTTAACATGAATATAAGGTGTACAGTTATTATTTATATTATAGATAATATACACACAAGTTATAAGCATTACTCACTGTGTAATTTTGCACCTTTAAAATTTAGTACTCCCTCCGTCTCCTATTATGTGACTCACTTACTATTTTGTGTAAAAAATAAAAAATAATATTATTAAAATAGGAGAGAGAAAGTGGGATAGAGAATAGTAGGTGAATAGTTATTGTGAGTATGACAAGTGTGTCCCATTTAGAGTTGCCAATTCGGAAATACGGGACGGGACGGGACGAAATTATGTTGTCTCACGACGGGAACGGGACGAGACGGGACGGGACTAAAACACTCCGTCCCATCCCGTCCCATTTACGGGACGCGGGATCCCGCGGGACCCGTTGACTATGAGGGATAAGTGTTGACTAGGCGTCAAGGCCACGGCGAAAGCCAAAATGTATTGCACGTTATTCTTTTTAACTAGATTGACTCCCGTGCGATGCACGGGGCATTACTGTATATTCAAAAGACAAAAATTGAAAAAAAAAATTAAAAAAAATCGTTAATACAGTATGAAATAATTTCTTAAAGACTACATTGTCAATACATAAAAATAAGTGGGCAATATTGTTTGGATTTATATATAAATTTATAAAATATTTTGACAAATTTTAAATTATTATTTTGAAATATTTATTTTGACAAATAAATAGCATCTTGATATACTCTCCTATCCAAAATAAATATTTTGTTACCAATTTAAAATTATTACACTCTCCTTTTCAAAATATATATTAAGATAATTTTGTTTATACATATTCACAACCATTTCAACTCATCATCCTATACCCCATCACTTTTATTTTATTTTGTATTCTTTTTTTTATTATTGAAATTATTATTATTATTATTATAATTTATAATTAAAAAATTACTTCACACTTACGTAATTTTTTAATTTTTTAATTATAAATGTTAAAAGAAAATTACTTAATCATATATTTTTGTAAATACAGAATAATTTTTTTTTTTTGTTAAATTGGGCCAATCGCATGGGCAAAAGCCACGGGAAAGGGCCATGGCAGGCCGAAATTACAAAGCCTAGGCAAGCTATAGCAATTTATAGGGAAGGGATAACAATGTAGTTTGGTTTGTAATCAATGTGGGATAAATTATTCTAGGCCAAGCGCAAAGGCTAAGGCTGGGCCAGCGAAAGGGCAAGCATGATTTCCCACATTGGAAGAAAAAGAATGCAAAATGGCCTTGGTATATAATGAGCCATTATATACCTAGGCAACCCATTTTCTTTTGATTATTTTTCGATGTGGGATATACTCTCCTTTCCAAAATAAAGATTAAGATAATTTTGTTTATACATATTCAAAACCATTTAAACTCATCATCCTATACCCCATCGCTTTTATTTTATATTATATTCATTTTTTTAGTATATAATTATTATTATTATTAATATCATTTATAATTAAAATATTTACTTCACACTTAAGCAATTTTAAATGAAAAGAAATTAAAAAAATAGGAAAGGATAATTAACGAATTTAAATTTAAAAGAGGGGATTATTTTTCTTTGTACAAATCAAATGAAAGAAGTATGTATTTAAAGAGAAAAAAATTATGAATTTAGGTGAAAAAATGAAATAAAAAAAATAATAAATTAAAAAATTAGAATTGTTTTTATTATGATCTAAAAAAAAATAAAAAAATTCGGACTTCATTAATTAAAAAAAAAATTGCAAAATTAGTAAAGGATAATTAATAAATTAATATTTATACAAAAGATTTTTTTTTTTTCAAATCTAATAAAATAAGTCTCCACTTAAAGAAAATAATTAACAAATTTTGGTATATCCGGATAAAGATTTAACCAAAGGCCTTTTTTTTTTTTTCTCAAATTAGTTCTTTTAACGAAAATTTTATAATTAAATTAATCCTAGGTCAAGGACTAAGCCATGGCGGCGATGGCCAAGCCGGCGAATATCAATGCCTAATCCCTTTGGCTTAAGCCTCATTATATAACCAAGACAAGCCTAAAACTTACGTAGTTTTTCCATGTGGGATAAAACCAAGGAAAAGGCGAAGGCCAAGGGCCACGGCCAAGGCCAAACATGATTTCCCACATTGGAAGAAAAAGAATGCAAAATGGCCTTGGTATATAATGAGCCATTATATACCTAGGCAACCCATTTTCTTTTGATTATTTTTCGATGTGGGATATACTCTCCTTTCCAAAATAAAGATTAAGATAATTTTGTTTATACATATTCAAAACCATTTAAACTCATCATCCTATACCCCATCGCTTTTATTTTATATTATATTCATTTTTTTAGTATATAATTATTATTATTATTATTAATATCATTTATAATTAAAGTATTTACTTCACACTTATGTACTTTTAAATGAAAAGAAATAAAAAAAAAAGGAAAGGATAATTAACAAATTTAAATTTAAAAGAGGGGATTATTTTTCTTTGTACAAATCAAATGAAAGAAGTATGTATTTAAAGAGAAAAAAATTATGAATTTAGGTGAAAAAAATAAATAAAAAAATAATAAATTAAAAAATTAGAATTGTTTTTATTATGATCTAAAAAAAAAAATTCGGACTTCATTAATTTAAAAAAAAATTGCAAAATTAGTAAAGGATAATTAATAAATTAATATTTATACAAAAGATTTTTTTTTTCAAATCTGATAAAATAAGTCTCCACTTAAAGAAAATAATTAACAAATTTTGGTTTATCCGGATAAAGATTTAACCAAAGGCCTTTTTTTTTTCTCAAATTAGTCCTTTTAACGAAAATTTTATAATTAAATTAATCCTAGGTCAAGGACTAAGCCATGGCCGGCCAATGGCCAAGCCAGCCAATATCAATGCCTAATCCCTTTGGTTTAAGCCTCATTATATAACCAAGACAAGCCTAAAATTTTTGTAGTTTTTCCATGTGGGATAAAACCAAGGAAAAGGCGAAAGACAAGGGCCACGGCCAAGGCCAAGCATGATTTCCCACATTGGAAGAAAAAGAATGCAAAATGGCCTTGGTATATAATGAGCCATTATATACCTAGGCAACCCATTTTCTTTTGATTATTTTTCGATGTGGGATATACTCTCCTTTCCAAAATAAAGATTAAGATAATTTGTTTATACATATTCAAAACCATTTAAACTCATCATCCTATACCCCATCGATTTTATTTTATATTATATTCACTTTTTTAGTATATAATTATTATTATTATTAATATCATTTATAATTAAAATATTTACTTCACACTTATGTACTTTTAAATGAAAAGAAATTAAAAAAATAGGAAAGGATAATTAAGAAATATATATTTAAAATAGGGGATTATTTTTCTTTGTACAAATCAAATGAAAGAAGTATGTATTTAAAGAGAAAAAAATTATGAATTTAGGTGAAAAAATGAAATAAAAAAATAATAAATTAAAAAAATAGAAGTTTTTTTTATTATGATTTATAAATAAAAAAAAATAATTCTGACTTCATTAAGAAAAAAAAAATTGCAAAATTAGTAAAGGATAATTAATAAAATAGTATTTATACAAAAGATTTTTTCTTTTTCAAATCTAATAAAATAAGTCTCCACTTAAAGAAAATACTAACAAATTTTGGTTTATCCGGATAAAAATTTAACTAAAGGCCTATTTTTTTTTCAAATTAGTCCTTTTAACGAAAAATTTAACAATTGCGTTATCCGAATACGACCCTAATACTTAAGGGCCATACCCGAATCCGACCCAAATTTACCCGATCCGAGACCCGATCCAATTCGAGGCCAAGGTCGACGGCATGGGCCAAGGCCAAGGCCAAGGCAATGGTTAAGGGCCACGGCCGGCCAAATTGCCAAAACCATGGCCAGGTGCATGAATATATAGGGGGAGGAGAATTTTTTTTTTGGTTTGAAACCAATGTGGGATAAATCCCCTCCATGCAACCGCCAAGGCCAAGGCCGGCCAAGGCCGAGCCACGGCCAAGGCCAAGGCAGGCCAAGGCCGGCCAAGGCCAAGGCTTTTGGCCCATTTTTATTCCATTTTTGCCATGCTATGAAAAGACGAAAATGCCCCCTCAAATGCCCATTTTTATATATACCTAGGCAACCCATTTTCTTTTGATTATTTTTCGATGTGGGATATACTTTCCTTTCCAAAATAAAGATTAAGATAATTTTGTTTATACATATTCAAAACCATTTAAACTCATCGTCCTATACCCCATCGCTTTTATTTTATATTATATTCATTTTTTAGTATATAATTATTATTATTATTATTAACATCATTTATAATTAAAATATTTACTTCACACTTACGTACTTTTAAATGAAAAGAAATTAAAAAAATATGAAAGGATAATTAAGAAATATATATTTAAAATAGGGGATTATTTTTCTTTGTACAAATCAAATGAAAGAAGTATGTATTTAAAGAGAAAAAAATTATGAATTTAGGTGAAAAAATGAAATAAAAAATAATAAATTAAAAAAATAGAAGTTTTTTTTATTATGATTTATAAAAAAAAATAAATAATTCGGACTTCATTAAAAAAAAAATTGCAAAATTAGTAAAGGATAATTAATAAAATAATATTTATACAAAAGATTTTTTCTTTTTCAAATCTAATAAAATAAGTCTCCACTTAAAGAAAATACTAACAAATTTTGGTTTATCCGGATAAAAATTTAACTAAAGGCCTATTTTTTTTTTCAAATTAGTCCTTTTAACGAAAAATTTAACAATTGCGTTATCCGAATACGACCCTAATACTTAAGGGCCATACCCGAGTCCGACCCAAAATTACCCGATCCGAGACCGGATCCAATTCGAGGCCAAGGTCGACGGCATGGGCCAAGGCCAAGGCCATGGTTAAGGGCCACGGTCGGCCAAATTGGCATAACCATGGCCAGGTGCATGAATATATAGGGGGAGGAGAATTTTTTTTTTTGGTTTGAAATCAATGTGGGATAAATCCCCTCCATGCAACCGCCAAGGCCAAGGCCGAGCCACGGCCAAGGCCAAGGCAGGCCAAGGCCGGCCAAGGCCAAGGATTTTGGCCCATTTTTATTCCAATTTTGCCATGCTATGAAATGACGAAAATGCCCTTCAAAGTCTCTTTAATTACCAAAAGCTTGTTATTATATATTGATAGATATTATTCTATTTTCCTTATAAAAAAGAAGATATTTGGGGTCCCTCAACTAAACTATCGAGAGGTGGTTCTCGGTATTTAATTTCTTCTGTTGAAGATTGTTCAAGATATATGTATGGGTCCCTCGTTACTTTTTTGGTTAAAATAATGAAGTTTGCTTTTATTCCATTTTATTAGTACATACTCCCTCCGTCCCGCTAGTAACCGCACTGTTACTGTTTGCGCGGAAATTAAGAAAAAAAATAATGATATAAATGTTGTGAGTGTAAAAGTAAAATAGGAGAGAGAATGAGTGGAGGGAATAGTAAATTATAAAGGTGTTGTGAGTATTAAAATAATGTAGGAGAGAATGAGTGGATGGAATAGTAAAGATTCTTTGCCATTTTAGAAAGTGTGAGGTTTGTAATGGGACGCCCGAAATAGAAAGTGTGCGGTTTGTAGCGGGACAGAGGGAGTATACTGTACATGAATTGCCTTCAATTTTCACACTAGACTACTGCAACGGCACATTAGATCATATAATTGATTGTTACGGATGGATCCTTATTCACGTTCATGCTAACAGAAGTTTGAGCGACTGAGGGTTCTACTTGTTATGCAGGTAACATCCAAGTGAAGATACATTAACTTGTAAGGAACATAACAGAATAATTAACTTGTTTTCGTCACTTGAAATGAACATAGGCCTGCCTAGAGAAATTTGATATTCAAGGTAAAGAAGACCATGTTTGTTTGTTGAAAAATCATCATATGGCTTGAGATATGCGGGACGGGAACGGGACGGGCGGGACCGCACCATATTGTCTCGCGACGGGAACGGAATGAGACGGGATGGGACGAAACGGGACGGGACTAAAATACTCTGTCCCATCCCGTCCCAAATCTATTGCGGGACGGGACCGTCCCAACTTGACGGCTCTAGTCCCATTAATAAATTTTTTTATAAAATTTCCTTTTTAAAAAAGTGGGACTCATGAGTAGGACGTCCTAAATGACAAAGTGTGTAAGGTTTTATGGAACGGAGTGAGTATATGATCTTTCTAAGAGGAGGTGAACACAAATGTGGCAATATGATTTTGTTACATTTGTTTCTTTTTATTAAATCTTTCAATATCTTTTTTAAATTAAATTAGTTCTCTTTTAAAATATTATTATTATAATAAACTAACTCATGAGTTACTTCTTCCTTTTAAAAAAAAAAAAAAGTCACTAAAATTATACTCACTCCGTCCACGTGAGTAAATATCAAAAAAATTGGCATAAGAATTAATAAAATATATAAGAAGAATTAATTAAAAAATATAAGAGATAATTAATAGCAGGAGGTATTTGTAAGTATGAAAAATAAAATAGGAAATAAAATGAATGTGATGTGGAGATCAAAAAATTGGGCATAATAATTAAGGAAAAAATTGAGAGAGAATTAGTAGCAGGGGGTGTTTGTGAGTATGAAAAAAAAAAAGAGAAAATGAATGAGAGAAATAGTAAATTAATTAGTGTTGTGAGTATAAAAATAAAATATAAAGATAATGAGTAAAAAGAATAATATAAAAAATATTCCCTCTGTCCCACTTCAATTGGTCCCGGGGTGAATTTCACGATTTTTAAGAAAAATGAATAAAGTGGATAGAAATTAGAGGAGAGAAAATGTAAAAGTTAAATGTGTGGTAGGGAATAGGAGAGAGAATGTAAAAGTTAAAAATATTTAATAGGAGAGAGAATGAGTGGAAGAAATAGTAAGTTAATGATTGGTTTTTTTTGTAAATATGTGAAGATGATAAGGGTATAAATATATGGAAAACTTTCCATTTATGAAATGGATCAATTGAAGTGGGATGTTCCAAAAAGGAAAGTGAACCAATTGAAGTGTGACGGAAGGAGTATGTTATTTTAGACAGGTTTTATCAAGGTTCTAAAAAGCGCTAGGCGGATGCTAGGCGGCGGAGCCGGGCCTAGCGCCATGGCGGAGCCGGGCCTAGCGCCTTGGCGGGGACTAGTCGAAATTAGTCGGGATTAGTCGAAACCTAGGCGAGGCTTAGAACTAGGCATTGGAGAGGGACCTAGCGCCTAGGCGAGACCTAAGCATCCTTAGACGGAATCTTTTAGAACACTGAATTTTACTCACGTGTTATTAGTGAAAAAAGAAATAACTATTTACTTAAGTGAGAGTTATGGAGTAATTTTTAGATATTGATGTGTCTATGCTATTCGTAGGGTACGTGGTGTCATCACTATCCATGAGACTATGAGATTTGGAGCATTACTGTGCGAAGTGATATTGTCGGGGTAAATCTGCATCGCACGAACAAATGAAAACAACAGACCCAAGTTTAGGGGTCATTGTATGAATTTTTGTGAAGAATAACATTCAATATATGGAAGAAAAAAAAGACAAATTAAATTTTAAAATATTAAAGTATATTTGATAAAAAAAATTGCATTTTCTTAGGCAAATTTGTATTTTTATTAATAACTTGTTGATGTAACAAGTTATTGAAACTCTCAAAATCACTATATATTCATTAATTATTT
Organism: Adenophora triphylla var. japonica; assembly: GCA_022495995.1. Classification (NCBI taxonomy): domain Eukaryota; kingdom Viridiplantae; phylum Streptophyta; class Magnoliopsida; order Asterales; family Campanulaceae; genus Adenophora; species Adenophora triphylla. The sequence continues at coordinate 182,781 of JAFEMH010001634.1, read as the reverse complement.
AAAACCTGGTATGATTTTTTAAGAACATTCAAAATGAAATATTGAACTACTCCCTCCATCACAATCACAAAATGGATAGATATTTTTTCATTTAAGGGACACTCTAAAAATGTTTAATTTTTCTTAAATTTTATAACAAAGATTCATAAATATAAATATTGTTGCTATCCATTTTTGAAATTATAATTTTGCAATTACATAAATAATAGTAGTTAAAAAGAAATCGGAAAAAATCATTTAAAAACAAGTTTTATGAAAAATAGACATCCTTTTTAAAACAATATTTTTTTGAGTAGGTCTCCGGAGAAACGCGTTTCTCCATAAGTTATGGAGAAACGTGTTTTTTCAAAATTTTTGGATATCCTTTCTCTTAATTTCTGGATATACTTTTTAGTAATTTCTGGATATATATACTTGGTCAATACAAAATTTCTGGATGTCCTTTCAAAAAGGTTCTGGATATCTCTTCAAATTTTCTGGATATCCTTTCAAAAGGTTCTGGATATCCAGAAACCCGTTTTTGGATATCCTTTCAAGGCCATGGGCCAAGGTCATGACTAATACAAAATTTCTGGATATCCTTTCAAAAGGTTCTGAATATCCAGAAACCGTTTCTCCATAACTTATGGAGAAACTTTCTCCCTAGATTTTTGCGATTTTTTTAGTAAATATATACGGAGTATTTATTTGGAATGAGTGCCTGAGAGGTATTGTTTTTGGAGTGAGTATTATTTTAGGACAAAAACAAAAAAAAGACATTTATTTATAATTAACATTATAACAACGGAAAATAAGTAAATGGAGATGAAAACATGAATTAAAAAAAAAAGTAAAAGGGGGTTTAGGAGGAACTAAACACTACCAAATGGTGATTTTCAAACAAGGCATGCAGACTTTTATGTCAATGGTCCACAACATTGTGTATGTATAACTTAAAATTTCAGTGTGGGTCTTGTTAGGCTCCGTTTGTTTTATTTAAAATAACTTATGAAAAAAAAATTGAAAAGTATTTTCTAAAAAAATATAAAACGGAAAAGTTTAAAAAAATGAATCTACAATTAAATAAGGTAAATTAAATAAAGTAAGAGTAGGGCTATGGTAGGGTTAGGGTGGGGGTAGAAGGGTGGGGTGGGTGGGGGTAGGTGGAAGGGATGAGGGTAAAGGGGAGGGGTGGGTAGGATGGGGTAGGGTATGGGTGGGGATGGGGTAGGGTAAGGGTTGGGGTAAGGTATGATGGGAAGTAGGGGATATGGATAGGGGTATAAGTAAGGGTGGGGTGGAGAAATGTGGGTGAGGTGACGGTGTTAAAGCAATTTACGGAAAATAAAACACTAAGGGGTCGTTTGTTTTTTTGTTTTCAGCCTTAAATGCCTCTTAACTCTTATTTATTAAGAGGATTAGAAAAATAAGTGTGTTTGTTTTTTTTTTTTTTGAAATAAGACTTAAAGGCTCTTAAAAGCCTCTTAATTTTAAGAGGTTAAAATGTTGCTGAATTGCCTCTGAAAGCCATTGTTTCATATTTGATTTTGGATAAAAAAAATTTTAAACTGTTTACTGTTTCATAATGCATTTACGTTTTTTTTTTTTTTTTAATTTTTTAAGCTGTTTGAGATAATGAATTCGAGATACAAAATCAAACAACTTATCCAATTCGAGTCGGTTTCGATTCTTTGCCTCTTAATCATTGACCATTTTGAAGCGAAATCGAAATTCGGCACTTATCACTTAAAAAAAACAAAAACCCCCTAAGGAGAAATATGTAAGTCATTTTACAAGTAGAAATATGCTTATTTTCCATTTACCGAAAAATAACTTCCACTAACTTCATTTTTCCTAACGTTACCCAATATCAAAAATGAGGAAAATATTTTTCGTAATCTATTTTCCGTGAAATAAACAAATTCTTAGTCTCTACATTAAACCGTCACTGTTGGCATGAACCATTGGAAGCTTAAAAATCATCACCATGAAAATGTAGAGTAACACCCATTGTCATGAAATTGTCTTAACATTTTGCTTATAAAATTTTAGTCAACTATAATTAATAGGAGGTAAATATGGGAACATCCCCATTAAATTGGAAAAAAAATAAATTGTACTCAATTGAATTTTTATTTTTTTTTGCCCAAATATTAACTTATTATGTACCCCGAAAATGGTTAGCACTCGTGATTTTTTGTGAGTGAGCAGTATAAATCGAGATACGAATGTGGGTAATGATCGGAAAAGGCCCAATGAATTGAGATCAAAATATAATTCGTGCAAGTCTCAAATACGACAAATGGAGTGGAATTTTCCTACCTTTGCTCGTCGTACCTACTCGTCATTCCCACTATTTCGACCTATAAATATCATAGCGTATATTGACTAAGTCATACACTTCATGAATACTGACAAGGCACCCACTAATATGCCGAGCAAGGTATCCGGCAAAGTCCGGCTTAGGCTTCATCAAAAGACGAGGAGACCTTACTCAGTCATCAACAAAGTAAAGAAATGGGCATCTCTATCCTTACTCTCCTTTTACTCGGCGTCAAATCAGGTCGACCAAACATCCCATCCTGAGGAGGGTGCCTCCTAGGCACAAGTGCAGAATAATATTACCTAATTCTACTCAAACAAGGATTGTGGGAACTTATAGTTCCATTAGAATTATAACCTCCTCACACACAAATTCCTATTTAACATGTACTCTACAATCCTACACCTATAAATACATGTCATAATTCACATTATTTTGGTAACACATCTTTTGACTCTAAATTTTTGTCAATTGATTTCTCTTTCTAAACACAAATACTTACTCTCACGCCGTATTGCCTTCGTCGGTGAAACCCCGGCTTAGTTTACGTGTTTGTTCTTCTTTTTCAGGCTATTCAATCATAAAGGATACAATCTGTCGCTGGATTTGGGCTGATCCGAACGTTTTTGGCATCTCTATTTCCGGGAAACGATTCGTATCATCCATTGAATAGCTTGAAAATTATGTTTCATTCTCCTAATCCTAATGGAAGACGGACATATTGCTAGTATTACTCCTAATCCGGATAATATTCATTTAGAGGAGACTCATGGCAACAATGGGACTGATTTTCCTCTTGCCAATAGGGAACTGCCTCCTCCTCCTCCATCATTGATTGATGGGCTGTCGCTCCTAGTAATGAATCTGCGTTATAGGGGACAGCAAGTAACCGAGGGAGCGCCCAAACCTTACTCGTCGTCGGCGTCGAGGGAGACCTGCTAGCAGCCAGATGAGGAGGAACGTCGCCCGGGGGGAACTGGAGCTTCCCCCAAACAGATTGATCGCAAAACTCTCTTGTATCAACAGATGGAAACTCTACAACGCAATTATGAAACACTAAACGCCTTGCTACAATTGGATCTTGAGCATTCCCTTGCTGAAATCATGAGGCCTACGATGACTGGAAATTTCCTTGGAGGGGAGAGTCATCTTGACAGGCGTGGTAGTTGGGAGAATAGAGAAAATCTTCATCTTAGTCAACATCCCCCTCATCATGGCATTGCTGGAAGATCCAAGTAAAACCCCCAATAAGTCCCTCCTCGTTATAAGGCTCCTGGATATGGACATAGACGAAACAACGAGGATTTGAGAAATCATCTAAAACATCAGGGGGACCAGGAGGTTAATTCTACTGACTTGAGAGGAACACTTAGTCGGGCAAGGCAAATATCCCCTCCTCGTCATACTCCCTTTCCTTGGTATAGGAGCCCTCCTCGGCATAGGAGCCCTCCTCGCCCTAGGAGCCTTCCTCGTCACAGGACTTCTCCCCATCCAGAAATGGCACCTAGAAGTGACAGAGCACCATCTGGACATGGGGACAATCACCAGGAACATGAGGAATACAGTAGAGTGAATGGGCACAGAAAGAAAGGACTCATCGTAGTTCTCATTTTAGCTCGGGGATCAATTCCTCACCAAGGCAGATGATATTCTCTGCAAGGCTTTTGTGAGTACCTTCTCCGGAACAGCTTTATCCTGGTTACATGAACAAAAGAAGGGAAGCATCGATATCTGGAAAATCATGAGGAGGAGATTCCTGTACCACTTTGCAACATCAGGAAAGAGAAAGAAAAGACTAACAAATCTTGCTAACATTGAGCAAGGGAAGAATGAAACAACTCTGAGTTATTACAATCGATTCAGAGCCATGGCAGACCAATTAGAGGAGAGCCTGACAGATCGTGTTAGTGTAAACTGCATGTGATATCGCAGATGATTTCCCAAATTCCAGATGATATCGCAGATGATTTCCTGTGCTAGAATTTACATAGTTGTACATTTCTTATTCATTATTTAATGGACTAATGTGCTAATATAATTTGTATAGTCTATGGTTTATGTCCATATTTCAGGTTGCAATATGATCAAAGAAAGAGCGAGAAACGTGGGGAATTTGGAAGAAAAAGGTTTAAATGACATTTTATGCATAAAATTTTTACTTTGGCAACAACAATTGATTTAATAAAGAGTACAAGACTGATAAAGCTTGGGAGTACAAAGTGTTGAAGCTTGGACTAGATGATAACTCAACACGGTTGCTACAATTGAGGAAGTGGGTGCTAGAAGTGAGGAACAAACTCAACGACTCTCCCTACTCACCCTCAACGTGCAAGACAGCCCCAAGGCTGTTTATTGAGTAGCCTTCAAGTAAATTGAAGACTATAAATATGCTTGGAAGGTTTCATTTGAAGATATACCAAGACATGTCAATATTTGCCATTTCATACACACCTTCAAAGCATTAGAGATAGAGTTCTTTGTTTGGTTCTTTTCATCCATCCTCCCTTGTAATTTCGCACTTAATTACATTGGTATCAAGTTGTGTGAAGGCTAGGATAGGATTTCGTTCTTTATCTCTTGTTCCATAGAGCTCATAGTGTTATAGCCATAGGGAACATTTTGGCTTTTGTAATTATTTTATAAAGTGATAATAAAGTCGTGCCTAAGAGGCACTCTCAAGTTATATTATTTATATAACTTGAGAAAAACAATTTTGGTGTTATTATTCCGCTACAATCTCCTTTAAAAAATTGTTTTATTTTCGAAGTGTGTGTGTGCTATCCCAAGTGCTATCGTTGGTGTTGTTATCACCTTGGATATCACTTGTGATTCTGGCCGTGACAATTTCAATTGGTATCAGAGCAGGTCACTTGACGATACTAAGTGCTTGGTCTAGGTGTCATGGCTTATGATCCTGCAAATCTAAACCAAAAACGTCTTCCTGTTTTAGATGGTTCGAATTATGCATATTGGAAGATCTGTCTTCACTCGCATATCAAATCAATTGATCTTCGAGCTTGGCGATCTATAGTTAATGGGTACTCTCTTCCACTTTTACCTCCAGATGAGGATGGTGACGTCCAGGTTAAACCTGACACCGAGTGGACTAATGAAGATATCACCCTAGCTAACTATAATGAGAAAGCTCTTAATGCTATTTTTGAGTGGGTTGACATGCACATTTTTAAACTTGTTCAACATAGTTCCACAGCTAAAGCAGCTTGGGATATTTTACAAAGGTTTTGTGAAGGTGATTCTAGTGTGCGTGAAAACAAACTTAGAGGTCTTACTGGCAAATTTGAAAGGTTGAGAATGGGTGAAAATGATACCATTTCCTCTTATTTTGAAAAATTGTTTGACATTGCTAATGAGTGTCAACTTTTAGGTGAACCTTTTACAAACAAACAATTGGTTTCAAAGGCTATTAGAACTCTTCCTGAGCGTTTTAATATGAAGGTTTCATCTATAAAAGAGGCTCACAATCTTTCTACTATGGATATCAATTCCTTAATGAGCATTTTAAAAAATTTTGAGTCAAACTTTGCTGAGCAAAGTGAAGCTTCTAAAGGCAAGAGTGTTGCTTTAAAAGTTCAATCTTCTAGTGTATCTACTGATGAGGATGACGAAATTTTTAAGAAATTAGGTGAAGATGCCAGTGTTGCCTTGCTTGCTAAGAAATATAACTCTATGTTACGAAAATTTAACAAAAAAAATGTGCAGGTGAAGGCTAAAGAGCAACTGATGGATGTGTTTTTACACACCCATTTTATATACTTTCTCACTTACTTTGAGTTTGATTTCCCGGGTTTTGTAGTGTTTTAATCGATGTTTTGGAGTCTTGTTAGTACAGGGTTAAACAGCGAGAAGGTGTGAAATAAAGATCAATTATGGCGAAATTTGGAACCACAAGGACTCGGGAGTAATTTTGGAGAAAGTCAGAGAAGAAAGAAAGCTTGAGAAACGCCTGTTGTCATGGGCGACCGCCCAGGGTCATGTGGGCGACCGCCCAAGTTGGAGATCATCAAAGCCACGAAGCCTCTGTCGTCATGGGCGACCGCCCAGGGTCAAGGTGGGCGACCGCCCAGGTGTGAAGAATGCGGAAGACCCAGTTGCTGTTGTCATGGGCGGCCGCACACCCTCACATGGGCGACCGCCCATGTTTCGTTTTCAAAATATTCAGTTTCCTTTTCTTACGGAGGATTTCATTCCCTTTCCTAAAATTTTCACCCTTTCTTCCCTAGTTTAAAATAGAAATCTGCAGGACATTATTTTCTTATGCTTTATTTTGATTATTAGTTTGGAGGAAGGATTGAAGGATTGTTCATCATCAAAAACCAGGTTTTATGTATTTTTATTCATCTCTTTTGTCTTTTGAGATGAATATGAGTAGCTAATTCCTCTATTTCATGGATTGGATGTAGTAGTTGTCGAATCTCTATGCTAGTAAGATTTTAATTTATTCAAACTTTCTCGTTCATATTTGATGAAATATTTATCATTCGATTTATTTGGTTTAGATTGTTGCACTAGCGTGGACAATTTATCTAAGGCTCACTATTTCATTAATTAGGTTTGATTGTTGACCTAGCGGAATTCAAGAAAACCTAGATTCGTTTATTTCTCAATTGCTTAATGAATTTCTTGAGTATTGTTTTGACCTAGCGGAATTTACAATACAATAGAAATATTAGGGTTGCAATCCGAACATCAAACGTCCCAACCCTTAGTCAAGTGAAAGAATCTTTGACCGAGATTGTCATTTTATTTAATAAATCTTAGCATAGAAAGGAGACAACTATGAAACCCAATCCGTGAATTTCTTTAATCTGGTTAAATCATTATTTTGTGTTTAATTGCTTCCGTCAATTCATTATTTTAATTTCTTGCTTCAGTAGTTTAATTAATAAACCAAATCAAAATCCCCCTTTTTGTTACTTTTAGCATTAATTAAATTTACTTGTTGAAACACTCAAGTCTCTGTGGTTCGACCCTTACTTGTACTGCTACTTCGGTAACTTGTACTTGCAAGGTAATTTATTACACAGTGGATTTTCGTCCATCAAGTTTTTGGCGACGTTGCCGGGAACTTGTTGTGATTTTTAACAAGTTTATTTAATCGGTGCATGTTTGGTAGACGTTCCTTGAACCCCGTGTTGGTTCCTGTGAACGAGAATATTGAGAGACTCACTAGGGGCATTCCCTCTATCCAAGAGTCAACTGAGTCTGATACTTCTGTCACCGAGACAGAGGAAGAATTAAGTGAATTGGAAACTTCTTCCACCGAGGAAGAAGGAGATTTTAATTTTGAGATGGCAGACCAAATCATGAATGCATTTGCCAGGCCGAGAGTCGACACATCGGTGTCGTGCATAGTGTTGCCCGATGCAGCACTAGCTTATGAAATAAAAGGCCAATATTTTAACATGCTCCCAAATTTTCATGGCTTAGCGGGTGAGGATGCATTGGCATTTTTGAGAGAATACATGTCTACCGTGAGTGGGTTCCCTATAAAGGAGGGTGTTACCTCGGAACACTTGAGACTGAAGTGTTTCCCATATGCATTGAAAGACAAAGCCAAAACTTGGCTATTGTTACTTCCTCCCAGTAGCATCACTACTTGGGATGCTTTACATGATGCTTTTCTTACTAAGTTTTACCCTTATGATGCTTTGACAAATTTTAGGGTGAAAATTATGGGATTTGCACAGGAATCGGGGGAAGCCTTCCACGAGGCATGGGATAGGTTTAAAATGTTACAAATTCAGTGCCCCCACCACAACTTCCCTGCTTCTATGCTGCATCAAACTTTCTATGGGGCTTTATTCCCTGAATACCAATCAATGGTTGATAATGCAGCAAGAGGTAGTTTGGGAAGTAAGACTGTCCAGCAATGCCAGGAACTGTTTGAGATGTTGAGTGCTAATTCTCAACAGAAGGGATCTACGGGGGCAACAAGGGGAGTAAATGAGGTAGGTTTGACTAATGAGCTTGCTAAGCAGTTTGCATTGTTAAACCAAAGATTTGACAAATTAGCTTTGCAAAATGCTTCTTCTTCTTCTATGCCTTATACTGCTCATCTTGTGTATGATAGTTGTGTTACATGTGGATCTAAATCTCATGATTATAAATCATGTCCCACTACTAGTCCCTTTAGCTATGAAACTGAGCAGGTACAGGCGATGCAAGGATTTGGTCAGAGGTTCCCACCAAACAACAATCAGTTTGGGAATACATTCAATCCAGGGTGGCAAGCAGGGCCGAGACATCCCAATCTGTCATGGGGTGGAAATCAACATAATAAAACTCTCTATCCCCAACCACCTCAGGGACCTTATGAGAGGAAGAAAGAGCCTTGGAAAGAGGCAATGGATCAAATGAGAGCTGAGCAACATCAGGCAAGAGCAGAGCAGCAGCAAGCAAGTAACAACCAAGCTGCTGCAATGAAAAAGTTGGAGACCCAACTGGGTCAATTGGCTGAGGCATTACAGGGACGACAGCCGGGCACATTTCCGAGCCAAGGGGAGCAAGTTAAGGCCATCATCACTTTACGTGGTTGGGGAAATATGTGACTGTTGAGAATCCCATCCCCAAACCATATGTACCTCCCATTCCTTTTCCTAGAAGATTTTTATGGAACAAACTTGATCACCAAATGAAAGAACTGATTGACATGTTTTCGAAAGTTAACATAAATGTGCCTCTGTTGAATGTGATCAAGAATGTTCCTGCATATGCAAAATTCTTTAAAGAAATTAATTCCAGGAAAATTCAATACGGGAAAGATGATAAGTTGGTGTTGGGTGAGAGTGCGAGCGTTGTGGTTAAACATAGTCTTCCACCGAAAATGAAAGACCCCGGGAGTTTTCTAATTTCTATTACTTTGGGGGATTCTCACACGGTGAAAGCTATGCTTGATCTCGGGGCTAGCATTAATTTGTTACCATATTACATGTATCTTGAGTTGGGTTTACCTGAGCTAAAACCCACTATGATGGCCCTACAACTTGCCGACCGGTCCATTAAAAGACCATTGGGCATCGTAGAGGATGTTTTAGTTCAGGTTGGGTCATTGATCATTCCGGTGGATTTTGTGGTTTTAGAGATGCCTCGCGGTGAGGGTAGTCGCCGTGATTCACCCATATTGCTTGGGCGACCGTTCATGGCAACGACCAACACCATGATAAATGTTGGCAATGGCACTCTTTCCATGACTGCGGCAAATGAAAAAATTGAAATAAATGTTTTTGATGTAATAAAAAATTTGGTGGGTCATCATGAGTCTTGCATGTTTGTGGATGAGTGTGATGTGGTTGATGATTGTGTGAGTGAAATTTCATGGCATGAGAGAGATTGTGAGGAGTTAGAGTCGTTGATGTCAATGGGCGGTGAGAAACTTAGGGATAATGCGGATGCTCAACTGATGGCTGTGGATAAGGCCGATGAGCACCATCCTAGTGATGGCCCGTTTCACCCCCTAGGCCACTTCAATGAGAAGTTGGCGCCCTCTATTGTGATTCCCCCGGTCCTTGAGCTGAAAGCTCTCCCTGCAAATTTAAAATATGCATTTTTAGGAGAGGGAGAGACTTTGCCTGTTATAATTGCATCTGATTTGTCCACCGAACAAGAGGCCCAATTGATTGCTGTTTTGTGTGAGTATAGAGAGGCCATTGGGTGGACATTAAAGGACATTAAGGGAATCAGTCCCTCGATGTGCATGCACAAAATTCATCTCTTGGATGGTGCTAAGCCGTCTAGAGAGAGACAGAGAAGGTTGAATCCTCACATGGAGGAAGCTGTGAGAAAAGAGGTCCTTAAGTTGTTAGATGCGGGTATTATTTACCCGATGGTTGAGAGTGAATGGGTAAGCCCGGTACAAGTTGTACCAAAAAGATCGGGCATTACTGTTGTTCAAAATGAAAAAGGTGAGGATGTGCCAATGAGGGAAGTGACCGGTCTTAGGATGTGTATTGACTTGAGAAAATTAAATGCGGCAACCAAGAAAGATCACTTCCCATTGCCTTTTATTGATCAGATGTTAGAAAGGTTGGCGGGTCATTCTTATTATTGCTTTCTGGATAGTTTTTCGGGGTACAATCAGATTGCTATAGCCCCTGAAGACCAATTCAAAACCACCTTCACATGTCCTTTTGGCACATATGCATTTAGGAGGATGCCTTTTGGGCTTTGCAATGCACCTTCGACATTTCAAAGGTGTATGACCTCCATATTTTCTGATATGATTGAGAGGTGTGTTGAGGTATTCATGGATGACTTTTCGGTTGTTGGGGATAGTTTTGATGGCTGTTTGAAAAATTTGGCATCTGTTTTGAAAAGGTGTTGTGATACCAACTTGACTTTGAGTTGGGAAAAGTGTCATTTTCTTGTGAAACATGGTATTGTGTTGGGGCACAATGTGTCGAGTAAGGGGATTGAGGTAGATATAGCAAAAATTGATGTGGTTGCTAAATTACCTCCCCCGAATTCGGTCAAGGGTGTGCAAAGTTTTCTTGGGCATGCGGGTTTCTATAGGCGATTCATAAAACACTTTTCAAAAATTTGTAAGCCTTTATGTATTCTGCTTTCCAAGGATACAGAGTTCAACTTTGATCAAGAGTGTGTTGATGCTTTCAATTTGCTTAAGAAGAAGTTGACTTGTGCCCCCATTCTTTCTAGTCCCAATTGGTCTCACCCTTTTGAGATCATGTGTGATACCTCGGATTTTGCTATTGGGGCTATTTTGGGACAAATGATAGATAAATTACCTTTCGTCATCCATTATGCAAGTAGAACACTTAATGATGCACAACTGAATTACACCACCACTGAAAAAGAATTTTTGGCTGTTGTGTTTGCTTTGGAAAAATTTTGTTCTTACTTGCTTGGGTCTTAGGTAATTATTTATTCTGATCATGCTGCATTGAGATATTTGGTTAATAAGAAGGATGCTAAGCCTCGTTTTTTGAGGTAGATGTTGTTGTTACAGGAGTTTGATGTTGAGATCCGGGATAAAAAGGGGACTGAAAATGTGGTGGTGGATCATTTATCGAGGCTTGAGGACTATTCGTATCTTAATGTCAAAGAGAGTATGATTCCGATTAATGAAAATTTTCTGGATGAACAACTTCTTGTTGTACATGTCCAAGAGCCTTGGTATGCTGATTTTGTTAATTACTTGGAGTCTAATATGATTCTGCCACATTTCACATTTGACCAAAAACGCAAGTTTAAGTCTGATGTGAAACATTACATTTGGGATGATCCTTATTTGTGGAAAATTTGCCCGGACAAAATTGTTAGGAGATGTGTCCCGGACCATGAGCAGAGTAGTGTGTTGAGATTTTGTCATGAACTCCATTGTGGGGGTCATTTTAGTGGTCAAAAGACTGCTAGGAAAGTGCTTCAATCGGGTCTTTATTGGCCCACTTTGTTCAAAGATGCTCAAGAGTTTTGCATTAGGTGCGATAGATGTCAACAGTCCGGGAACATAGGAAAGAGAGATGAGATGCCTTTACATCATAATTTGATAGTTGATATTTTTGATGTTTGGGGCATTGATTTTATGGGCCCATTTCCCCCGTCCCATGGTTTTCTATATATACTTGTAGCACTTGATTATGTGTCAAAGTGGGTGGAGGCAATTCCTGCCCGCACAAATGATGCTAATGTTGTTTGCAAGTTTGTTTGTGACAATATTTTCAGCAGGTATGGCATGCCACGAGCAATCATTAGTGATCAAGGGACGCATTTCACGAACCGGATGTTCAATCGGTTGTTGAAAAAGTATGGGGTAGTTCACAAATTAGCCACGGCCTATCATCCTCAAACTTCGGGCCAAGTAGAGGTGAGCAATCGCCAAATCAAAGTGGTTCTTGAGAAAATAGTGCGCCCGAATCGCAAGGATTGGTCTCGGAAATTGTGTGATGCATTGTGGGCATATCGGACAGCATACAAGACCCCTATTGGCATGAGTCCGTATCGTATTGTTTATGGTAAGGAGTGCCATCTCCCTTGTTGAATTGGAACATAGAGCTTATTGGGCCACCAAAGAGCTCAACATGGATTTGGCTCTTGCGGGAGAAAAGAGGTTGCTTGATTTGGATGAGCTTGAAGAGCTTCGACAAGACAGTTATGAGAGTGCAAAGTTGTATAAAGAGAGGACCAAACGATACCATGACAAAAATTTGAAGCCCAAGTTCATAAGGTCGGGTATGAAGGTCCTTCTCTTCAACTCTCGTTTAAAGCTCTTTTCGGGCAAGTTGAGTTCTAGATGGTCGGGTCCATATGAGGTAGTGCATGTGTATCCGCACGGAGCAGTTGAGCTCAAAGATTTAAAAGATGGCACAGTGTTTAAGGTGAATGGTCACCGAGTGAAACCATATTATGAAGGGGTGTCCATTTTGGAGGATATCGATGTGGTCGAGTTGGTGGACCTGGAGGAGGCCACCTAGTTCCTTTGGGGCATGATGTCGAGCTTAACGACTATAACCAAAGCGCTGATTGGGAGGCAACCCAATGTAGGTAATATTTATTGTTTTCGGTATTTTCTGTTCAAATTATTAACATATTTGCATTTAGATTATGTTGTGTTTTCTCGGTTTATTCCATGAGGACATAGCATTGTGTAAGTGTGGGGGGTGGGGTTATTCATATAAAAAAATTATGTGCTTTTCATCTTGTATTTCGTAAACGTGTCGAACTACGGTGACATGAGTCTATTCTTGTGGGTAGTCCGTCCACATTAATGGGGACGTAGGCAACGAAAGTGCGGTCAAAATATGAGTCAATTTTAGTGTATCAATAGATATTATGCTTTGTGTGTTGTTTGGTGGTGTTGTGCAGATAAGAAACCAGCCAAAAATATTACTGCTGAGGTGGGCGACCGCCTAGGAGGAGTTGGGCGACCGCCCATGATGATTTGAAAAGCCTGAGGAACCTACTGTTGATATGGGCGACCGCCCAAGGTGATGTGGGCGACCGCCCAGAGCTGAATTGGAATGTACTCAAATCTGTTGTACGCTTGGGCAACCGCACATGAAGGGATGGGCGACCGCCCATATCATAATACGTAAAGCACAAAACCTTCTGTGAAGATGGGCGACCGCCCAAGGTGCATGTGGGCGACCGCACATGTCAAAATTCTGGCGTTCAAATTTTTAAACCCTAAGCCGTTTCCCCACTCTCTCTCTCTCTAAAAAATTGTGCAGTCACAACCCTTCCTCTTCTCTCTTCAATTTTTCCCCATTCTCTTCCTCTCTCTATAAACAATCCGCCCCATACACCTTCTCTCTCTAAAAATTCTCCTTTCCAACACCCAAATCCATTACCCAATCTCCCTATTTGTCTACTAAATCACCTTCTCCACCTTCTTCAACCTCCTAAATCAAGAGTGAAACCCCAAAATCACCATTGTTGAGCAAGAATTTTGAAAGTGAACAAAGGAAAATAAGGTTGCAAGAGTTGAATTTTGAAGCTCAAAGGTGAAAGCTTTGTGTGGGGAATCAGTGCAAAAGGTGTGAATCTTCTTTCTCCGGTCATCTTCTACATTTCCGGCGATATTCCGACCAACTCCGGTGACTGCTCCGGTGAACTTTCCGGCAAGTAAGATTTCACCCTTCTTCTTTAGTGTCTTCTTTGTGCAAGAGTTGTGGGTTTTGAATAAGAATGCCAAGGCAAAGAAACCTCCCCGTCCCGGAAGTTGCCTTTGATGCAACTAAATTTGTGGGTAGCAAGGCGTAAACATTTTTTGATAAATATGAGAATAAGGCTTTTGCTATTGAAAATGAGTTCAAGCCCGAGGAGCTTGATTTGGATGAAATTTTTCAAAGGTATGGGTGGGGAAACTTGGCGAGACGACCAGATAATCATGGGTCGGCACTATTAGTGAGGGAATTCTATGCTAATGCATATGAGGTTGGGGAGGTGAGGAAGTGTGCAATTGTAAGGGGTAAAAATGTGTGGTATAATGATGAGGATATAAATAGCTATTATGGGATGGTGTCTCCCGGGTTTGAGAATGATGCTTGTGCCTACTATTCCAATGCCAAGATTATGGAAAGAAATGTGGCGGGGAATCTTGAGAGGTTAGCCCCATATTTTGTGGATATCGATTTGGCCTTGTTGATAAATGGAAATGTGAAAAAGGCTAGAGATTTGGATTTTAGGATGCGGGCTTTGCACCGGTTTATCCGTGAGCGCATTATGCCCACATCTCATTATGGGGATGTGCATTGGAGGAGAGCCCTTTTGATGAATGTTGTGTTATCCGGGCAGAATTTCAACACCGGGTTGACTATATCTATGGAGATGGTAAATACATACAAGGGTATGGGCAGGTGCAATTTTAATTTCCCTTTGCTGATTTCTGGGCTGATTGAGCGGGCGGGGGTCAATTTTACCCGTTTTCGGATTATGAGAGATATTAGTTCGTCTGGGACTGCTGTGAGCAAAAAGACTCTCACAAACAAAGGGCACACTTTGCAGCCAGGTGAAGGGTCATCTAGAGGAAGGAGGGAGAGAGTTGTTGAGGAAGAAATGGAGAAGCAGCAGTTTACCCCTACGGAGGCCGCATATTACATGGCGGGTCACATGGATGCTTTGGCAGGGGATATTGGGGAGCTGCGAGGCCAGTTTGATGGTTTTAATCAGAGATTGATGGGTTTGGAAGAAATTCAGCGGCAGGTGCATTCGCGGGTTACTGAGGACTTGTACACTGCTAGTATGTGGAGGCAGCGAATGGAAGACGAGCAGACGGCGATATTTTCTGAGATAAGGGATAGACTTCCACCACCTCCGTTGCCGCAGCACATTCCATACCACCCCCCGCAGTATCGGGACCCACAGGAGATGATGGGGTGGCCCTCTTGGGATGGGCAACAGTCGTCCTCACAGCAGCAGCATCACACGTTTGGTCCTTGGGACCAGTACTATCGATGAGTTTTGGTTGGAGGTATCCCTAACCCTTTGTTCTTCTATTGTGCTTTTTGTTCCTTTCATTAGGGACAATGAAAGTTTTTAGTTTGGGGGTGGGGTATCCTTGTTAGCGCTAGTTTATCGCCATGCTAGTGTAGTTTTCAGTTTTTTTTTTATTTCCAGTTTTTGTTAAAAAAAAAAATTGTTCTCTTTATTTTGGGATGAGTTGGCCAAAGTCTGTGATGATTGAGTGTTGTTTGTTAATCACTGGTGCTGTCTTGGATGTGGGAATTAGGGTTACATTGAAACAATAAACCATGATTGCACCACCTCTTACTTCCATTTATCATTGATCATTGTTGTCACTCTAGGTGTCCTTTATGGGATCACTTGTGCATTCTCGGGGTCCCTAGAACATTGTTTGCATGATTGTCAATAACACTTCACTAGGCTATTTTGATACATATGGCTAAATTTTTTTATTTTTTTTTCAACCCTTTTGTGAGCCTTGGACTTTCGAACTCAGTAAATAAAATGTACCACTAGAACCCCTTTTGAGCTGTTAATCGAAAAGAATGAAACACTGAGACCGTCGTTCGCCTTCAGTTGATGCCTTTTTCCCTACCTCTTTCACTTAGTGCTAGGATGTCTTACTTTTTTTTAGAAAGTGAACTAAGGAATGATTGGGAATATGGGTTGAATTTGGGTGATTGGAATTGAATGTATAAATTGTGGTCAAAGTGCAAAAATAGAAATGGGTGTGAAATGCAATGAAGAGGGGCAAAAAAAAAAAGAAAGAAACATAAAAATAAAAAAATTTGCCCCTCCATTGTGTCAAAAGCTGGAAATTAGATAAGGCCACAGAAAACAAGGGAATGTGCTCAACCCCATGTTTATTCACGTATGAAAAGTTCTAGTTTGGGGGTTGGCACAGTGGGAAGTAAAAGGTGAGCAGAGTGAATCATTGTAGTGAGGTTGTACATGTAAACAGAAGACTTCTTAGTTTCACTTTCCTACTTCGTATATCCTTACCTTTGTTTGTAAACGTGAACCTAGCCATGCGATCCTTCGCACAAATAACACTTAAAGCCATATATTTCTATTCATTATCGATTAGCCGGGTTGACAATCGTGTAAATATGCATATGAGTGTCCCTTTGTGATTGTATTTGATACATATTATGTTAGAGCATCATTTAGTGAATCCATAAACAATCTTAGAGTGTGACAATGAGCTACCATACATCACTTCATCATTCAGGCCGCGGTGGAAAATTTTGGTTTTTGCATCAATGTAACTTTAATTCAATGTTCATGATGGCACGCTGTGACTATTTGGTGTAAGGATCTGAGACTTGTTTAGCCAACAAAATTTCCCATGGTGAATGGAACATCCCAAAAAAAAATATTTGTTTAGTTACTTTTTGTTGGGTAGTTTAGTTTCATTGTTTGTTTTACTCGGGAACGAGCAAAAGGTTAGTTTGGGGGTATTTGATGGATGTGTTTTTACACACCCATTTTATATACTTTCTCACTTACTTTGAGTTTGATTTCTCGGGTTTTGTAGTGTTTTAATCGATGTTTTGGAGTCTTGTTAGTACAGGGTTAAACAGCGGGAAGGTGTGAAATAAAGATCAATTATGACGAAATTTGGAACCACAAGGACTCGGGAATAATTTTGGAGAAAGTCAGAGAAGAAAGAAAGCTTGAGAAACGCCTGTTGTCATGGGCGACCGCCCAGGGTCATGTGGGCGACCGCCCAAGTTGGAGATCATCAAAGCCACGAAGCCTCTGTTGTCATGGGCGACCGCCCAGGGTCAAGGTGGGCGATCGCCCAGGTGTGAAGAATGCGGAAGACCCAGTTGTTGTTGTCATGGGCGGCCGCACACCCTCACATGGGCGACCTCCCATGTCTCGTTTTCAAAATATTCAGTTTCCTTTTCTTACGGAGGATTTCATTCCCTTTCCTAAAATTTTCACCCTTTCTTCCCTAGTTTAAAATAGAAATCTGCAGGACATTATTTTCTTATGCTTTATTTTGATTATTAGTTTGGAGGAAGGATTGAAGGATTGTTCATCATCAAAAACCAGGTTTTATGTATTTTTATTCATCTCTTTTGTCTTTTGAGATGAATATGAGTAGCTAATTCCTCTATTTCATGGATTGGATGTAGTAGTTGTCGAATCTCTATGCTAGTAAGATTTTAATTTATTCAAACTTTCTCGTTCATATTTGATGAAATATTTATCATTCGATTTATTTGGTTTAGATTGTTGCACTAGCGTGGACAATTTATCTAAAGCTCACTATTTCATTAATTAGGTTTGATTGTTGACCTAGCGGAATTCAAGAAAACCTAGATTCGTTTATTTCTCAATTGCTTAATGAATTTCTTGAGTATTGTTTTGACCTAGCGGAATTTACATTACGATAGAAATATTAGGGTTGCAATCCGAACATCAAACGTCCCAACCCTTAGTCAAGTGAAAGAATCTTTGAACGAGATTGTCATTTTATTTAATAAATCTTAGCATAGAAAGGAGATAACTATGAAACCCAATCCGTGAATTTCTCTAATCTGGTTAAATCATTATTTTGTGTTTAATTGCTTCCGTAAATTCTTTATTTTAATTTCTCGCTTTAGTAGTTTAATTAATAAACCAAATCAAAACCCCCCTTTTTGTTACTTTTAGCATTAATTAAATTTACTTGTTGAAACACTCAAGTCTCTGTGGTTCGACCCTTACTTGTACTGCTACTTCGGTAACTTGTACTTGCAAGGTAATTTATTACACAATGGATTTTTGTCCATCAGCAACAAACCAAGGTGTACAATTCAATGCCAAAGAGGACATTTCCATCTACTCAGAAAGGTGGTCCCATAAGGAGAGCATCATCAGATCAGTCTAGATCTGATCCGAAAAATCTTGAATCAATCCAATGTCATGCATGCTCTGGATGGGGTCATTACTCAAACGAGTGTGCCAACACTCTAAGGAAGATGGGGAAGAACCTATGGGTATCCCTCAGTGACAATGAAGATAAGGAGACAAATCAATCTGAAGATTCAGATCAAACAGCAATGACGGTCACAAAGTGTGACTCGGACTCTGTCAGTGATACTTCATGTGATATCCAAGAGAGGATAGCACCTGAGATATCATCCAACAGGTATACAGAATTTAATTTGATAAATACTGTTTGTTTTGTGGGTTCTGTTAACATGGACGCAGGTTGTTCACAAGAGGATGGACAAAGTAAGGAGTTCAGCAAGGATGAACTCATTTGTGGTCTTAAGAACCTTTGCAAAGAATTGGTTGACGAATGGAAGAAAGAGAACAAGAAGGTGGTTTCTCTGTCCAAAGAGGTTCAAGATCTGACTGATGGCTTGATGAGATTGGAAGTCCAACTCATAAAGAAGGATGTGGAGCTAGACAAAGTCAAGGTCAAGCTTACTCTAGCCGAGGCCACATTTAAAAAACTCAACACGAGTTCTTGCAAGTTGGATGCAATTCTTGGGTTGAGCAAACCACTCAAGGCAGGTATGGATTTTCAAGAGTCCTTAAATGCTATTACATCTACTTTGTCTAATAAGGAAGATAAGTTAGTTTTTGTTAAAGAAAGAGACAATGTTGAACTAATGTTTTCTGATAAGCCTTCTGACAAGGTGAAAATATGTAACTACTGTTACTCTACTGGACATTTGAAAAATGATTGTAAAACTCTTTTAAAGAAACAGTCCAGTTCCTCTGTAATACCTGAAGTGTTGCCTAGCACGTCAGATATCACTGACAGTCAGAAGAGAAATTTTCAAAGTAGGAAAGTGTGGAAACCTAAGTCTAACCTGATATGTGATGTTGTGTACACTGCCTTAAAAACTAATGTTGAAGGTTCATGATATTTTGATAGTGGTTGTTCACGTCATATGACAGGAACAAATATATTTTTAAAAGATTATGAATCAATACAAGGTGGTAGTGTTACATATGGTGGTGGTGGCAAGAGTAATATAGTAGGAAAAAGCATTTTAAATATACCTGGATTTTCTGCTTTGAAAAATGTTTTGCATGTTGATGGACTTGTAACTAATTTAATTAGTATTAGCCAACTTTGTGATGACAATCTTGAAGTGAAATTCAATAAAAACATTTGTGAAGTTTTTTATTGTACCAATAACTGTGTTATGATTGGTACTAGGTCAAGTAATAACTGTTATCTTGTTGAGGATAAACAAGTGTGTCATTCTGTGAGAGTTGATGATGCTACCTTGTGGCATCAAAAGTTGGGTCATGTCCATTTTTGAAACATTGTGAAACTCATTAAGGCTGAAGCTATAAGAGGTATACCTAGTCTGGACATAAGTACGAAAATCATATGTGAAGATTGTCTCAAAGGTAAACAGACACGTGCTGCCCACAGTGCTACCCAACACAATGAGGAGTATTATGGGACAACTCACTGTTTCCAATTGATGCATATATATTTAATGGATCCAGTTGAGGTAGACAGTTTAGGAGGTAAGAGATATACGTTTGTCATAGTTAATGATTTTTCTAGATTTACTTGGGTATATTTTTTGAAAGAAAAATCAGAAACTTTTGAAAAGTTTAAGATCTTACATGCTAAAATCAAAAACATGTTTTGTGCTCTTATCATGCGAATAAGGTCTGATCATGGAACGGAGTTTGATAATTCATTGTTTTTTACTTTTTGTGAATTAAAAGGAATTAAACATGAGTTTTCTGCTCCTAAGACACCTAAACAAAATGGGGTGGCTGAAAGGAAAAATAGGACCTTACTTGAAATGGCACGTGTGATGTTGTTTTCAAAAAGAATTTCAAAAAGATTTTGGGCTGAGGCCTTAAACACGGCTTGTCACATGGCCAATAGAGTTTTTCTAAGACCCGGTAATAGAATGACACCTTATGAAATTTTGAAAGGTACGATACCAAAAGTGCATTATTTTCATACATTTGGGTGTGTATGTTTTGTTCTAAATGATCGGGATTACTTAGCTAAATTTGACTCTAAAAGTGATAAGGCTATATTTCTTGGGTATGCTCAGGATAGTCGAGCATATAGGGTTTATAACCTTAGGTTAAAAACCATTCAGGAATCAGTTAACGTTGTTTTTGATGATTTAGCAAGTGTTACAGGTGATGGAGTGCAGGAATCTCCATTGATATTGCTGGAAGAGCTGGAGGATAAAAATCAAGCAAGTGATACCCCAGGTGCTGACCAGAGTGTTGCCACTGAAGGGATAGCATCTCCGGTATCACCTAAGAACAGTCCAGCAACTGAAAAGGATGAACAGTCTGATGATGATGCTTATGTGCATGAAGATTTGAGAAGGGATCCACCAGCTAGGATCAGAAGAGATCATCCTTCTTCTCAGATCATTGGAGAAGCAAGTGAAGGGGTTGAACAAGGAACAAGGAGCCCTTTAATAACCGTGAAATGGTGAGGTATGTGTGCATGTCCACCACATACCATAAGGTAAAATATTCCTGTTTTGTTTCCTCTTTAGAACCCAAAAATATTTTTGAAGCTTTAAAAGATAACTTTTGGATACATGCCATGCAAGAGGAACTTGAACAATTTGCTCGTAATGAAGTTTGGTGTTTAGTACCACGTCCCATTAACATTAATATAATTGGTACAAAATGGATTTTCAAGATAAATCAGACGAGCAAGGAAATAATGTTAGGAACAAAGCTCGTCTCGTAGCTCAAGGTTACACTCAAATTGAAGGTGTTGACTTTGATGAGACCTTTGCTCCCGTTGCTAGAATAGAATCCATAAGACTCCTCTTGGCTATAGCTTGTTATCTAAAAATTACCTTGTTTCAAATGGATGTTAAAGCTGCCTTTTTAAATGGTTATTTAAAAGAAGAAATTATTGTTGAACAACCAAAAGGATTTGAAGATCCTCATCTACCAAACCACGTATATAGACTTGATAAAGCCTTATATGACTTGAAACAAGCTCCACGTGCATGGTATGGTCACTTAACCTCGTTCTTACTTGAATATGGTTTTACAAGAGGTGAAGAAGATAGGACTTTATTTATCCTAAGGCATGGAAAAGAAACAGTCATTGTTCAATTCTATGTTGATGACATAGTCTATGACTCTACTTCTTAAACTTGTTTAAAAGATTTTGTAGAGGCTATGACATCAACATTTGAAATGAGCATGATTGGTGAGTTAACATTCTTTCTAGGCTTGCAGGTGAAACAATCAAATGAAGGGATATTCATTTCATAAAGCAAGTATGCAAAGACCCTAGTGAAACAATTTGGGTTGGAAGAAGCAAAAAGTTTTAAAATCCCTATGTGTTCTTCTCTTAAACTTGGTAGAGACCAAGTAGGTGAGGATGTTGATCCTACTTTATATCGTTCTATGATAGGTAGCCTTTTATATCTCACTTCTAGTCGGCCTGATATCATGTTCAGCGTGTGCGTTTGTGCACGTTATCAAGCCAATCCTAAAGTCTCCCACCTTAATTCTGTCAAAAAAATAATTAAATATGTTTCAGGAACAAATGAATTAGGGATTTGGTTTAGTAAGGATACTAACACCAATTTGGTAGGCTTTAGCGACTCGGATTGGGCGGGGGATATGGATGATAGGAAGAGTACTAGTGGGGGTGCTTTTACTTGGGTAACAATTTAGTTTCATGGTATAGTTGTAAACAAAATTGTGTCTCTCTTTCCACGGCTGAGTCTGAGTATGTTGCAGCTGGTAGTTGTTGCTCACAACTTATTTGGATAAAATATATGCTAGATGATTATGGCCTAGAGAGTAATTAATTGACTATGTACTATGATAACTTGAGTGCTATCAATATTTCAAAAAACCCTGTTCAGCATTCTCGTACTAAGTACATAGATATACATCATCATTTTCTTAGAGATATGGTAGATAAAGGCCTAATTAACATTGATCATATTGATACTAAGAATTAACTGGCTGATATCTTTACCAAGGCCTTAGAACACGAGAGATTTTCTAGTTTGAAAAGATCTCTTGGTCTTTGTAATCTCTAAGTCTGTTTGTCTGTGCTACTCCAGGTGATGTTATCACTCAGGGTAACACTTGTATATTAGTGTATTTTTTTTCTTTATTTAAAAAAAAATGCTTTTATATTCGTTTAATCTGATTAGCTTAGTTCTAACCGTGGCACATGCTGACCTCTTTGTTATGGTAGGTTATTACTTGGGTTAACATGTTTGATATTATCCCCCTTCATATGCTAAAAGTGACAATGTCACAATATTTTATTTTTGATAAATCAAAAGGCAAAGGCAATTTGCTCATACTATTCTCTCGAGCTCGGGGCACGGTGTTTGCTGCAATGATGTACTCTTGCCAATGAGAATGTATGAGGTGATTTATGCTCAGTATTAGGGACATGGAGTTCGCTACTACAGTGTACCCTACTTGAAAGGCATAGATCACTTTATCTCTACACTTGAAATAAAACTCGAAGCACGGAGCTCGTTACTATGATGCTTTCTTGTTTAAACAAGTGTATTGATCATTTATAACAAGCAATGTACTTAAAAAAAAATATAGGCTTATAATGTTTAAAGTGTATGAAAAATACTCAGCTTGTTATGCTTGAAGTGCCTGAAAAAGGCTAAGCTTGTTATGCCTCAAGTGTTTGAAAATGAAAATATTTATCAAGGGGATTTATATCACATGTGTTATCCTACGTGTTACCATCATTGCCTTAACACATTAGTGTGTGCTATATTAGTTTTTTATTTCTTATTTTTGAAATGTTGTTGATTAATTTTTCAAAATCTGAAAGTCTTTTTAATTAAAGAGTTTACAATTTTGAAAACGTCTTCAACAAGTTTCATTTACTTTAGGTAAACATTGTTGAGTAACTAACCTATATTTATTTTGATTTTGTTCTCATAAATTTCGAATATAGTTACAAAATATTTTGTTTACTTATTTTTTATTTTTCGTCTTGCTTAAAAAAATTAATTTCATTTTTTTAACAGCCGTGTGTTTGTTTATTGGGGTTTTAAAAATGTGAGTGGTTAGGGTTTAATTTAAATGAGTGAATTAGATTAAATAGGAGTTGTTTTTTTATAGGAATAATGGAGAGGGTTTATAGGGTTTTAAGTTGGATGGGATTTAAATGTCAAATCAAATTGATTACCAATGTTACCTATCCACTTCTTTCTCTTTAATCCCTATTTTTTTCTCTAACTCCTTCCTTTTCTCTCTCTAACCGTTACTCTCTCTCACCTTTTAACCCTTCTTCAACGTCGTTCGTCTCTCCCAAAATTTCTAGGTCAAAATCCGTCCCAAAAATTCCCAAAATTTGTCAATGGCTTCTCCATCCAAAACCAATGTCGAACCCTCTCACACAGACCAAATGGACATCTCACCTAGTGTTGCTCCCTCAGTTGCTTCTCGTGTATCCATGGAAACCTCTCCCATGATTACACCAAGTTCTTCTCCTCATATAATGGTTGTAGTTCCAGCTTCTGCCCCCATATCCTCATTCGAACATGGCATTCTCAAGGTCACTCTCATCCCAGCTGTATCGAAAAGGAAGAGGAAAGCTCCCTCAGCCAAGCTATCTTCATAAGTTGCAAAGAGGAGGTCCTTCAACCGTATAAGGTCAATCAGGTCTAAAGCTACATCAAATACCACCTCTGATCCGTTGAAGTCTCAGAAAGCTCCTTAGATATGTCCTCACCCCATGTAAGTGACGAGAATTTTGATGCCAACAAGGAGAAGAAACCTTCTGTGGACTCTTTTGAAGCTTGGGTGGATGCCGAAGAGGAAGAAACCTTGTCAGATTTTCAGAAGAAGAAGGGCAAGGCCAAAGTTTCTGTGAGTGCTACCAAAGGTGCTACCAAGAAGAGGATATCATCTGAGGTAACACCTGCCCCCTCCTCTGTTCCAACTCGTTCTTCTAGTGATAATGAATTATCTGGTGATGAGCTTAGTCGAAATGAAGAGGATAAAGCTTTTCCAAAACCATTTCTTACTTTGGAATTTTATAAGAAAGAAAACATGGAGTTTTGGTTGAATAATTCGAGTAAGAAATTGTTAAAAGAAAAGCACATTGATGAGGGTCAGTTAGAAAAGGAAGGATTGGTTCAGTTTTTGAAGGACATGAATTTTCTTAAGGCTAATAATCATGCCTCTGTGTTTGTTGAAAGTGTTGTGAGAAATTTCTTTGCTGACCTACATGCTCATTTGAATAATGAAGGTTCTAAAAATTTGGGAAAGTTTTTGTGAGGGGTAAGATTTATTCGTTTACTCCAGCTCTAATTAACAAAGTTTTAGGCCTCCCAAATTTAGATGATGAGAGCATTAGGATTAATAGGGAGAAATGGTCAAACTGCTCACACACAACAAACTTCAGTCCTGGCCTTTAAAGGAAAAACTTCATGCTTCTAGGCTTACTTATCTGTATTCTGTGCTTCACAAGCTTTGCATCTTCAATTGGCTCCCTACTACGAATGAACCTATTGTTACATTGGAGCATGCTAATATTTTGTACAGATTGGGTAAGAACCTAAGGATTAACTTTGGAAGATTAGTGTTCAAACACTTAGCCTCATGGGGTAGAAAGAAAGAAATGAACATTAGCTTTTTCCCCTATCCTTCTTTAATCTTCAAAGTGTTAGTCTTTCAATCCTTACCTATTGAAGCCTCTGATGTTTTCACCTCTGAACCTGAGTATTATACCATTGATCAACAATTGAAAAAGGGTAAAAGGTATACAAAGGATCTTCCTTGGAAAAAATCTGATGAAACTACCTCTGTCCTTCCTGGTACTATCTCACGTGATATCCCAAGTGCTTCCCCAGGTGTTGCCCCTAATACTTTTGCAGGAACTGATGCTGCAAGTATTCTGTCCAACATGATAAATCTTATGGGCAACACTTCTCCATCAATCCCAAAGACAACTGTGCTCAACTTCTTGCACAAACAATCAAGTGCAATGGGAGAACTTGTTGAGGGATGGGCTAAGCTTAAGCAGGCTACTGATGCTTTTATTGATGAAATTTCTTCCTAAACAGAGGGAGGATCTGCTGCTGCTGCAACTTCTAGAGCTGGTGCTACTGTAGGTGCTACCACCAGTACTGACCCAAGTGATGGTGGAAGTGATAGGGAAGGAGATCAGAAGGAAGATGAAGAAGAAGAAAACTGAAACCTGAAGGTTGTTGAACCTGAAGGTTGATGTTTCCACTATTATGTTGGTGGATTCGGTTTGTGTGTCCTAAAACAATTTCTGTTTATTTGGTGATGTGATGTGGTTCCCTAAACAATTTTATGTTTATTTTGTTTATGTTGGTTGCAAAACACTTTAGTTGGTCTGTTTAAAACTTTAATCGTTAGGTTGTTTTGCTAGTTTGGATGATAATTTGCTACAATGATTTATGGTTTTTAGTTTAATTTAGTTTATTTCGAAAACTTTTTAAGTTTGAAATAAATTAGTTTATTTTGATAAATCATTGTTTAGAATTAGCTTCTTGATTAAGGGGGAGTTAATTTTCATAAGATGTTATACTTTGTTTCTATGCTCTGTATATTTGTTTATGGACTAACATTGTAGGAGAGCAGCACATTAGGTTTGAGAAGAAATATCCAACTAAGGGGGAGATTGTTAGTGTAAACTGCAGGTGATATCGTAGATGATTTCCCAAATTCCAGATGATATCGCTGATGATTTCCTGTGTTGGAATTTACATAGTTGTACATTTCTTATTCATTATTTAATGGACTAATGTGCTAATATAATTTGTATAGTCTATGGTTTATGTTCATATTTCAGGTTGCAATATGATCAAAGAAAGAGCTAGAAACGTGGGGAATTTGGAAGAAAAAGGTTTATGCATAAATGACATTTTACGCATAAAATCGTTACTTTGGCAACAACAATTAAAAAAATGTGTGGAGACTTGATCAAGGAGTTGTTGCTGATTTAATAAAGAGTACAAGGCTGATAAAGATTGGGAGTACAAGGTGTTGAAGCTTGGACTAGATGATCACTCAACACGGTTGCTACAATTGAGGAAGTGGGTGCTAGAAGTGAGGAACAAACTCAACCACTCTCCCTACTCTCCCTCAACGTGCAAGACAGCCCACGGCTGTTTATTGAGTAGCCTTCAAGTAAATTGAAGACTATAAATATGCTTGAAAGGTTTCATTTGAAGATATACCAAGACATGCCAATATTTGCCATTTCATACACACCTTCGAAGCATTAGAGATAGAGTTCTTTGTTTGGTTCTTTTCATCCATCCTCCCTTGTAATTTCGCACTTGATTACATTGGTATCAAGTTGTGTGCAGGCTAGGATAGGATTTCGTTCTTTATCTCTTGTTCCATAGAGCTCATAATGTTATAGCCATAGGGAACATTTCGGCTTTTGTAATTGTTTTATAAAGTGATTATAAAGTCTTGCCTAAGAGGCACTCTCAAGTTATATTATTTATATAACTTGAGAAAAACAATTTTGGTGTTCTTATTCCGTTGCAATCTCTTTTACAAAATTGTTTTATCTTTGAAGTGTGTGTGTGCTATCCCAAGTGCTATCGTTGGTGCTGTTATCACCTTGGATATCACTTGTGATTCTGGCCGTGACAATTTCAGATCAGGATGTGATTGTTTGCTTTAACTCCGTACTAAGATCCGGGCAATTGATTTATGAACTTTTTGCCAGAGATTTTAAGTCAAAATCTGATCTGTACAATGTGGCTTACGCTATAGCTATGGCAGAAGAGAAAAGTAAAAAGAGATTTGAGAAACCAGAGACAGACGCAGCTGGCGCCAACCATGCTTCGAATGGAAGTGGCTACAAAGGGAATAATAGAACTCGGGCTACTGAAAAAGTCGAGGTTTTTCCCCCCCTCACCAAACCTATAATGGAGATCATGCAGTTGGTAAATATACCAAGTTCCCGACCACTCAATGAAAGAACAAAGAACACCCATGACAGTTCCAAGTATTGTGCCTTCCACAAGGAACACGGACAGGATACGGATAATTGAATCTCCCTCAAGAGAATGATCCAGAGATGGGTAGACGAGGGAAAACTTGATCGCTACGTTATGAGAAAAGATAACAAGCGAAAAAGAAAGGATGACGATGATGATGACAAAGATAATGAAAGGGAAGACAGGCCTCCTAGGGCTAAGCTCCATGTTATAAGGGAGGAGATTGTTTCCAACAAAAATTGAAATACCAGATCCATGAGCTAATTAAAGTCTATTACATTCCCACCTGTATTTATAAGGAGGAAGAAGTCATCAGATTTTCCCCTAATGAGCTAGCCGGAAGTCGCGCGTCTCGCGAACAATCCCTTGTGATCAAAGGGAGGATTGATAATTGTGAATACGAGAGACTCCTCATTGACTCGGGGGCCTACAGAGACATTCTATATTATTCCACCTTCCAGAAGATGAACCTGAAAGACAGCATGTTATATCCATACTCTGGAAGACTAGAAGGCTTCACCAATCACAAAGTCAGCATCATGGGGACAATTGACTTATTACTGGAAGTAGGGGAACATCCCTTCTGAGTCGTGGCCACAGTAACATTCGTGGTTATGGACCTGACAAGTGACTACCATGCCATCATAGGCATTCCGAGTCAATGCAAATTTGGGTTAGTCGCCTCCCTCCCTCCCCATCGAGTTAAATCTCCTACTCAGGATGGAATCGGATGCGTGAGGGCGACCCCCATAGTCTTCTTGGAGCATGTAATGAGGAGCAGGAAAACATACGGAATGGTGGAGGTTGACACGCTAGAGAAAATCTAAAAATCTCTAAGTCTGTAAAGACTACAAGCACCACTTCTAGGCTGAATATGATTTTTGAAGCAGATAACGAGGAACACATGATACTAGATGTCCACGAAAACAATGATATAGTTCTGTCTGTCCCGAATACAGCCCCTCATATCGTCAGTGGCCAGAACTCAGGGGCCAACCCTGACTTAAGACAAGCAGAGCCATCGGACGTAGACGAACTAGTTGATATGGAAAACCTAGATATAAATGGTGAGGGAGGTATAAGGCTTAAAGAGATAATCATTGAAACTTTGCAATTTCGAGACGGTACAGAAATGGAGCCCGTAGACGAATTGTAGGAAATTATACTCAATCCCGACTATACAGAGCATAAAATAAAAATTGGAGGGCAGCTCTACCAGGAAGAAAGGGAGGAAATTATCGCCCTTCTGAAAAACAATCTTGATCTCTTTGCATGTAAGTTTGAGGATATGCGAGGAATGAAAGAAGAACTAGTTGTCCACAAATTGGAAGTTGACCCGTCTGCTAAACCTATCAAGCAGGCACGGAGAATTTTTGCAAATAATAAGGAAGATGCAATCAAGGAAGAATTGCAGAAATTACTAAGTGATGCAATAATCATGGAAGCAATATACCCTGTTTGGTTGGCCAACGTTGTGATGTTCAAGAAATATAACAGGAAGTGGCGAATATGTGTAGACTTCACAGATCTCAACAAGGCCTTCCCGAAAGATAGTTACCCTCTCCCCAAAATTGAAAAGCTAGTCGACTCTATTGCTGGAGATAGAACTCTCAGCTTTCTAGAGGCCTACTCTGGTTATCACCAGATAAAGATGGCTGAGGAAGACATTGAAAAAACAGTCTTCCAGGCAGCTGGAGGAATTTATTTTTACACCATGATGCCCTTCGTGCTCAATAATGCGGGCGCAACCTATCAACGCATGGTAAACAAAGTCTTTGGGGAACAGATAAACCGTAACATGGAAGCCTACATAGATGACATGGTCATCAAGACAAGGAGTGGCAGTCACGCCCCAGACTTGGAGAAAACTTTTGACAACCTACGCGCTAACTGTATGAAATTGAACCCAAGTAAATGTGTATTCTGGGTAACAGCCGGAAAATTCCTATGCTTTATGGTATCACAAAGAGGAATTGAAGCGAATCCGGAGAAAATCAAAGCCTTGATTGACATGAAAGAATCAACCAGCATCAAGGAGGTTTAAAGGCTGAACGGATAAATAGCTGCCCTTGGGAGATTCATTGCAAATTCTGCGAAAAAATTGTTGTCTTTCTTCAAATTATTGAAGGGGAACAAGAACTTCTACTGGACATCTGAATGCTCAGAATCATTCAAACAATTGAATGAGTACTTGGGATCCCCTCCTTTGTTGAGCAACCCTGTTATGGGAGAAATGATATATGTCTTACTAGCAGCAACAGACAACGCTATAGCTGCAATAATAGTCCGAAACGAAGGAACCACTCAAAAACCTATATATTATGTCTTTGTTGGGTATGCATACTTTAACCCTCCTTTCTTTACCTTTAATTTGATTGATGTCATAACCTCATCTCTATTTTATGAACTTTAGGCCCATATTTAATGAATCTTATACTTCAATTTTTAGTACAAGTACAATTTATAAAATAGGTTTATTTAGCTTGAAAACTGAAAATTTTGCATTGGACATTAGGTTTCAAGTCATGCAAACCGCAGTGCTACCGCAAACCTCATATATTAAACCGGCCTTTTAAACTCATTCTCAGTGTTATCCTTAGGTTTTTCAACACTTGGAGCAGGTCTGTTGGAAAACTTGTTTATCCTCTTATTTTTCAGCATATAGAGCTGAACTTTTTGGAGATGAGGGTCAAATCCTCATCATCAAGGCTTGATTTGTCAATTTCTGACAAGTTCTTTTGGAACAGCTGCAGAGCTTTTGAGGGAAAGACTTATGGCCTTTTTCTTTTTTTGAGCCTCAAGATTCAGCTCAAACACAGTTAAAACACCAATAATTTTGTCTAAACCTACTGTGTTGGTGTTATTAGTATCCTATATGACAGCAACTTTTATGTTGAACCTTTCAGGTAAGATCCTTAAGATTTTACCCACTAGTCTGTCATTAGAGATAGACTCACCAATATTAGTACATTCATTAGAGATCTTATGAATCTTAGCAGCATAGCAGACAATGTATTATGTCTCCTCCATTATAAGAATTTCAAATCTATCCATTAAAATCTTAAATCTAGTGCATTTAACACTTGAAATTTCCTCACATTGCATCTGTAATATATCTCAAGCATTTTTAATAATACATTTATTGGTGATAAACTTGTACATATTTCCAGAAATATGGCTGAAAATAGCACCCATGACTTTAGAATTATAATTTGCAGAAGTGATTTAATCAATGGTCTAAATATAACACAATATATTTATATATTTAACAATGTCCTTTTTCAAAAAGAAATCTAAATCTTTGACAAAAAAAATCATAAAATCTACTTACAAAACTTACCAATTGAATTCAAATTAATTAAGTTAATATTCCCTAAAATCTAACTTTTCAGGAATAATAAAAAAACGCAAATCAAAGCAATTAAAACCTCACACTTCTGCAGTTCACAATTACCGAGATGGATATGATCGGATTCAACTCACCGTTGTTCTTCCAGGCACTCAATCAAGCCCTCGACTCCGCCGGAGAAGACAACAACGGTACACCAAGTCGAACCTACGTCCGGGATGCCAAAGCCATGGCGGCTACACTTGAGACGTGAAAGAGCTTCCTAATTCGTATATCTTCGCAATTGACATGCCGGGGATGAAGTCCACCAAGATTAAGGTGACTGTGGAAGACGGTAATTGTGATGATGTGTCGCCATTTCGCCGGAAAAAATTCGATTTTTTTGCGTTTCTTTGAAAAAAACCAAATAAAACCCGAGAAAAGAACGGAGTCGCCACGCCATTTTTGTTTTAAGGGCCAAAACTTTGAAAAAAGCCCGAGATCAGAAATTTGGGTTCGGAGGTCATGTTACACGCCGGGAAGGACGTTAGTGTGCACCCGGAATGCCTCGTAAAAACGAGTCTTCCAAACATTTGAAATCCTTTGTTGTGTGTGTGTGTGTGTGTGTGTGTGTTTGGCCAAAATAAGTTGAAACTGAGGAAAGTAAAAATTGGGAACTCTTTTTAAGGCTTTAAAATGATCCCATGATTTTTTGGATGATTTTTGGGTTGATATTTGGAACTCAAAAGATTTTTGGAAGTTGAAAACCATTTCTGCCAGAATGAAAAAGGCAGTTGACCCTTGACTTTGAAATGGACTTTAGGGCTTGAAGGCTCCAGAATCTGGGAAAAGTCCGGGAATGAAAGTTGCTTAAAACACCTTAAATAGCGTTTCTACGAAATAATTTACCATTTTGGAGAAGATTTGAGGGGTCAAAACCTTCTGGAAATCTCAGATATGAAATCTGGATTTCCAGAAACTGATGAACTAGCCTCTAAAAGAAAATTTGAAAAAGGGAGTTTTACTCACGAAAAAAATAAAATAAAAATATGTTTGGAAAGATCTGGATGTTGGCTACAAAAAGTATTTTGTAGTCAACACCAAATTCCAAGTTTCTGTATGTCCAAAAAATAAAAAAATGGACTGAGATCTCAGAACAATGCTACTGGACAGCAAGATGTTCTTGAGGGAAAATGTGATTTTTGGGGGATTTGCATCTATGTTCACCCCATTTTCATCCCTAGACTTGATTCCACTACTTTGTGTTAAGTGGTTATCATATTCAAGTCATCCTTGGGGAATTTTATGGGGTTTAAACATGTCCTTTGCAAAGGGAAAGGGGATATTTTGTAAAGATGAAATTAAAGAGACAAATCAACTAGAGATTTAGAATGTGGACCATTTGAGATGGTCATTCATGAAGATGAACTTCAAGATGACCATCTTGGGTCAAAATTTAAGTTAAACTAGACATCAAGTAGATCCAAGTAAGAAGAACAAGATGAACAAGAAGTTAAAAGAGGATTTTAGGGTTTTGAGAAGGAGGGCTTTACCAATGGTGACACCCTATCTTCCTAGGCTTGGAATTTGACTTGAGGAGTATCAAGATTTGGTGTTTGGCTTGAGGAGTATCAAGGTTTGGTGTTTGGATTTGTGTTTGGAGTAAGATTGGGAAAGATTCAAGAGAAAATGGTGGCAATCTAGGGATTCCCACTGTTTTCTCTCTATATTTCGCCAGAGTTTCGTTGCTGTGATCAAAATTGTGTTGTGTAAAATGAGAGAGGAGGGTTCAATTTATAGGACACTGTGAGTGTCAATCATATCCGTGTGGATAGGGTTCGACGCGTGCACTGTTCATCTGCTACAGTGTAGGCTGTTGGACAGGAGGAATATTTTCGAGGAAAATTCAAAGGCGATTGCTGTTTTTCAACTTTCTTAATTCAGATTTTTCCAATTTCTTTTGCTTTTTGAGATTCTTTTCTTGGTTTAACTTTAAATGGCAATGCCCATTTTACCCTTACTTTGTTAGAAAAGTTAGGAATGTTAGGAATTGTTGGAATTGTTATAACTTTCGTTAATTTTCTAACGAAAATTCTAACAAGCTCAAATTGGAGCACTTACAGTAGCCCCTCGGCGACGGCGCTTTCGAAGGAAGCGGGGTCGTCGATAAGAGTAAGGCTCCATATTTGGTAGGATGATCGAGTGATCGGGTGGCTGAACCTAGCAATAGGCTACCTACGTATCCCGAATGGGAATCAAGCCAGTCGTAGTTCGGGTCTTTGACCCTGGAGATGATGGCACTCTGCTGGGGATAGGAGATGACCATTTTGGTCTGATGGCTGAAATTGTATATCCGCTCTGCCGGGGATAGGAAATGACCATTTTCGGTCTGCTCTGCTGGGGATAGGAATGACCATTTTCGGTCGGATGGCTGAACCTAATGATAGGCTACCTACGTATCCTTAAGAGGAATCAAGCCAGTCGTAGTTCGGGTTTTTCGACCATCTTCAGTCGTCGACCCTATGATTTGACTATTTTTGGGAAGTCGCCCTAAGATCCGACTATTTTTGGGAAGTCTCCCTATGGTTTGACTATTTTTGGGAAGTCACCCTATGGTTTGACTGTTTTGGGGAAGTCACCCTAAGATTTGACTATTTTTGGGAAGTCATCCTATGATCTGACTATTTTTGGGAAGTCACCCTATGGTTTGACTATTTTGGGGAAGTCGCCCTATGGTTTGACTATTTTTGGGAAGTCACCCTATGATCTGACTATTTTTGGGAAGTCACCCTATGATCTGACTATTTTTGGGAAGTCACCCTATGATCTGACTATTTTTGGGAAGTCACCCTATGAGCTGACTATTTTTGGGAAGTCACCCTATGGTTTGACTATTTTGGGGAAGTCGCCCTAAGATCTGACTATTTTTGGGAAGTCACCCTATGGTTTGACTATTTTGGGGAAGTCACCCTATGATTTTGACTGTTTTGGGGAAGTCGCCCTAAGATCTGACTATTTTTGGGAAGTCACCCTATAATTTGACTATTTTGGGGAAGTCGCCCTATGATCTGACTATTTTTGGGAAGTCGCCCTAAGACCTGACTATTTTTGGGAAGTCACCCTAAGATCTGACTATTTTTGGGAAGTCACCCTATGGTTTGACTATTTTGGGGAAGTCGCCCTATGATCTGACTATTTTGGGGAAGTCGCCCTATGGTTTTGGTTTGTCGAATTAGGGGATGATTGCGTTTTATCGCTTTTCCTAGTGTTGTGTGTGATAGCGTTTTAGGTGCCTCAAACCTTGGAGATGACGTCTTAGGTGCCTCGAACCTTGATTTGAAATGATTTCCCTTTGACGGTTTGGGATGGATGGTCCTTTGGTGGATTTTAGTTCAGGAATATGAACCTAAATGGGGACTTAGTTCAGGAGTATGATTCTAAATCGAGGTTTTGTTCAGGAGTATGAACCTAAATGGGGACCTAGTTCAGGAGTATGATTCTAAGTCGAGGTTTAGTATCTGAGGGAGACTATTTGAAGGTGTTCTCGTTGGGGAAGATTCGG
This sequence comes from Adenophora triphylla var. japonica, assembly GCA_022495995.1. Taxonomy (NCBI): domain Eukaryota; kingdom Viridiplantae; phylum Streptophyta; class Magnoliopsida; order Asterales; family Campanulaceae; genus Adenophora; species Adenophora triphylla. The sequence continues at coordinate 148,702 of JAFEMH010001634.1, read as the reverse complement.
GCTTACGAGAACTATCGGGAAAAAGGGTGACCGTGTTCGGTCAAGCGGCTGGACCTATGGTAGGCTACCTACGTATCCCGAGTGGGAATCAAGCCTGGACGTAGTTCAAAAATTGCTGGGGATGGTCTTTGATGGTTTGACGGTATTTGGGAGTCACCCGAGGTTTGACTGTTTTTTGGGAAGTCGCCCTAAGATTTGATGATGATGTTCTTTTTAGAAAAGTAGTTGACCAAGATATGCTTTCATACTGTCTTTGTGCTTACACTGTAGCTGCCGGAAGGACCGAGGCTACGGGCGATGTTGATGAAGAGTTGTTGGGTTGCGGTTTCCCGACGATTTCTTTGTCTTTGGAGGCATTTTGACCTGAAGGGGGGGGAGTTTGGTTGAGTCTGCATCTTGCTGGTGATCGTCAACCTTGTAGAAGTTGTTGAGCTTGTCTTCACATTGGGACTTCTTGCATTTGAGAACTTGGTGTCTCTGACCGATTTTCATTTGAGAACTTGGCGTCCCTGACCGATTTGCATTTTGAGAACTTGGCGTCCCTGACCGTATTATATTTGAGAACTTGGCGTCTCTGACGGAATTGTATTTGAGAACTTGGCATCTCTGACCGTATTACATTTGAGAACTTGGCGTCCCTGTCCGTACTGTATTTGAGAACTTGGCGTCCCTGACCGTACTGTATTTGAGAACTTGGCGTCTCTGACCGAACTGTACTTGAGAACTTGGCGTCCCTGACCGAACTGTATTTGAGAACTTGGCGTCTCTGACCGAACTGTATTTGAGAACTTGGCGTCTCTGACCGAACTGTATTTGAGAACTTGGCGTCCCTGACCGATTTGCATTTGAGAGCTTGGCGTCTCTGACCGAGTTGTATTTGAGAACTTGGCATCTCTGACGGATTTGTAGACACTGGAGGCGGTCTTCATATGTTTGTGGATGTTGGAGGTCGTCTTTGGCAAATTGCAGACGCCGAAGCTTGTCTTTGCCAAACTGTAGATGTTGGAGGCTGTCTTCATCCATTTGTGGACATTGGAGGTTGTCCTGAGAAAGTTATAGACGCCGGAGCTTGTCTTTGCCAAACTGTAGGTGTTGGAGGCTGTCTTCGTCCATTTGTGGACATTGGAGGTCGTCTTTGGTGAAGATCATCCTTACCGAAAAGGGGGATTTGATTTCACGTTTGAATTCCTGCATTCGTTAGTGAAGAGGAAGATGCATATATGACATTCATGATGACAGATGCATGCCTAGAGCCAAAAATGATTGTGATGATGCATTTACTTGCTTTCGAAGATGCACTTAGCCTAAGCTTTTGGCAGGGAAATTATGATTTATGATCTTCAATCACTTAGGATTTTTCCTATTGATTCAAATTTTGTGCATGCTACATGAGCCCTTGGGAGATTTTTTGTGGGGATGCATGGTGATGAAAGGGGATGCGTTGGGATGTATGTGTTTGGAGACTGTTTGGGACAGATTTTGAGCAAGTGGGGGGTGAGCGCCCTCGATCGCGATTAAAACAGCGGCTGTTGATGAGGTTTTGTTAATAGTATCACATGGACCTCAATTTTGATGAGATTGGATTCGGATCCCGGGTCTTGATTGAAATTTTCCCTCTCATTCTTGGTCATTTGAGGCGTCTTGTGACAGCTCTAGGGCACGTTGATACGAGTGAAGCTTCTTTCATTTGGGTGAGCTGTGACTTTGGCCGAAACCTTATCCGGAGAATGGTTTGATGGAATTGCTAATGCGGGAGAAACCACGATCTTGAATTCGATGCTACGGGAAGGCGTCGTGTGCCAAGTTACGAAGCGAAATTCTTTCTTGATAAAATTTGGGTCCAAAAGACCATCTTGACAAAGTCCCGGATCTGAGTAGGCGAAGTCCAGATTTTGAAGAAGCGACTTGGCGAGTCTATCTCGTAGTGAAGAAACCAATGTGGACCCAAAGATGACTACAAAAGCCCCGGCTTGAAGAGGCGTACGGGAGAACACAGGAGAACCGCTTAGCGAAGCCCCGGTGTGAAGAAATTCATAGCAGTCTTACGCAGACGAGTCGTCATGTGACCGAGGAGGCACCCATCTTTTCGGATCTTAGTCAACCACCCAATGGACCCGGACTCGAGAAAGTTTACGTGCGGGCACATCTTTCGAAAAGTGGGAATGAATCCCGATTTTGTGTATACACACTCGCTTTAGGTTTGACTCTTTTGAGAGAGTATAAGCATCACAAGGTGTGGAAAAGTGTATGGAAGCCCCCTGGCCGACGGAAAAGGCTGATGTTTGGCTCTATTTCCCTATGATGTAGAAAGAGAAGACTCGTCGAGACACTTGAAAACTTGTCTTATCTGTGATGATCACAAAGCTGCTTAAAACCCTTTGTTAATGTTCGGGTTATTCAATCCCTAAATCTGATATGAACAAATATTTTGATTAATCACAAGGAGAAAACCAACTGATATCGAGAATCAAGCTCGGAAGGGCGGAAAGTGTACAGGGACGATCCTTGATGAGACCGGATTTTTTTTTTTTTTTTTGATTTGTTTGTGATTTCGACCGAACCATTTCTGGTTGCCTACGTTCCCTCCATTATGAAGAGCTCAGGTCGCCGTAGTTCGGGCATATCCCGAATGAAGAGAGAATGAGTGTGAAAATTCAAGACTTTGAGGTCTTTAGGGGAATTTGAGGATTGGAGATTTGAATAACATATCCCCTTAGAGTGTCCAGGAAAGACACGGATGCGAAGCCCCAGTGGGACATCCACGACAAGTGTTTGTGGAGTAGAAATGAATTATGCTCACATCAGAATTGAATTTGCACAATCTTTGATTTGGTAATTTTGAACCAAAATGGATTAGATTCCAAATTAAGCAAGCAATGAAGTATTAATTTGATCCCGACATCGAGGATATTAGAATGAAAATGCTATCCGGTAGGGACTGTAGTTGGGTTTCCGGGCTTCGATCGGCCATCGGGTGGTTTGGGAAATTATGACCTCTTAAGATGAGAGGTCGGCTGGGCCTTTTGCTGACTGATCCTCTAAAGATGAGAAGTTGGCTTGCAGGGATGTGCTTGGGAAATCAATGGCGGGGAAGATTAATTGCCTCTAAGAATGAGAGGTCAAATTTTGACTTTGGCCGAAGGCGAGGGTAATGGGAGTATCCTCTAAAATCGAGAGGATGGCTTAGGATTGATTTAGGGTAATGGTGAGAGGAAGTCCGAGCTATCGACAACCTTTTGCGATCTTGCGAGAATTCAGGCTCCTTTTGATCATTGGAGAGCTTCTTGAGAAGTCGGGGACTTTTGGGTTCTTCTTCTTTTTTTTTTGCTTTTTTTGCTTTTTTTTTGTTTTTTTGTTTTTTTGTTTTTGTTTTTTTTTTTTTTTTTGGAAGGCTTCCTGAGGAGCTTGGAATTATATCCGAGATTGTGAGGATTTTAAAATCCTTCTTTTGAGAATTCGGAAAGCCTCTTTGAGGAGTTGAGAATTATCTTTCCTTCCTTCACAACGTGAAAATTTTATGCATCACCGACTCTTAAAGCTAACTTCTTTGGCGTTGCTTGAACTTCTCTCAATAAGGAGCAAAGGTGATGGCTAAACAGGGTTTCAAAACATGCCGATCTTGAAATGAAAGGGTAGTGTTTAGTGAGGGTGAGGTAATGGCTTTCCTATGGGTGAAAGGCTTCAACCGCAATCCCTACCGGATGACCTAAACAAGATTAAGTCTCCATTGCTTGCTTAAGCTTTAAATGAGAAAAGATCCATGCAAATTCATCGAGCAACGAGGGGATGATGATGAAAGGGACGTGAGCATATGAGATGCAAGATGGGGAGTTGGTAAGCCCCAATTTGGGAAGGATATCAATTGATTTTCTCACTCCGATTAATTTAAATATTAATCATTTCAAAGAATTAGTGGTTGAGCAGCACAAGTGATCATTTTGGATAAAACCATTTCAATTAAGTGTAATGTGGGTGCGCAAGTGATGTCTCGAGTCTAGCAAGAAGAGAAGAAAAGACTTATATATATTAAAATTTTAAATGATAGTTAAGCTTCTTTCCACAACATTCGAGGTGGACAAAATCGACAAGTGTCCGAGACGGACTTAGGTGAAAGAAAAGTACTAGAACCTATGAAGGTTGACTAAAAGACTATTTTAGAGATAGGTAGCCCCTAGTCTAGCTGCTCTTTGCTGTTGGATCATGCATCTATTCTTCAACGCTGGAGGAGGGAGCTATTGCAGGTCTTACCATCAGGACTTCTTCTTGCTCAATCCAACCATTTTCCTTGCCTGCGATGGCTGGTTCATTGACCTCGCAAAAGGGGCGAGTCAAATTCCATTGTGCCCACAAGGCTTGAATCACCAAACTCGACCATGTTGATGCCCATGTTGTCATTTCTAGGGAATGGGTTATTGATGGTGTTAGGCCCTTCAGGCACTTCTAACCTCCCTTGTTCAATCAAACTTTGGATAGCCTTCTTCTGGGGGACGCAATCATCTGTCAGGTGCCCATGGTACTGATGAAAGGCACAATGCTTGGAGGTATCCAAAGGAGCATTGGGGTTTCTGGGCTGATAATTATCCAAAGGCCGGAGCAAACCTTCTCTCACCAAACCTCTAAAGATATCACTCAAAGGCATCCCAAAGTTTCTCAAGTCTTGGAGACGGGATTTGGATGCATCAGGTTTCTTGGGAACAAAGGAAGTGGCATTATTCTGATCTGTCCCGCATAGCTAATCACTTCTTTACCTTTTGGTTGGGCGTGATCTGTGTTGGAGGTGGAAGAAACCCGGTATCGTAGCGGGTGCGCAGCGGCTGGCTGATTGTAAGCCTTTTCGAACTTAGCCCGGAATTAACCATTGCACGCAAGTCGGCGTAGGGGAAGTGACCGAGGAAGATCTCAAATGCGGCTTCAAGCATGGCGAAAGATGTCTAAGCTGCTCCTCGTCGAGAGGGTGGAATGGCCATTTCACCGAGCTTTAAGTTCCACCTCTTATAGAAATCCCCAATATTCTCGTCGTGGCGCCGCACCGTTGTCTGCAGGTCAACTCTGTTTGTTTCCCATTCCAAGATGGCTTTATACTTATACGTGAAAGTGCGGTAACTGTTCCCAAGTAGCCCTAGCTTAGTGTAATCGGAAAAACCATTTCAAAGCCCACGACTTCAAAGAGAGGCGAAGTAGTCGGCCAATTCTTGGTTTGTGCATCCCTTAGCTTTCATTGCCAAAGTGTAGGTGTCCAAGTGAGTTTTAGGGCACGCACTTCCATCAAACAGATTCGAGATTGGGCATCACGAACTTGTGAGGCGAGGGTACAATTGAGTCGGGATACGTAGGCCGAAGAGCGGTGTTCCTTTTGACGGTCAATTCGGCGATCTGCGCTTTCATTTCCTTGTGTTGCTCCATAAACCAAGCCAATTGGGGATCCAAAGGTGGAGCGGGAATGCCGAGCCGATATTTGAGTCGGAAGAGGACTACTGTTGGTGGTGCATTGGTGGAAGGAATATCATATCCGGAGCATAGGTAAAAACACATCCTTGACCCAAATTACCACAGGGAGTGTAGGTAGGAGCTTGGGCAAAGGGATAGAACCCAGCGACTTCTGTTGGCTTCCAATCGGCAGAGAAGATGGAGGCAAATCTGAGGTAGCCGAGATGGCTTGGATTTCCGGAGTGAGGGCCATAAGTGGGCTTAAGTGCGAGTCTTGTCCCTGGTTGTTGAATTGCATGGTGGTTGAGGCGAGGATGCATAGCGGGAGGATGCTTGTGGTCTGGTGATTCGATGAAAGCTGGGATGGGGGCTTGGTAACCCATTGAACCACGAGTGGAAGTCGTGTGAGGAAGTCAGCAGCTAGCACCATTCGAGGAGGGATTCTGACGTGGCCCAGAACCAAGCCGTGGCGGCATTCGAACCGTGGCATTGCTATGAAGGTCCGGATTGATCGGTTCCCAAGCGAGGTGGGATTCCAATTTCTTTGTGTCATTCCGAGGTAACCCCAACCATGAGAGGACATTCCGTGCCGACTTTGCCCCCCACCGAGGAGCCGCGAACCGATTCGTCCCATCGTGCATGGATCCGGTGGTCGACCCAGAGATCGAGGAGCATGGGTTCTGGTGGTACCGAAGAAGGTTGGTGGTGGCATCCTGGAGTAATCGGGGCGACCAAGATTGGGGTCATCCTCTTCTTCCACGGTGAAGGTGACATCGGGGTTGAGGCTGGCGGCCAAACCATGGCTCTTGATAGCCTCCATAAGGCTATTCAGTGTGCTTCTGTCGCACTCTCATCCGTTCGGCTAACTAACCGATTCCACCGCTGTTCGTCTCGAGGGGTCCCGGGAGGCGGAGTGACGTTGTCCCCATCGTTACCGGCTGATGCAGACATTCTGAAACCCGGAGTCGGAAGAAACGGTGAAGCTGACGATGCGCTTGACTCTTCCCAACTGATCAAACGGTGACCCGGTACCCGAAACCAAGCTTTGTGCAGAGCTGCGGGGGAAAGACACGAGGGTTCAGATGGTGGGATTTGAAGGAGGGTAGGTATTTGGGCTCAAGGCTCATGCAACATGCAGTTATTCATTCTTGTTTACTTAAAACATGCTTTATTAACCTAATCGGTTGGAAAAGATTGCTCTTCTTTTTCGCAAACTACTCTGATTCCTGGATCAGTGGGCCCCGTCACTACGTCTATAAGCCCCTCGTATTCCACCTGTATTTCGACCTCCCAGGGTGGACAGCTCCGGGCGAGGGTCCTATAGGGCAAGCGGGTCCCACCGACCGAAAAGAAAAACGATCCTAAAGTCTGGCGGGTAATCGAGTCTTAACGAGCATTCGATGTAAATTACGGACAAAGCTGACGTCAAAGTCAAGATCACGTCCGAGGGCTCGACAAAAAGTCGGCATGATTTGGACTGGTAAATGTCCACAGTTGACTTTGACTTGTCGTCAGTTAGGCTGTAATTAGGCATGGAATAACCGTTAATCCTTGATGACTCAGTGTCATGCTGGGAGTCAGTGTATAATTTGTGCCAGTCAGAGCCAAAGTCAAGGCGCCGGTCAATATCTTGGTCAAAGTCTGCGGCGGAAAACCGGCATGACTTCGACTGATTAGGGACCCCAAAGGTATTGAGTCGGTATGCCGACAACGGCTTGAAAGGAAAGGTCTATACACTGACAGGGCATGACACAGACCAGACTAAAAACCAACCGGGTCTCGGACAAAGTGTGTCACGGACAAGTGCATGGTCGACACGAGGCTCCATGGGATGTTTGGGTAGTCATGTGCTCGTCCGAGAGGCGTAATAAGACCAAACGGACCGCGACAAGGATTTCCCCGGGTTAGGGACGTAGTGTGCAGTGTACGGTCACGTGCGCGTAGTGTGCAAGCAATCTATATTCTTTTTCTGAGTAAAATAGAGATTTTTATGTGTCCTAAAAAGCATGATGCATGATTTTTTTTTTGAAAATTTTCTTTTGAAAAACCTTTTTTTTTTGAAATTTTTTTTTTGAAAATCAATGAACACATAAGCACATAATCACAAAAATTCCGACAGTTAGGGACATTATTCCGACAGTCAAAATTTTGACTCCTTTTTCGAGGCGGCCAAAACAAACACGAAAATGTGCAAAAATCAACACACACAAAACAAAGGACTTCAAATGTCGGGACGGAAGCTTGACCCTCAAAAGTTTTTCTCTCCTTTTTTTTTTTGAAAAGATAAAACTTGTTACTCCCCAGCGGAGTCGCCACTGTGATGATGTGTCGCCATTTCGCGGGAAAAAATTCGATTTTTTTGCGTTTCTTTGAAAAAACCCAAATAAAACCCGAGAAAAGAACGGAGTCGCCACGCCATTTTTGTTTTAAGGGCCAAAACTTTGAAAAAGCCCGAGATCAGAAATTTGGGTTCGGAGGTCATATTACACGCCGGGAAGGACGTTAGTGTGCACCCGGAATGCCTCGTAAAAACGAGTCTTCCAAACATTTGAAATCCTTTGTTGTGTGTGTGTGTGTGTGTGTGTGTGTGTTTGGCCAAAATAAGTTGAAACTGAGGAAAGTAAAAATTGGGAACTCTTTTTAAGGCTTTAAACTGATCCCATGATTTTTTGGATGATTTTTGGGTTGAGATTTGGAACTCAAAAGATTTTTGGAAGTTGAAAACCATTTCTGCCAGAATGAAAAAGGCAGTTGACCCTTGACTTTGAAATGGACTTTAGGGCTTGAAAGCTCCAGAATCTGGGAAAAGTCCGGGAATGAAAGTTTCTTAAAACACCTTAAATAGGGTTTCTACGAAAGAATTCCCCATTTTGGAGAATATTTGAGGGGTCAAAACCTTCTGGAAATCTCAGATATGAAATCTGGATTTCCAGAAACTGATGAACTAGCCTCTAAAAGAAAATTTGAAAATGGGAGTTTTACTCATGAAAAAAATAAAGTAAAAATATTTCTGGAAAGATCTGGATGTTGGATACAAAAAGTATTTTGTAGTCAACACCAAATTCCAAGTTTCTGTATGTCCAAAAAATAAGAAAATGGACTGAGATCTCAGAACAATGCTACTGGACGGCAAGATGTTCTTGAGGGAAAATGTGATTTTTGGGGGATTTGCATCTATGTTCACCCCATTTTCATCCCTAGACTTGATTCCACTACTTTTTGTTAAGTGGTTATCATATTCAAGTCATCCTTGGGGAATTTTATGGGGTTTAAACATGTCCTTTGCAAAGGGAAAGGGGATATTTTGTAAAGATGAAATTAAAGAGACAAATCAACTAGAGATTTAGAATGTGGACCATTTGAGATGGTCATTCATGAAGATGAACTTCAAGATGACCATCTTGGGTCAAAACTTAAGTTAAACTAGACATCAAGTAGATCCAAGTAAGAAGAACAAGATGAACAAGAAGTTAAAAGAGGATTTTAGGGTTTTGAGAAGGAGGGCTTTACCAATGGTGACACCCTATCTTCCTAGGCTTGGAATTTGACTTGAGGAGTATCAAGATTTGGTGTTTGGCTTGAGGAATATCAAGGTTTGGTGTTTGGATTTGTGTTTGGAGTAAGATTGGGAAAGATTCAAGAGAAAATGGTGGCAATCTAGGGATTCCCACTGTTTTCTCTCTATATTTCGCCGAGTTTATTCTTGTGATCAAAATTGTGTTGTGTAAACTGAGAGAGGAGGGTTCAATTTATAGGACACTGTGAGTGTCAATCATATCCGCGCGGATAGGGTTCGACGCGTGCAATGTTCATCTCTACTGATGTAGAGCTGTTGGACAGGAGGAATATTTTCAGAAAATTCAAACTGATTGCTGTTTTTCAACTTTCTTAATTCGGATTTTTCCAATTTCTTTTGCTTTTTGAGATTCTTTTCTTGGTTTAACTTTAAATGGCAATGCCCATTTTACCCTTACTTAGTTAGAAAAGTTAGGAATGTTAGGAATTGTTGGAATTGTTATAACTTTCGTTAATTTTCTAACGAAAATTCTAACAAGCTCAAATTGGAGCACTTACAGTAATGTGCTGTTGATAAGCGGGGAGAGAAAGAGGGATGAGGAGAAGGAAGGGGCGAAATTTGTGAGAATGGATAGGAGTATGGCGAAATTTATGAGGAAATTTGTATTGCCGGAAAACGCAAACGTGGAGAAGGTTTCCGCAGTTTGTCAGGATGGAGTGCTTACTGTTGCCGTTGAAAAGCTGCCGCCGCCGGAGCCGAAGAAGCCCAAGACCATTGAAGTCAAGGTTGCTTAAACTTTGTTAGTTTTCAGTATTTTAGCTTACTTTGTAAGGGCTGAACAAAAAAATCGACAGATCGGATCGGATCGGATCGGACCGGATCAGACCAATGAAAATCGGATCAATTCAATAGAATTGGTTTGGTTCTGATTCCAAATTTATATGGAACCGATTATTTGTGTTGGTCCTGATTTTTGAAAAAAAATATATATGGTCCTGGACCGAACTCGAATCGGACCGATTATGTATATATTATGTATAATATATACTCCCTCCGTCCCAGGAATATACGCACTTTTTGTGGTGGCGTGGAAATTAAGGTAAAAAGTGAAAAAGGTGATGTGTTGTGAGTGTAGATGGTTGGGTAGGAGAGAGAAAGTGGAGTATGTGGGTAATGGTTGTGAGTAGATAGAAGTGGGTCCCATTTCCATTTTAGAAAAGTGGAGATTATTGTGGGACGTTCAAAAGGGATCTTTTTGCATATTATCGTGGGACGGAGGGAGTATATATATATATATATATATATATATATATATATATATATATATATATATATATATATATATTTATTTATTCATAATTTTAAATTCCTAATTTCCAAAAAAAATAAAATAATTTTGATGTGTCCAGCGACATTACAAGATATTTACAAAAATCCTAACCCTATTATATCTCTTTCATTTTCGCCGTTGGTTTTCTATCCCTCTCTCTCTCTCTCTCTATGCTTTTCCCCTCTCTCGTCTTTCTCTCATCTCAATTCTCAACCCTAGAAATCAAATTGATTTTCCATGGCGGTGCCCTGATTTCGACTCAGCTGTCCAACCACGGCACCACCATCGATCTCTACCGACGGCGCAGCTGTAACGGAAGTAATCGATCTCTACCGACGGCACCACCATCGATCTGTTATTTTGCCTCTCAAATCTCCAATAAAAGGTAATGATTTAATGAGATTTTTATATTATTTTCTCAGTCTCTACCTCCAATATACTCGTATTTTCAATTTTCTTACAATTTTGCATCTGAATTTAGTTATTAGGGTCTGAATTATGTATATGTTTTTCTCTTTTGTAGATGGAACCTGCTGCTAATGTTGATTCGGTTGATGCCTCTCGAGGTATCCCTCCCAATTCCACCATCCCACCTGCATAAGCGTCAACTCCAAAGGTAATAGATTTGACCAACCTTCCCCCTCGGCCTGAAAAGAGAAAGAAATCAACTCCAAATAAAACAGTGGGAACAAAGAAAAATTCTGAAATTTGGGATCATTTTATAAAATTTGATAGGGTTAATGATGATGGGGTCCTCGAGACAATTGCAAAGTTGCAAAGTGTAACTATTATCACAAAGAATATGGGTATTCTAGTACCAATGGTACTTCTACTTTGTGGAAACACCTCACACAAGCAAGAGGATGTCCTGAATATCCTTACAAGGAGCAAGAAGATAAAAAACAAAAAACCCTTAAGTTTCAACCAATAAAGAAAGAGGGAAATGATGAGGGTAGAACCGTTACACTTAAGGTAGTCCACTATAGTCCTGATGACCTTAGGAATGAGCTTGCTATTATGATTATCATTGATGAAATGCCCTTTAGGATTGTTGAGAAAGAGGGTTTTCAGCGCTTTGTTGATGCTTTAAATCCCAAATTCAGTTTGCCATCTCGTATTAGTGTGGCAAGAGATGTCATGGATATTTTTGTCATGGAAAAAGCAAAGTTAAAGAAACTTCTCAAGTTTCAACGTGTGAGTCTTACTACGGACACTTGGTCCTCAATTCAAAATTTGAACTATATGTATCTTACTGCTCACTAGATTGATAAAGATTGGAATTTGAAGAAAAAAATTTTGAGCTTGTGTCTAGTTGCTAATCATAAGGGGGACACCATTGGCTAGTAGAGGCATGTTTGCTTGATTGGGGAATTGATAAGATTTTTACTGTAACGGTTGATAATGCTAGTTCTAATGATACTGCACTTAAATACTTGTCAAGAAAAACAAAAGGGTGGAAAGGGTGCATCTTAGACAATGAGTTTATGCATGTTAGGTGTAGTGCACACATTTTAAATCTAATAGTGAAAGAGGGTTTAAGTGATCAAGATGAATCAATTTAAGCAGTTAGACATGTTGTGAGGTTTGTGAGGTCTTCTCCGGCTAGGACAAAATATTTCAAAGCTAGTGTTGAAGCGGAAAAAATTCCAAGCAAGAGCCTTCTTTGTCTTGATGTTGAAACAAGGTGGAATTCCACCTATATGATGTTGGAGGCTTCTGAAAAATTTGAGCGAGCATTTGATAGATTAAAGGATGAGGGGAAGTTTGGGGATTACTTTGATACTCGTGAGGGTCCACCTACTACAGAACAATGGGAAACTATAAGATGTTTTATTCGATTTTTGAGGATTTTTTACCTTACCACTAAAAAGTTTTCTGGTAGTAACTATGTGATAACCAATCTCTTCTTTAATGAACTTATGTCCATAAGATCTAACTTGTATTCATGGAGTAATAAAGGAGGATCTGTGAAGGAAGATACTATACTGAATTGTATGGCGAAAAATATGATAACCAAGTTTGAAAAATATTGGGTAGATTTCAACCATATGAATTTTGTGCTAATTGTTGCAAATGTTTTGGATCCTCGCTATAAAATGAAATTGATCACCTTTTGCTTTGCCCAATGGTATGGAAAAGGGACTCCGTCTTATAATTCAATGGTAGTGAAAGTGGAACATACATTGCGTCGATTGTATGGGCATTACCAATCACTTGATTCCAGCAATTTGGGTGTATCTCATCCTGTTATTGATATGGGGTAGCCCTCTAGCTCTATTTCCATGGATGTTGATGTGGATAAGGATCCTACTCTCCTCTTGGAATTACAATTCACACAATACTTGGAGAATGAGCAAAGTGTTGAAAGTAGGTCCGAGTTAGGCCGGTATCTAGCAGATGGCTGTGAAAGTTTGAGTGATTCATTTGATATTTTGATGTGGTGGAAGCAAAATTCTACCAAGTATCCTATTCTGTCTCAAGTTGCAAGGGAAGTCTTAGCTATTCCGGTCTCATCCATTGCCTCCGAGTCGGCTTTTAGCACAAGTGGGCGTGTTCTTAGTTCTTTCAGAAGTTCACTAAGTCCGAAAATGGTAGAGGCTCTTGTGTGTGGTCAGAATTGGTTGAGGTCGGGAGAAAATTTTGAAGACATATTTGATGTTTTAAATGATATTGAGGAGATGGATGATGTTGAAAAGGGTACGTCATCTATTTTGAATTTATTATGAATTTATAAGATATTTATATATGCATTACTTGTTTTCTTTTAACAAATTGATTTTTCTCATTTATTCAGAATTTGACAAAGGTGCTACTACAACAACTATTGATTGATGGTTGAGTTGTTCCTCTATCAAAATTTGACAAAAAGGGTTCGTTATTGATATTCCTTTATTTTATTTTATTTGTGTTTGAAGCTTACAAATTGTAACTTGTGATTTCTGGTTCCTAGCACATGAAACTGATTTTATGTCCTCAGCTAACTCTTTTCTGACTATTCGGTGCAGAAAATTGACCATATGTTGGTTGCCTTTACTGGTCAATCTCTTGATAGAGTGCAACAATATACTGAGAGGGAGCGCTACATGTCTGCAGGTGAGGAAAGATGGCTAATCTTCAAGTCATGAAATTTTGTGGAAAAAAAAATATTTTTCCTCTTTTCCCACATTTTTTGTTCTTTTGACTTTAGGTATTTGTATAGATTACTGTGTAAATTCTTCTTGGTGCTGAATAAACTGCAGTTTTTATGTAGTTGTACTCGAATAGCTAAAGGGTACACTAGCATTTTGGGGGGGGGGGGCAAGTGATGTGGATGATTATGTTTTTTTAAAGTATGCAACTTAAGGACATATATCCATAGATGGATTCGTGCTCATGATTTTATGCTAGCCTTGTATATATATACACCCAAAGATAGTTCTATCTTCATGATTTTATTCCTGATGCCTAGCAAAGCCAATTCATAACCTATTTCTTATGGTCTTTCTACCGGCAATGGAGTTTGGTCTCATTGATGGGATACTCGAAACAGAGTACTGAATAATTTACTAGGAAACAAAGGTTGTCTATCCGGTCTCATTGATTTTTCTCAGTTATTCATGTAATGTAATCGTCCTATATTTTTTATTTGAACTTTGTTCCTCTAATTCAATTAATTTGCTGTATGTCTGAATATTTTTATTTGAACTTTTTTTATGTAATCGTCCTATATTTTGGTTTCATGAAAAAAATAGTTGTTGCATGTTTTATCTTTAGACAAAATATATAGTAGTGTAACTTGTGGAACCGATGGAACTGAACATGGACCGAACAATTGGAACCGGACCAATGTGACTGGTCTTGTAATGTAATGGTCTGATCCTGATCCTGAATTTAGGCAGAACCAAACAATTGATCCGATCCTATTTTTAAAAATTTTGATAAAATTCGGATCAATCAAGACCGTGAACACCCCTACTTGTATTACAAGTATCTTACTACATTAATAAACAATTACTATTTCTTTAAGGAATTTGTACTCTCTTTTCATCTTTGTGCAAAGGAGGCGAGGCTAGACGTGTCCATTTTATAAACCGGACAGGTCAACCGGACGGTTTTTAATCGGTCAAAATCGGTCAACGCCGGTTAACCGGAACCGGCTAACCGAAATCGGTAAATGGCCGGTTCGATTAAGGTTTGTTTTTCTGAAAAATCGGTTAACCGCCGATTTTTGAGTTGCTCGGCCGAGTCATATGAGTTGCTCGGCTGAGCAGAACATTCCAGTGTGTTAATTTTCAATAACGGTCATGCTCGGCCGAGTCATATGAGTTACTCGGCCGAGCAGAACACCAGAACATGTTTCAACGGCTACTTTTTCAAACTAGCCGTTAGAATCGTCAGAACTTTAACTTGGGGCAGTCAAAAATTAAAAAAATGTTTTTTTTGCCTAATTTACTAACTATAAATATCACCTCCCTCCTCCCATTTTATTTCCACATTATTTCTCTCTACTCTTTCTCTTCTACTCACAAACATTCACATATACTCTCACTCTCATCCAATTTTCAGTTAAATATTGTCCTATTTTCAGTTAGTTTTCTAATGAAATTAGTGTTTTTCTCCATTTTCATCCATTTTTAATCTCCGTTTCATTTCCAAACTTTATTTTATCTTACACAAATGGCTGGAAATCAAAGAAGAAGCAATTTAGGCAAGTCACATGTTGATTCTTTCTCCCCCAACGATGATTTCGATCATCAATATCCAAATATTCAACAAAATGAGGAAGAAGAACAAGTTGAAATTGAAAGTGGTAGTGCTACTGCTAGGAGGGGTAGGGGCAGCCGAGCTACTAGGGGAGGTGGTCGGGGACAACAACAACCTCCTACGGAAAGAGCGCCGCAATCCGATACCTTCGCCATCCATTTCACCAAAAGAAAAATTACTGCCGAGGATGATTATAATTTTTGAGCATGTTGCAACTATTGTAATGCGTCTTACGCATTCAAAAGAGGCAGAGGGCATGGGACGCTCAATGGTCATACGGCGTCAAAACATCCCGAGAAACTTGGCATTATCACTACGCAAACTCAATTACAATTTCAACAACGTAGTTCGGGTTCGGGTGAACAAGGTTCGTCTTCCCCTTCTTCCGTCCTTTTTAAATTTGACAAGTGGGTTTATAGGGATGAACTAGCCAAATTTATTTGCGTTAAAGGCCTTCCTTTTAATTTTGCGGATTGTGATTTTTATGAAAATTTTGCTCGCCTTTCTTTGAACCCCGCCGCCACGAGAGTACCACGTACGAATCTCGTACGTGATATTACTAGAGTGGTTCAAAAATATAAAAAAGATTTAATTGATGTTTTATCAAAATTAGAAAATAAAGTTTCAATTTGTGCCGATAGTTGGAGTGATCATTGGCAAAGAAATACTTATTTGGGCGTTACTTGCCATTGGATAGATAATTCATGGACTATCCAAAAAAGGTTAATTGCTTACAAAGATTTTGAGCCACCCCATTCCGCGGAAAATATTTGTGCGAAATTGCTTGAGATTTTTCTTGAATATGGTATTTTAAATAAAATATTTACTATTTCATTTGACAACGCAAGTGCTAATACGGCTAGTTTGCCCGATTTAATTACCGTTTGTCAACCCTCACTTGGAGGTAAGTTTTTTAATATTAGATATTTATGTCATATAATTAATTTATATGTTAGAGATGGTTTAGATGCATTAGAAACTAATGTTAAGCCAATTAGACGAGCTCTTCAATTTATTTCAAAAAAAAATTCTAATACAAAAAAATGGATAAGGTTTTTAAAACGTAAAAATGTGCCGGACAAATATTTTACTTACGATGTTCCAACTAGGTGGAATTCCACCTATAAAATGTTAAGCGATGATTTTGCTTATAAAGATCTCCTAACGCAATTTTTTATGTCAATTGGCTATCATGAACCTCTATTTACTTATCATTGGAATGCATGCATTAATTTATGTGAATTGTTAAAGATTTTTAATACCGCTACTTTGGCTTTTTCGGGAGTTTATTATCCAACTTCCGTTTTGGTGCTAGAGCATTGTATTGCAATTGTTACTATTTTTTACAATTTAAAAGAATGTCCTATTTTAAAAAAAATGCATTTTTAACATGAGACAAAAGTGGCTTAAATATTTTGACACTATTTCGTCTCTTTTCTTGATTGCAAAGTTATTAGATCCTCGAGTTAAATTAGATGATTTAGAGTCCATTATAACTTATTATTATATGAAATTATATCCCGATGGTGACGGTAGTTATGAACTTCCGTCAATTATTGTTAATGACACAAAAAATGATTTGATTAACATTTTTAATGAGTATAATGCCTTATATGGAAACACTTCTCAAAGCCAACAACATGAAGATGATTCCTCTACTTCTCAACCAAATTTTACTAGTGGGGATCCATATAGTTTTTTTGCAAATTTGTATAGTAAAAAATATGGTCCTTCTCGAGGTTCATCTTCATCATCATCAAACCTTTCCGTGGAATTAGAAACTTATTTCACTACAAACTTTGAATTAAATCAAGATTCAAATTCAAATGAATTTGATGTTTTACAATGGTGGTCAAGAAGGAAAGACATTTATCCTATACTTTCCATAGTTGCTAAAGAAGTATTAGCCTCTCCCGCTTCAACGGTGGCGGTTGAATCGGCATTTAGCGTTGGTGGAAATGTTTTGGATGAAAGACGTTCTCAACTAACAAGTGAAAACTTGAAACATCAACTTTTACTTGGCGATTGGGTTAGAGCGGAAAAAAGGCAACAAGACTTGCCTTATGATGAGGATCTATTGGATCCAAGATATCAATACGATGTCGAGGACTCCACGAAAAGTAGTGATGAATGAATGATGTTTTAGATTAATTTTTATTTTAATTAGATTAGTTTAGACTTTAGATTATGTTTATTTTTAATTAATTGTAATAGTTAGGTTGAGGTAAAGGCTTCTAAATATCACCCCTTATTTATAAAAGGGTAAGATTGGTTGTCCCCCTCTTTGTAATTTTATTTTAATTAATAAAATTTAAGGGTACCATCCCTTTTTTCTTTTATATACTTTCGTTTCTTTTAAAAAAGTTAAGTTTTATTTCTTTCAAAATTCATAACTTTTTTTATAAACATTTTTTCAAAAAATGTATGTAGTAAACTTAAGTCTAAAATAGTCTTATTTATCCAAAAAAAAAATTGAAAAAAATTAAAAGTTAACTTTTTTCAAAAAATCGTTAAGTTTTGTTTCTTAAAAAATTCATAACTTTTTTTGTAAACCTTTTTGCAAAAAATGTATGTAGTAAACTTAAGTCTAAAATAGTCTTATTTATCCAAAAAAAAATTGAAAAAAAAAAATTAATATACTACATACAAAGTTAACGAAATCTGTTAAAAAATTAACTGAAAAATGATATGCTCGGCCGAGCACTACTATATGACTCGGCCGAACAACTCTCAACCCCTAAACCCTAAAAGGGTTGCTCGACTGAGCAACACCAAAGACTCGGTCGAGCAACCCTCAAACCCTAAACCCTAAAAGGGTATGCTCGACCGAGCAACACCAATGACTCGACCGAGCAGATCCAAACCGTCAAACCGGAGGTTAACCGGAAAATCGTTAACTGTCAAAACCGTAACCGGTTTATCCGATTAGGCGGTTCGGTTCCAGTTGAGGTTTTTGTGATTTCTAACCGCCGATTTTTAACCGGCTAACCGGCGGTTTTATAAACCGGCCACATCTAGGCGAGGCTTAGGGGTAAGCGGTTCCATCTAATCTTCAATTTGGGATCAACCAGATTTTGTCACACGGGTTAAGTTCGGTTCTAAAAATGGGGCTACGCGTACACCTAATCATGTTTAGTAAATGGTATGGTAAAAAAATATCAGGTTATAAAAATTGATAGGTAGGAATGGAGCATGACCTAGCATCGAGGGGTTAGAAGGGGCCGAAAATTTACACACAAACAAAGGTTATAAGGAAATTATAAATGTATTATATTATTATCTGCTAAATAAACTAAGGTAAAGTTAGACTTCAACCTTGTTTTATTTATTTTCATTTTCAATTCTTCCGAGAAACGACGTCGTTTTAATGTTAAAAATAAAAATAAAAATTACTTAGACTAACTAGGTCCGCTTGTATAAACCCGCTCAGACCGCCTAATCCGAGACCACCCCACCCACCTAGATACACCTAGTGTCTAATTTGACTCCTAATGGAAAATTGCGGCACCTAGATCCCGCCTAACGCTTAGTAGGTGCCATAATTTTTCATTAGGCGTCAAATTAGGCATTAGGCGAATCTAGGTGGGCTGGGTAGTCTCAGATTAGGCAGTCTGAGCGGGTTTAGAATAGACTAGACTCGTTTAGGCGAGCCTAGTTAGTAAGTAATTTTTATTTTTAACATTAAAACGATGTCGTTGTTTTAGAAGATTTGAGAATGAAAACAAATAAAACAATGTTGAAATCTAACTTTAGCTTGGTTTATTTTGCAGATAATAGAATACATTTATAATTTTCATAGGGTATGTATAACCTTTGTGTCTAAATTTTTGACCCCGTCTAAGCTCCTAGATGCTAGGTCATGCTCCATCTCCACTTAGCGATTTTTACAACCTTGAAATTTTTTACCGTACTATTTACTATTTAGACCTAACCACAATTTAAACCCTTTTTCCGGCAAATTTGGTCATGTATTTGTTGCAAGCAATACGAGCAGCTTCAGTATCGCTACTTTGAGACAAACCATTATTGGGTTGAACCATCCTTGAGCCAAATCATTAGATAGAACCAAATCATATTCTAGACAAAAACGAATTAGACCATACTGCATTCTGCAGTTCAGTTTAGCCCGAATTTTTTCCCAATTCAATTTTATCTCAAAATTCCCTAATTGTTTACAAGTGATTTGGTCACAAAATTCCCAATGTACCCCTAGATTGTTGTATATTTCGTCTCGCCATTTTTTCCAATTTTTTGAAGAGGGAAAATGTTAGTTCCTCATCCTAGACAATGGGACGGGACTCAGTTCGAGTAAAAAAACAAAGAGAATTAACGAATGATAAATCATCAACCAGACACGACCCGAAGAAATGATGCATTACGAACAAACTAGTTTCCTGATAATGATACAAAATAATCAGAATTGTAATTAATCAGAATTGTAATGCAGAATATTTCTCATTATACTTTCATGCGCCTTGCAAATGTTCTTGAACTGCCGTGAAGAAGCCACATTCTAGACATTTTGGGAAATGGAAGCGGACGTATAAATCGTCTTTTGGTGCTATGTTTATTTTGAAAAGAAGTGAGAGTAGCACTTCTTTCTTCGTTTTCTTGACCACGAGGGGGCTTCCTGATGAATAGAGCAATGAAAAAGCCTTCTTTGTCTTCAACGGGATCAGTTCTAAGTAAACATTCAGCTGGAAAACAAACACAAAAAGTAATAGCGTATGTGAACAAATAGGCAATTCAATACAACAGCACAGTAGTTGTGCCAAATAGTGAAGATATATTGTACTCCCTCCTCCGTCCCTAAATGAATGTCGAAAAAAGTTTCACAATTGCTCTTGATTTTGAAACTTTTTTCGACATTCATTTAGGGACAGAGAGAGTAACAAATTAAAACGCTCTTTGCGGATAAGGGTCAAGAAATATCCAACAACAAACAGGGTACTTTCCAAAATCCGGCGGGCTCAAAATTTTCAAAGCACGGAAGAATGCAGCAACTCAGATTGTTGTGAAGAAAAGTCTGAAATAAGCATAAAATAGGAGGGGGAAGGAAATAGAAAACCCTCAAAGTAGAAGCTAGGCTTGTCTAGCTCCATTCGTTCTCTTCATAAATAGCTGTCTATTTTATCTTTCTTAGACATACATTTTTAATCAAAGAAACTTCACATGCATGGAATAGGCATCGTAGAATCAGAAGGGCACGATGAGGCCACTGTGGGTGATGCCAAAACATGGAAACAGACAAACAAAATAAACTAGTTCAATGAAATGAGAAATTTGAATTTTACTTACATCCTTCGATAACTGGAAGTCCTCTACGAGGCCACTGCGGAAATGGAGTTGCTAGTTGAAATCCCTTGGATGCGGCAAGAGGTAGGACAGATTTGATAACATCTTCATTCTCAATCTGGTGGACAGAGCATGTGCTGTAAACAACTTTCTCAACTGATGGAACTACACAAGAATATAAACAACATTTAATATATCATTTCTTAGACTCTGGCAACAGAAAGTACTACCTCCGTCCCAAAATGAATGTCCAAAAAAATTCAAATTTGCTCTTGATCAAGAGAAAATTTGAATTTTTTGGACATTCATTTTGGGACCTGTACACACACCAACAATGGGAAGTAAAGTTTATTTTTAGTATAACCAACAACCAGAACTTCAAAATGGAAATTGCCTCACCAAGAGTAACAATCTGTTCTGTGTATATACAACTCGACAAGATCAATAAATAAAATATTCTCGAGCGAGCAGCTGCGAAATAAAACTTTGGACAAAATATGTGAAAGTATCTCTAAATGATGTGCTGCAACAATTAGGAACTTACAAGATAGTGCATGTGCCAATGCCTTCTGTTGGAAAGCAGCAAGCTTTCTTAATCGACCTATGTCAGTGCCATCTGCATCACCTTTTGGAAAATAGAAAAAAAAATGAGTACATACAAACATATGCCACCGAAGATAAATGTGACCATTTATGATTGTTAAAACTGTAAAGGAAGTTTGAATATTTTGTTAAATGCCATATACTCAAGGTCACCATGTAAAAAAATTGTAAGTAGTCCCCAACTTATAAATGAGAACAGTTATTTTGCTTTTCTTTGAGTTAGATGCACACTGTTGGGCCCTTCTATAGCATCTTTAAGTTTGAGATTGATTTGTATTGACACTTTCCTTTCTCAAATTTTTTATATATTATTTGCGAACCTAAGTAGTTAAGAAGCATAAAGGATTAAGCCTTTTGTCCCATGCTCCCCCATTACTATACATATCATGATATTCCATAGTTGGATACTTATTTTTCGGTTTAGTGATAGGGTTTTTTAACCAGTTCATAAACTCTTCTTGTACAAAGTCATCGGCATCTACTAAAAAGTTATCAGCATCTAAAAATAAATCCACTTGGTTTCAGACTTGGTACAACCCAAAGTCATCATTCACTTTGGTCAAAAAATTAGTATTCTTAAAGTAACTCCAAAATAAGAGGAGAAGGAACACAAACATAATATTTAATATTTACTCGAAATATACTCACTACTCAGTCATGTAGAAAATTTCTGTAATTTACTCTGTATGCCACTCAGAGAGTCTAGGAAATAATAGGCAGAAGGAAATATGGAAAAGTGTATAGAATTACCTGCATTATATGATGGGAGAAGATGATCTAATCTATCAGCAGTAGTCCCGGATCCAGAACACGAAGGGTCTAATAGTATTGCGCGAACCTGAAAACAATGCACAAAGAACAAGATGAGAGGTCCAGAAATTAGTGAATACAATGGATCCCCTTACAGAAATGTATCACGATACTACAATGAGCTCAAATACATTTGGATTCAAGTACCATGATTTATGTTTCTACTCCGAACCTCTAAAATTGCGCAGAAAATAAATTCCAATAAGGGGTCATTCCCTGGAAGGAAAATCCTGAGAGCGTGTACTACCGTGCAAAACAGAGGTCCCAGTTAAGTCCAGGTTTACTGCAAGACAAGGAGTACCAGTCCAAGAACAAAAGCAAAACAAGAAAAAAGATAACCAGAACCCTCAATATTTGATTAACCACCATCTTAGAATTTTGTTTTTGATAGGTAAACCACCATCTTAGAATTAGAATCAGGTAGGAAGTAGAGAGAGGCCCAAGGGTGAGCATGGGATTGGATCAAACCAGTAGTAGACTATATTAGGGGTTCCAACTTAAAACCAATTGGAATTTGGAGCTGTGTGGAGTATCCCTTCGAGTCTAAATTTCGGTATGTTTATTGTTTAGTTGATGTGGGATATATTGTCTCCGCACCAATTCTGCCATCCAAAAGAACTACTCCCTCTGTCCCACTTGGGGAGGTGTGGTTTAACCATACATGCAAATTAAGGAAAGTAATAAACAGAGAGTAATTTTAAGAATTGCCCTAAAAAATTAAATTCAAAGCATTGAGGATAAGGCAATATTTGATTAAAACTAGGTGATAAAGGAATGTTTGAATAGTCAAAATTGGTTGGAAAAAGAAGGCAAAGAGAAAAATTACTCTTCAAGTGGGACACTTGAAAAACGAATACCCATCTCCTCAAGTGAGAGGGAAGGAATACCTCAAAGAGAAATCGAGTGCAGACACCGCAATGACACATTAGAAAAAGATATTTTTGAAGACCTTCAATACTGCTGAGGAAGTGTCAAATACCACAAAAAAAGTGCCAACAAAACTGTGCACTATTCACTGAGGGTCGAAAGATGAAGGGGTTAAGCTTCACTATAACCCCAAATATTTTTCAAAGAATGGCTTAATAACTAAAAGAATATCTTTTAAATGTGTTCTCTCATTGTTATTATTTTCCGGGAACTCCGTATTCAAAAGCTCGCAGAGAATGACAAATAAAAGAGATTTTTTTATAGGAAATCAGAGAGAAATATTCTCAATCATTAAAATGTAACATCGTAACCTCTCTGCAATATGTACATATTCACATAGAAAAGTTTTCTGAGTATACAGCTGATTCCAGTATATTTGGAATTATGTGCCTCACATCTCTTGTGCATGTTATATTTGAAACTGGTACATGTGTCTACAAAGCATAGCCACAAGGCTACAACGTAGACTACAACCAGGAAAAAAAACACCATTTTGAACAACGAAATTAGCACAATGCAGAATAAAAAGTGAAGGATTTTTTTTATTTTTTATTCGTAGTAAGCTAAGCATAGTCTAGAGCTCCTACAAATTAATGCACGTTTCCACATAATTAATTCAATTCCCTTTGGAGCATTACAATATCTAGTTGCCAAAAAGCACATAAATTTTTATGGTGCTAAAAACTTGTGTTATCCAATAATAATAAAAAAAAAGTCTGCAACCAAAGATCTAAATTTACCTTCGAATGATTTTCTGGATCCAAATTTAAGAAATCCTCGTGCAAAACTTGCACATCTAGAAGAAAGGTCAAGTCAAAGAAGTACCAGACATAAGGAAAAAGTGCCTTTAAAGAAAAAATAATCCCATATGCTAATAGAAGGCTGTAGACAATTTTGTAAAATCAGGTAATACCAATTACATTAAGAAATGCATTAAAAATTTCTGCTGAGAACAAAAAAATGCAAAAAGAGGTCAGACATTTCTTTGTATATACTCCCTCTTTCCAGAATTGAATGACCTTTTTGTCCCAAAATTAATGACCTTTTGAAACTTTTTTCAAACAACTTTGTCCCCAAGTCATTTTAACTAAAAAAAAATAGAACACAGTTCATTATATATTTGCAAAACTAAAAGTTTGAAAGTGAAGAGCAAGAATGTTTATGTTTTATACCAAAAGTCAACCTTTTAAAAATGTCCCTTAAATGAAGATTATTCATTTTGGGACGGAGGGAGCATAAAATTAGGTGAAGTGGCAACAAGAAGTGTTTAGCGTTCTAAGCCAAAATTAATGACCACACATGTAATGGAGGAAGTTAAAGTGAAAGATCAGCTAGCCAAAAAATGGATACTAGCAGCGCCTGCCAGATTAATCGTATGCTGCAGACGCTTAACTCTATCCTTATTAAGTTCACAAGCAATAATCTTTCCTTTTCCCTTCATAAGAGCAGATAGGTGTACAGTTTTGTTTCCCGGTGCTGAGCAAGCATCAAGAACCTACGCAGAAATACAAATCAGGAACTAAAGAAGGCAAGAGGATATAAGACAGACGATTTATATATTAAACCCTCACTTCAACAAACACAATAAAAGAACAACTCACTTCCCATCCTGGTTTAGGGCTGAGGGCTACTGCCACCATGGAGCTTGCTTTACCCTGATAAATTAAACAGATATAGTCTTGGATTTAAAAAAAAAAAAAAAAAAAAAAAAAAAAAGAAGAAGGGTAAAACTAGAAATGATTGCACCTAGAACTCTTTTAATTTTTCAGTGGCATAATATGACAACTCATATAAGATAAGAAAAATGTCAAGGAAAGCCTTGAAACAAATAGATCTTACTTGCAGAAATACACTCCCATCTGTTACCAAAGGATGACTGTGCAGATCTGTGCCAGGTGGAAGTGTCAATAAATCAGGGACCATCTCATCCTTGTGAACCTAAACAAGACGAGTATGAAGGAAACAAGAAAAAATAAATGAATAGCTTCTCGAAAAGAAAAAGTTAAAGGCGGCTCTCCGAGCAATCAAGTACAATGCAGGCCGCAGGGTACCATGGTTGAACTAAGAATAATAAGATGAGGGGAGGACAAAATAGAAATAAGGCATGGGATGATAAAAAAACCAGAGGAGAACATATGAATTTAGTAATTTCACATATTGTTGGTATCTTTCACAGACAATTAAAGATTCATGTATATTAACTAGATGCGGGAAGGACAAAAATTATTGGTCATTCAAAGTTTAGTAATTGAAAAACATTCATGTTTATTCCGGTAGATGGTGAGGAGGTTCTGTTCATCGTTTTCTGTGATGAGCAAACTGTCATTTGGGCCACCATACTTTCTGAAAATATTCAGAATGGCCAATCTACTTCAAACATACCCAATTGGCTCATTTCCTTCTGTCCCACCCATCAACTATTCCCAATTATAAATATCTGCCAACATTTCCTGCAAATTGAGCGAAATATACCTACTTTACCCTCACGAAATACTGCACCGTGATCTCCCACTCCCACGACCCTTTCCGGTAAAGATCATTAAAAAAAACGAGTGATGTAGTCCGGTTGAATAATTTGAGAGTAGGGCAGCCAATATGAATATTGTTGAAAAATATGGTGCCCACTGGCCCCAAACACCTTTTGTCTGTACAATATTCCCTCCGTCCCACTATACTTGACACTTCTTTCCATTTTGGGCCGTCCCACTATACTTGACACCTTCAAAAAATAACCAAATTTTTATATTTTTATATTCACTCTACCCCACCACTCATTCTCTCTCATCATTTTCTACCACATATTTATTCAACCATCACTACTATTTACCCCACTCATTCTCTCTCTTCATTTTCCACCACACATTTTTTTTATTTTATTCTTTTTCCTTGGTTTTTGAACCCACCCCTTGGGTGTCAACTATAGTGGGACGGAGGGAGTATGTGAAATCACAGTCTCAAATCCAACACGCATTATCTGATATCTACATGAAAAGAAATAAAGAGCACCTTGTTCTCTTTGCCCAGTTCACGCAGGGCACCACCCATGTCCATTTTCAGAGTATTTACACGAACATAACGAGGCTTTGAAACATCTGCAACATAGATTAGGAACTTAGATAATAGAGAGTTGCACAAGCAGTGACAGCATGCACCATGAGCAAGAATGTAGTCAGAGCACATACCAGGAATCTTGTAATGAGCCAGCAGTTCTGCTACAGTTTTCACACCTTCTCTCACCAAAATCCGTGCGAGAGCTGACTGTAGAGGATCTTTCCTGAGGAGG
The DNA here is from genome assembly GCA_022495995.1 of Adenophora triphylla var. japonica. NCBI lineage: Eukaryota > Viridiplantae > Streptophyta > Magnoliopsida > Asterales > Campanulaceae > Adenophora > Adenophora triphylla. Next base: position 122,767 of record JAFEMH010001634.1, on the reverse strand, counting down.
AGAAACTTTTCTGCATCACCAGTTAATGATGCAGCCTATAGAGAAAAGTTCAATAAAAACATCACTGGCTGATTCATTGAGCAATGTCTGAATGGAGATGTTCACGTTTTGGTCAAGTGTGTACCCAAACAAAGGATCTACCAAGATTACTGGTGAGGGGTACACCAAAAGACTAAAACAACCTAATTCAGTAGAAAAAACAAATGAACCCTGCACAAGCTTGTAGAGGCAACAATAGCAACAAACGCTTTTGTTATTAGATTTTCACATCACAGAGGCCACTCTCCTGAGTAAAACTTTTGCCAACTAATATGCACACAGGTTAGTGTCCAATTATCTCCTTTACCAGCATACAATAAAAGTATGTAAAACCTAAAGAAGTCAATACCTGGCCAAAAAGCATGTCATAAGTGATTATGTACATCAATTCTCCTTGCCTCTGCAAAAGAAAAAACTATGAAACTCATGGTGCATGAATATTTACAGTTTATATAGTTGTGACTGAGTTAATACATCACAGCAAAAAGCTGGGTAAAAGAGAACAATATGTGTCTACTATTCCATCGGTTTGCACAAACAGTTTCAGAACAAGTACCTATGAAAAAGGACGGGAAACGAGAAATAGTATGTGTCTGCTATTTTGACATTTTCCACCAAAAGTTTCAGATTAGAGGTACAATTTTTTGGGGGAGCGGGTGAAGAATATAGGAGAAATGCTCTGACAATACGTCTCTAACTTGAGTTAATAGTGAAACTACTTGATGCTGTGAAGTGAAATGTACGAACCCTCAAAAGGATTTTTATGTACCATTAAAAAGTTTGCACAATTTTGCACACCTGGATGTCCAACTGTCATTTATATTTAAAAAGGGAAACTGGGATGAATACAAGCTCTATATTTTCTTGTCAACAATGTCATGTTCTGTTATCCCATCTCCGGGAATTGGGATGAACTCAGCAGTACTATATCATGAAAAAAAAATAGAACCAGAAACACATAACCACAACTGCCATAGCACCATAACATCAATAGCTCTAAGAACAAGAAGGTAAACAGTGGAGGGTTGCAAAACAAATTGGTATAAAATCCAAAATGAGAAGCTATAGACAAACAAATCTACCAGATAGCACTCTTCGTCATCCTTAACTTAATTAAGAGATACTTTTTTACCTTCCACTTGCTGTTCAATACGCTAGCAGCCTCTAGAACATCCTTGATAATTGGAAGGTCTGGAAAAGGAAGAAAAGAAAGAAATTAAAATGACTTTTTTTAAAAAACAAATACTCCCTCTGTCCCCAAATGAATGTTGAAAAAGATTTCAAATTTGCTCTTGATCAAGAGCAAATTTGAAGCTTTTTTCGACATTCATTTAGGGACGGATGGAGTAATAATAATAATTCCTCCATCCCCCCCCCCCCAAAAAAAATATCTAATTCGATTTTAATGGTCAATTTGATTGAACTTCGACAAAAAAATGTAATTATCCTCATGAAATATGAAAAAGTGTTGTTGATTAGAATCTCATGAGGATGATTAGATTTTCATAGATTTTTTGTCGAAGTTCAACTGAAATGACCATGGAAATCAAAGTAGGACAGTTTTTTTTTTTTTTAGACCAACGGGGTAGGTAGGTAGTTTGGTGGGGAGGGGGGTGTACATCTCGAAACAGGAATGAATATATATAGTTAGCTAATGATCCTGGTCCTGAATGCATGACCTACAAGCTTCCTTCTGAAAGCTCTCCCTTTTCAGCGAAATAAAACTTGACTTGCTGGAAAATATCAGAATACGGAGAGAAATCAAATGCATCACATGTTATGTTCTATCATAGAATTATATCACCATGAGTGCATCAGGTACATATGCTGCGTGAGTTCAATGGAAAAAGAAGGAAGAGATAATTAAAAAATGCATTACTCTCCAAACGTAGTTGAATGACTCCAATAAATCAAAAGCTTGAAATGTAATACAAAATGAAAATCGCTATAAAAAAATCCTAATCCAAGAGGGGGCAGAAACACACAGTTGAGAATGATGGATGGAAAGATAGGAAAGGTGGAGATGAACAGAGAGACTAACACCGTAGAGCATCCATGACTAATACACCTCATTTGTATAAATTAAAGTCAGCAGTATCACACGCAGATTGACTGCTACTGAGACACTAAACATATGCACTTTTGGTAAAATCACATTTCTAAAATGCATCCTAAAAACCATGTTGTATGTACTTATGTCGCCTTAAATGACAAACATTTCACATAAATGTAGCATTTTAAGGCCGTGTTTGATTCATAGAACCTTAGCTATTGAAGCACCAAATTTTATTAAGGAAATGAAATTAATTCTTTCCCAATAACCCTTTATATATTGCGACTTATTTCCACGCAATTTGAACCATTCCGTAGCATAATGTACTGAATAGAACGACCATAGTTGCATACCGAATAATCATTTTCATTGTGCATTTCCAATTGTTTGAAATTCAGAATACCAAGAAGACAAATAGCGTTGGTAAAGTGTTTAAAGACTTACGCTTGAGAGTTTGGCAGACCAAAGCGAAGGTGGCTCTCTTGTTCCTAACGGTAGGACTGTAAATAAGGGATTTGATTGAACCAATGGCACGGCGTCGAGCGTCTCCTTGTAGTACGCTCTGCAAGACCTTCGCCGCCTCTCTGCGCGCGAAATACGAAGACCTCTCGGCGTTGCTCAGCCGTCGATTCTTCGGCTCGTTGGTTGCTGGTTTATTCGGTACGGGCGGTCGTCCGGCGACCTTCTGACGCGCCATTGGCTGTTTCTCACTTCGAGCTACCGCAAAAACGGTAACAGGGTGAAGTGGACTGAAAAACGATGTAGGGTACAAGACGGGCCAAATCTTTAGTGTTTTGAAGGAAGCCCAAACCTAGAGCCCAACTTATATTGCATGGGCTCTCTCCAAAGCCCACATTATTACGTCCCACGTTTAAACAAAACTAGTCAGTAATCCGTCGATACTCGACAGGCATAATGAATCAAAAAATTAAATATTATAAAAACAACATGGTGAAATTAGGATGGAGAGAATAATACAATTTAAATAATTAAGTTTAACCCAATAAATTAAACTAATCTAATAATCAGAAATTTAATATGGGGGATAATAATAAGAGAAATCAGTGCATGCTCCAAGACAATATTTCTATTTTCTACCACCATCACATTCTTTCGGATGAAGTAGTTGAACCGCTGTAGTTTGAATTTATTACGTTTAAAAATATTTTGTTTGCATTTAAAAGCTAAAATTTGTGTTTAAATAAAAATCTAAAATAAAACTCTTCATTGAATGTGACACATGGCGGCTAATAATTGGTGAACATAGAGCTGACTTGAAATTCCATGTGGCGAGTTGTATGGTCTTGAAATGTTTCTGCTTTTATATATTATATGGATTGAATCACCATTATTGACTCAAAATAAATGTTCTTTTAAATTTTTTGATTTAATTTTTTTTCATAATTCATTATATTTTTACAAATCTAAAATTTTGAAAATGAATTAAAAGAATGTTTATTATTTTTTCTAGATTAAAATTAAATTTTTTAAAATGTTTCTTAAATTTTGAAAAAAATCATTCATTATAGGATGGAGAGAATAATACAATTTAAACAAATTAAATTTAATCCAATAAAATAAACTAATCTAATAATCTAAAATCTAATATGGGGAATAATGATAAGAGAAATCAGTGCATGCTCCAAGACAATGTTTCTACTTTCTACCATCATCACATTCTTTCGGATGAAGTAGTTGAACCGTTGTAGTTTGAATTTATTACGTTTAAAAATATTTTGTTTGCATTTAAAAGCTAAAATTTGTGTTTAAATCAAAATCTGAAATAAAACTCTTCATTGAATGTGACACATGGCGGCTAATAATTGGTGAACATAGAGCTGACTTGAAATTTCACGTGGTGAGCTGTATGGTCTTGAAATGTTTCTTCTTTTATATATTATATTATATAGATAATTTTTTTTCATAATTCATTATATTTTTACAAATCTAAAATTTTGAAAATGAATTAAAAGAATGTTTATTATTTTTTCTAGATTAGAATTAAATTTTTTAAAATGATTCTTAAATTTTGAAAACAATCATTCATTTTAGGATGGAGAGAATAATACAATTTAAATAAATTAAATTTAATCCAATAAAATAAACTAATCTAATAATCTAAAATCTAAAATCTAATATTGGGGGTAATGATAAGAGAAATCAGTGCATGATCCAAGACAATGTTTCTACTTTCTACCACCATCACATTCATTCGGATGAAGTAGTTGAACCGCTGTAGTTTGAATTTATTACGTTTAAAAATATTTTGTTTGCATTTAAAAGCTAAAATTTATGTTTAAATCAAAATCTAAAATAAAACTCTTCATTGAATGTGACACATGTTGGCTAATAATTGGTGAACATAGAGCTGACTTGGAATTCCACGTGGCGAGCTGTATGGTCTTGAAATGTTTCTGATTTTATATATTATATAGATTGAATCACCATTATTGTCTCAAAATAAATGTTCTTTTAAATTTTTTGATTTAATTTTTTTTCATAATTCATTATAATTTTACAAATCTAAAATTTTGAACATGAATTAAAAGAATGTTTATTATTTTTTCTAGATTAAAATTAAATTTTTTAAAATGATTCTTAAATTATGAAAAAAAAATCATTCATTTTAGGATGGAGAGAATAATACAATTTAAACAAATTAAATTTAATCCAATAAAATAAACTAATCTAATAATCTAAAATCTAATATGGGGGATAATGATAAGAGAAATCAGTGCATACTCCAAGACAGTGTTTCTACTTTCTACCACAATCACATTCTTTCGGATGAAGTAGTTGAACCGCTGTAGTTTGAATTTATTACGTTTAAAAATATTTTGTTTGCATTTAAAAGCTAAAATTTGTGTTTAAATCAAAATCTAAAATAAAACTCTTCATTGAATGTGACACATGGCGGCTAATAATTGGTGAACATAGAGCTGACTTGAAATTCCACGTGGCGAGCTGTATGGTCTTGAAATGTTTCTGCTTTTATATATTATATAGATTGAATCACCATTATTGTCTCAAAATAAATGTTTTTTTAAATTTTTTGATTTAATTTTTTTTTCATAATTCATTATATTTTTACAAATCTAAAATTTTGAAAATGAATTAAAAGAATGTTTATTATTTTTTCTAGATTAAAATTAAATTTTTTAAAATGATTCTTAAATTATGAAAAAAAATCAATCATTTTAGGATGGAGAGAATAATACAATTTAAACAAATTAAATCTAATCCAATAAAATAAACTAATCTAATAATCTAAAATCTAATATGGGGATAATGATAAGAGAAATCAGTGCATGCTTCAAGACAGTGTTTCTACTTTCTACCACCATCACATTCTTTTGGATGAAGTAGTTGAACCGCTGTAGTTTGAATTTATTACGTTTAAAAATATTTTGTTTGCATTTAAAAGCTAAAATTTGTGTTTAAATCAAAATCTAAAATAAAACTCTTCATTGAATGTGACACATGGCGGCTAATAATTGGTGAACATAGAGCTGACTTGGAATTCCACGTGGCGAGTGTTGTGAATTTGGTGGTACCCCGTTGCAATCTAGACAAGAAATCAACACACCCACAAGCACAATAATGGAAGAATCAAACACACAAGAACACAAGAGTTGTTTACCCGGTTCATTCAACACATGAACTACGTCCGGGGGCAATTGCCAAGCCAATATTGTATTAGACACCTTCTAATATGTTGCTACTACAACTACAATGTGTTCTAGGTCGTATCTATGCTTATATAGTAATACAAGGAAACCCTAAAACGAATTAAGAAGAGTTCTTATCAAAATAGGAAACAAAAATAAATCTGCTGCTGAAAACTCGGGCTTAGCGCGGCCGCCCTCAAGGCCTGCGCGGCCGCCCTCATCGACAGAAGCTTTTTCACCCATGCCGTCTCCGCACGGTCGCCTCAACACTCGCCGCGCCGCCCTCCTCGGCGCATCTTCTCCGACGAGTTTCCCCCTTGATCTCACCAACTCCTCCGATTTAGACTCCTTTTCCTCATAGTTTAGGACTCCAATCCCAACAATCTCCCACCGGAGACTAAACTAATAAGCATAAAAACACCCATCAACTCCCACCACGAAGTAATGACCTTCGAACACATTTCCCCCATATTGGCTTGACATTACCGAACCTCCGGCTCAAGTACTAAGGCGAGTTGAAACCAAGCGACGTTTCAACCTCTCCGTGTTAGATGATTCTTGCCTCCCCAAATCAGCTTCTACCTTGATTTCTCCCCGCAAGTCTAACTTCGCCTTCTCCCTCCAGACCCACCTTCCTCGCAATGCTTCCCCTTGAAACTTGGACATACCTTGTTTCTTGCATCGTCTTCTTTTGGTCTGAATACGCTCTCTGTTAGGGCACTTGGACTTCCACACCGCGTTGATCAACTTTGTGTCCTTCTCCCCCCCTAACAAACCATTTCTTGATGTCTCCCCTTTCTACACCAATAGGCCGGTTCTTTAGCCTCTTGCTCCCACCGGAACGAATGTCGACATTGTAGGTAGAGTACAACATCTTCCCCTTAACCCCACGAGTTAACACCTTAGCCCCTTTTGTGACTTCCCAAGACCCACCAATGAAAGAAACACCATACCCTTCACTGTCAAGTTGTCCCACAGAAATCACCCTTCTCCTCAAATCCGGAACATGCATCACGTCGTGTAGTTGTAAAACAGCCCCGTTAGGTGTCTTCATCATCACATCCCCCTTACCTTTGATCTTCAATGGTTGACCATCACCAAGATAGAGAACCTCAAAATCTCCAGTTTTATACCGCTTCATTGATTCTGCATCCCCACTAGCATGACAAGAAGCTCCAGAATCCAACACCCAATCTTCACCCGACTGCTCCTCTCCTAGGATTAATACATCTTCACCATCATCCACCACGTGTGCACCACCATCTTTACCCGGACAGTCATAACTGATATGACCTAATTTGCCACAATTGTAGCACTTGACCTTTTTCCCCTTTTTCGGTCTTCCCCTATTTCTCTCCACCCTAAGTGCAGCCCCATCTACGGAAGATTCTCCCATTTTCTCTTTCCTTCGCAACTCCTCTTGAAGGATGAGATCTCTAACCTCCGTATACATCAATGCTGTTTTTGACATACTAATTGTTGTGACAGTAACCTCCCAACTATCAGGCAATGATTTTAGTAGAAAACAAGCTAGCACTTCATCGGAGAAAGTAATATCAACACTTTTCAATTGGTCCACCATACCTTTGAAATTGTCGATATGACTTGCCGCTGTCTGCCCCTCTGACATCTTCGCATTCGCAAACCTCTTTATCAAATGCACCTTATTGATATTCGACGGCTTCTCATACATGTCTCGACGCTGTAGAGCAACTCCACCGTTGTCTTGGCCTCCATAGCGTTCCGTGCAACGTCGTTCTGCTAGTGGCACTCCTCACTGCTCCTAACGCCTTCCGATCCAACGTCTCCCAATCATCTTGTGACATGTCTTCGGGCTTCTCCTTCAAGGGCTTATGAAGATCCTTACAATAAAGGTAATCTTCAATCCTTGTCCTCCAAAACGTGAAATTCACACCGCTGAATTTCTCGATTGAGTTCTTCATCTGATTGCTTCACCAAAATCCCCAAGAACGCGATTCAAAAAATCAACTAATGAAACTTTGAATCCTCCGAACCAATGCTCTGATACCAGTTGTTGTGATTTTGGTGGTACCCCGTTGCCATCTAGACAAGAAATCAACACACCCACAAGCACAATAATGGAAGAATCAAACACACAAGAACACAAGAGTTGTTTACCCGGTTCATTCAACACATGAACTACGTCCGTGGGCAATTGCCAAGCCAATATTGTATTAGACACCTTCTAATATGTTGCTACTACAACTACAATGTGTTCTAGGTCGTATCTATGCTTATATAGTAATACAAGGAAACCCTAAAACAAATTAAGAAGAGTTCTTATCAAAATAGGAAACAAAAATAAATTTGCTGCTGAAAAATCGGGCTTAGCGCGGCCGCCCTCATCGACAGAAGCTTTTTCACCCATGCTAGTCTTCCAGCGCGGTCGCCCTCAACACTCAGCGCGGCCGCCCTCCTCGACAGACCTTCTCCGACGAGTTTCCCCCTTGATCTCACCAACTCCTCTGATTTAGACTCCTTTTCCTCATAGTTTAGGACTCCAATCCCAACAGCGAGCTGTATGGTCTTGAAATGTTTCTGCTTATATAGATTATATAGATTGAATCACCATTATTGTCTCAAAATAAATGTTCTTTTAAATTATTTGATTTAATTTTTTTTCATAATTCATTATATTTTTACAAATCTAAAATTTTGAAAATGAATTAAAAGAATGTTTGTTATTTATTCTAGATTAAAATTAAATTTTTTAAAATGATTCTTAAATTTTGAAAAAAAATCATTCATTTTAGGAAGGAGAGAATAATACAATTTAAACAAATTAAATTTAATCCAATAAAATAAACTAATCTAATAATCTAAAATCTAAAATCTAATATGTGGGATAATGATAAGAGAAATCAGTGCATGCTTCAAGACAATGTTTCTACTTTTTACCACCATCACATTCTTTCGGACGAAGTAGTTGAACCGCTGTAATTTAATGGTACACGTGTAGAGTTGATGATCATGTCGGCCTTTCACATGTGAGAAACAATGTATTTTAAAGAAATGATAACCCATTCTAATATGGGCAAAATAGTTGTGTGCGCGCACACATTGAGTTGGAATGGAGGTAAATACTGTGTCGTTCTTTTTTTCTTTTCTTGTTTTAGGTTTTACTTAATGATTCACTTTAAAATTTAATTTAATGTTTTTTTTTTCAAATGTTTTGCTTATGTTAAGAATATGGTGATTTTCTTTCATACAAAAAGAAAAATTAAAATTTTAATAAAGATGATCGAGTTTTATGAATTCTTTGTTAAAAAAAAACAAAAAACTATTAACGTGAAATAGGTCGAAGTCATAAATTTATAATCATTCATTAGGAAATGGAGATATTCTAAACAAGAAGTAAACAAAATAGATTTGAAATTTGAATAACAAAATGAATTTGATCAAAGGTAAACTTGGCAACTTCAATTGCAATGTCATAACTCAATATATTCAGTGGTCAAACATAGCTTAGAGTTGAGAGGATGAAATTGAGTTACCAACAAACAAATCTTAATTTCTTGCAAGGTAGTTCAAGATTCAACTAAAATACACTCCCTTCATTTCATAGGAAAAGGCACAAAATTTCATTTTAACTGTCTCATTTCAAAATTCATACTTCTAACCGGGCAACAACCTTGGGCAGAAAGCTGATTGATTTCAATGAGGCCTTCCCTTTTAACACGAACAGGCAAATTAATAACAGTTCATTTAAATTGAAATTTTTAATATTTCTTTATTAATAAAATTTACTTGTTATACTCAAAATAACTATTCACTTATTATTCTCTACCCCATATTTTGTCTTATATCTCACTTTTAATACTTACAACGCTTACTTCATTATACAATATACTTAATTTTCGTGCAAAACTCATTTTATGTTTTTTCGAATAGGACGGAAGTAGTATTATTCAATAACTATCATCCGCAGTTATAAATTATAATTGCAAGGGTTCACATGCCCCAAAATCTAACTAAAATCATCCCCCCCCCAAAAAAAAAAAAAAAAAGGACTACCATTTCTATTGTGAACTTTAAGCAAAGCATAGAATGCATGACAAAGTTAGGCATAATTTTCCTTTTTTCCAAATTTGGTCAACAAGTATCTAGATACCTTTCCACAAAAACCCAATAACGCAATTAGAGAATGAATGATAACAAGGTTAAAATTGGGACTCATCACTAGTGCTGGAAATCACAAGGAAAATACTTCTACCCTAGAGGAAATTGATCTTCACATAAAAGTCCCCCATGTTGGTCAACTTATGAATTGTAAGCCCGTTAACAACCTACTCTTACGGTAAATGAGATCGGTAGGGTCCAGGCCCGTTTTTGAGGGTGTTCAAGGAGCGCAGCGGCACAGGGCCCCAAAAACTATAGGGTCCCAAATTTTTTTAATATATATGTATATATATATATATATATATATATATATATATATATATATATATATATATATATATATATATATATATATATATATATAACTTAATCAATACACAAATTGGAAAGTGTTTCAGTGGTTAAGTGGCGTGTAAAAGGTGTTGGGAAGCCTGAATTCGATCCTTTGTATCAACATGTTTGTTTCTTTTGACTTCCCTCCTCTTCCTTTCATTTTTCAACCTTATTAAGGGCCTAATAACTTCATTTAATACAGTACATCATAAATTATTGAGACGGACCTGATAGGGTCCATTATATTATATGAAATGTTATACGTGATGTGATGGCAAGGTGTACACAGTTTTTGTAATACTTTTTCAGCTCTAAAGCCATGTGATCACGTCAGTCGGGTCCACTCGATAAATTTATTAATCTCACAAGGCTTTACGGCATTTAAATTCATAACATCAAACGGATGGGTCCATGCATCTCTCTAGTTAGTTCCAAGCCCAACAGAAAGAAAATGAAAACCCCTGTTCTTGAGCCAATGTGGAGATAGGGTGAGACCCGGTGTTGCTGCTGCGGCTATCCGTTGATGTGCAACTGTGAGTGGTGGGAGCTCGGTCACGTCAGCCCTCCCCCTCTTCGTGCGGCTGAAACCGTTTTGATAAAATGTGGATCCCACTAAGCTCAAGAAAGAAATAAGACATTAGAGCAACTACAACCATGACTTTAAGTCATGGCTCAATCCTAGGTGGCAATAATAAATCCCTCAACCATGACTTTTACAAAAGTCATCAATGACTTTTGTGAAACTGCAATTGCCAGAAGTCATGGTTCACGGCGTGAGGAAAAAAAAATCAAGGCTTTGACCAATTAGAGGGTGACACGTGTCATATTTTTGAAATTAATTTTTTTTTTTTACAAAAATTGCAATTAACATATAAAAAATAATAAAAATACAAGAATATTGAAATAATTATATATAGTAGTAATAAATGTAATATAAATGAGTAGGAAAGAGAAAATATGATGGGATATAATAAAAAGTAGGAGATAGAAACTGATGACTTTTGTCATGAATGGAGATAAAATTGTTTGGAGATGTGTTTTTGATGACTAATAACGTAGAACTGAGGTGAAGAAGAGGGGGATGAAAATAAAGTTTCATGGATCTTACTCCCTCCGTCCCAATTTAAATGTCTAAACTTTTCTTTTTGGGCGTCCCATTGAAAATGTCTCATTTTCAAAAAAGGAAACTTTTTTTCACTATTCCACCCACTCATTCTCTCTCCTACTTTACTTTTACACTCACAACATTCTCTCTCTTAACTATTCATCCCACTCATTCTCTCTCCTATTTAATTTTTCATACTTACAACATTTAAACTTTTTCTCTTTCCTACCTCACTTTTTCTCTTTCTTACCTCACTTTCCTTAATTCCCACGTTGAATTCATTTTTGGACATTTAGATTGGGACGGAGGGAGTATTATATAGTACGAGTCTTTTTTTAAGAGAAAATGTTGGTGTATCGACATAAAGAGCCTTTTTCATGCTAACCTAAATCCCAATAAACACACTGAGTTGCCACATTCGTTGAACAATGATTCAAAATCATTTCCAACAAGACAAAATTTTCAGTAAAAACCAATGTGCACTGAATCTTAAAAGGACAGATATACTAGTCCTTTTGTTAGTCTGACACAACCTTATTGGTCAAATTGTTAGGCAAGAACAAAGTCAATACACAGAATCTTAACACATTCTTTTTGGGTCGGGTAAGCGAAATTTTACATGACCTTCGGTTGGAAATTTGGTTTAAATATATGTATGATTAAGTTTTGATCAATTTTAAATGTATATTTTTATTTTGTGTAAATAAAAAATAAATTATAAATTTATAATTTACATACGGAGTAAATTAATGAGATGTATTAATTCTCTTAAAATCAAATTGTGGTGTGAGAAATTAATGCTTAAATATGTAATTTGAAATGGATTTATGAAGAGTGTGTGAATATAGAAAGTCATATCCCACATTGCCTAAAAATCAAAAAGTAGTTGAGTTTATAAACTCATCCACTTCAAGGAGGTAACAATCAAGTGTTAGCCTCCTACCATGCAATCTAGTGATTCATGGGCCAACTATGCAAGAAGTGACCCAATTGTGCTAGTTTTGGACTAGCTCAAATTGGACCAGAACCGCGAAGGCCGCATTGGGCGCTTTTGAGGCGCACACTTTGTACTTTGAGAAATTTTCAAAGTTCATGGCTCGAGTGGTTCAGGCGGTTTGGTTCGGTTCTTGCATTGGGTCAGCTAGATGTGGCTCGACCCAGGCGTGTTAAATTTCATTCATTTCAGTCATCCAACTATCATTAGGAAGTTAGAGAGAGAGCATCATAAAGCATAAATTTTCTTCAAGTCCAGAAGTTTCAAATACTCAGATTTGTTCGTCGAAGTCGTTAATTTGGAGTGCTCTTATTAACGACAGTTAAAGTCGTTACATCTTACGAGAAGATTGTCAGCAACCGTTAAAACTAGTGCGGGGCAATTACTTCTTACGGAGATTGTGTCCAACACAAGCCTCGACTTTCCTCCGTCTCGATTTAATTTAATTTTTCGATTTTATTTTATTTATTTTTTCGGTTTTATTTTATTTATTTTTTCGATTTTATTTATTTTCAGTTATTTTCTTAAAAAAAGCCTTTTCGAATTCTGTTAATTTTTCCAAACAATCGTAAGAAGTATTATACGTTTTCTTAAGGAAATGTCAACTGAAAATAAAACCTCTCTGTTGTTCGGGGTTACCCACCCTCAGCAGTCAAATGCAACGAATCAGATTGTTGCTCCCGCTCCGGTTCAGAATTATTCAGCACTTGGCAAGGAAACAACGAAGTTTGGAGGTGCGGTGCGGACTTCAAAAGATGATGTACCTCTTAACCAACCTCGGTTGAAGATGTTCGTTGAAAAAGATATCCCCGCTAGTCGGGATGATGATTCAGATCCGCAAGGACGGATAGCCAGAGAGGCGTGAAATCATGAAAATCTCATATGTAAAATATACATATTGAGTGGGCTAAGTAAAGCCCTATACGAGGAGTACTGTTTCGTGGAGACAGCCAAGGAGTTGTGGAACTCATTGGAACGGGTCTACAAGATTCAAGAGACCGACTCTAGAAATCAAGCCACCATTATTGAAAGGCTGAATGGGCTTGATTTAGAAGCAATGTTGTGTGAAACCTTTGAAGCCACCTTAGCAAATCTCGAAGACACCAGTAATAAATGGTGGTAGACACTGGGGCTACCCGCCACATATGTGTAGATAGGTTTTGCTTATCGTCATACACTCCTATCAGTGGAGAGAATGTGTGTATGGGAAACGCTGTCACTTCCAACGTCATGGACTTGGAAATGTTATACTGAAGATGTCTTCAGGCAAAGAGCTAACTCTCATAGATGTGTTGCATGTCCCAGACATTCGCAAGAATCTGGTTTTCGGATCGTTGTTGAGCATGGCTAGATTTAGACTAGTGTTTGAGTTAGAAAACTTTATATTGACCAAGAATGATGTGTTTCTTGGAAATGGATACCTTGAAAAGGGCATGTTCAAAATGAATGTAAGAAATATTATTCGCTTTGAAGCGAATAATAAAAAGTTTGCTTCTTATGTCTACCTATTGGATAGTCCTAATTTATGGCATGATAGATTAGGTCACGTGAATTACAACACAATTAAGAAGTTAGTGAGTCAAGAATTAATTCCTATGAATAAATTCGATTCGACTGACAAGTGTGAAATTTGCGTTGAAGCAAAAATGACTAAGTCATCATTTTCTTCGGTGACAATAAACACGATACCTCTTGAGTTAGTTCATACAGATATTTGGGATCTAAAGTTAGTGCAAACTCGAGATGGGAAAAAGTATTTCATTACTTTTAAAGACGATTGCACTAAATATTGCTATGTATATGAGAAGTAAAGATGAAGCACTAATGGCTTTCAAAACTTATAAGAATGAAGTTGAGAATCAACTTAATGTAAAGATTAAGAAGATTCGAAGCGATAGAGGTAGAGAATATGTCACTCTGTTTGAAGGATTGTACTGGAAATCTGGCATTATTCATCAAACGACAACACCATATACATCCGGAGTAGCTGAACGCAAGAATCGTACTCTTAAGGAGATGATGAATACACTGTTAATCAGTTCAGGCTTACCCGATAACTTGTGGGGGGAAGCCATACTCACGTCCAACTAAATTCTTAATAAGATACCCAAGAAAAGAATTGATAAGACTCCTTACGATTATGGCATAATCGTAAGCCGTGTTATAAATACCTTAAAGTGTGGGGGTGTCTAGCTAAGGTTGAAGTACCTAAGGCAAAGCAAATAAAGATCGGTCCCAAGACGGTTGACTGCATCTTTATTGAATATGCCAGCAATAGTAGTGCCTGTCGGTTAATAGTGCACAAGTCGGACATTCCTGATATGAATGAAGAAATGACGATAGAATCAATGAATGCATCATTCTTTGAAAATATCTTTCCTGCTAAGGATATAAAAGATACAAGTTCTAATAAGAGAACTTATGAAGCTACAAATGGTCCATCTCGAAAAGAAAATGAAGGACCTAGACGTACGTAGTAAGAGGGCAAGAGTGAAAAGTCTTTTGGTCCTGATTTTCAATCATATATGTTAGAAAACGAACCAGCTACTATTAAAGAAGCTTTATCTGGACCGGATAGTCCGTCCTAGAAAGAAGCAATTAACAGTGAGATAGAGTTCATAATGCATAATAATACTTGGGAGTTGGTTAATCTCCCTCCAGGATGCAAACCTTTGGGTTGCAAATGGATCCTTAAAAGGAAGTATAAGGCAAATGGATCTATCGATAAGTATAAAGCCCGGCTGGTAGCCAAAGGATTTAGAAAAAATGAGGGATATGATTTCTTCGATACATATTCTCCTGTCACAAGGATCACATCCATACGTGTTCTCATTGCGATTGATGTTATGCATAACCTTGAGATACACCAGATGGATGTGAAGATAGCTTTTTTAAGTGGAGAGCTAGACGAAGAGATTTACATGGAACAACCTGAAGGGTTCATTGTTCCAGGTAAAGAACAGAAGGTGTGTAAACTTGTTAAGTCGTTATACGGACTAAAACAAGCACCTAAGCAATGACATGAAAGTTTAACCGAACTATGTTGTCAAATGGATTCAAGATAAATGAATGTGACAAGTGCGTCTACATCAAAGGAACATCTGAATCATTTGTAATTATTTGTCTTTACGTAGACGACATGTTGACAATGGAAAGTACTCATGAATTGATCATGAATACTAAAGGCATGTTAAAGAAGTATTTTGACATGAAAGACATGGGATTGGCTGATTTCATACTAGGAATAAAGATTTCTAAAACATCGAAAGGGATAGTCCTGTCGCAGTCACATTATCTACAAAATGTTCTTCGGAAGTTCGACGCTTTTGATAGCCATGCGGCTAAGACTCCGGTAGACTTGGCTCTACACTTAGCCAAGAACAGAGAGGAAGCGATTTCTCAATTGGAATATGCAAGAATAATTGGCAGTCTGATGTACTTAACGAATTGTACACGTCCAGCCATTGCATATTCAGTAAGCAAACTAAGTAGGTTCACTAGTAATCACAGTGTCGATCACTGGAAGGCCCTAATGAGGGTATTAAGATATTTAAAGTATACATTAATGCATGGAATACTTTATAAGAGATATCCAGCAGTATTAGAAGGATACTGTGATGCCAATTGGATATCAGACATGAAAGACTCCAAGTCCACAAGTGGATATGTATTCACAATAGGTGGAGGAACGGTGTCATGAAAATCCTCCAAACAAACATGTATTGCCAGATCCACGATGGAATCTGAGTTTATAGCTTTAGATAAAGCTGGAGAAGAAGCAGAATGGCTTAAGAACTTCTTGGAGGATATTCCTTGTTGGAATAAGTCTGTACCTGCTGTAATGATACATTGTGATAGTCAATCAGCAATAGGAAGAGCACAGAGCAGTATGTACAATGGTAAGTCTAGACACATTCGTTGTAGACATAACACCATTAGATAGTTGATCAAGAATGGCATTATCACAATTGATTATGTTAAATCAAATGATAACATAGCGGACCCGTTTATGAAAGGTATAAATAGAGATCAATAGTATAAATTGTTAAGGGGAATGGGTCTAAAACCCACAACAAAAGAACTCATAGTGGACACTCAACCTTGTGATTTGGAGATCCCATGCCCTTGGTTCAATGAGAAAACTAAGTTATGATGTTTAGTAGAAACACTTGGAACTTGTTATATACCCATTCCCAGAACATCCAAGTATGTGCACCTGCAGCAGTGGTGAGGTTAAGTGGAGAAAACTTTTAATGATTTCTATACATACGTGGTGGAGTATAGCAGGATACTCTTTATAGTAGAATCACCTATATAAGTGAGAAGTAATAAGGTCGCTTCTACTTGAAACACTTATGAATGAGATACGATCCAGGGCCGAAATGAACATAACGTGAGAACAAATAGTATTAGAGCTATTATTGTGTGAGTACTATTGTCTTGGTATACATTATACAATCACTAGTTCAAGGGATCACGCTACTGAATGGCTAGTATATTCAATATTATTTCACTAGGGGAGGTTCAAGGCCATAAGCTACCTATCCCAATGCAATAATAGTTCGCCAAAACTTGGACGGATCTGCATACATGCATTATTGTCATTCATGTGGGGGATTGTTGGAAATTTGGTTTAAATATAGGTTTGAACAAGTTTTGACCAATTTTAAATGTATTTTCATTTTGTGTAAATGAAAAATAAATTACATATTTATAATCTACATTCGGAGTAGATTAATGAGATTTATTAATCTCTTAAAACCAAATTGTGGTGAATGAGAAATTAATGCTCAAAGTATGTAATTTGAAATGGGTTTATGAAGAGTTTGTGAATATAGAAATTCATATCACACATTGCCTAAAAACCAAAATGTAGTTGAGTTTATAAACTCATCCCCTTCAAGGAGGTAACAATCAAGTGTTATCCTCCTACCATGCAATCTAGTGATTCATGGGCCAACTATCCAATGAGTGACCCAATTGTGCTAGTTTTGGACTAGCTCAAATTGGACCACAACCGCGAAGGCCGCATTGGGCGCTTTTGAAGCGCACACTTTGCACTTTGAGAAGTTTCCAAAGTTCATGGCTCGAGTGGTTTAGGCGGTTTGGTTCGGTCTTGCATTGGGTCGGCTAGAGGTGGCTCGGCCCAGGTGTGTTGCTGGTTAAGGTCTGGGCTACTTAAGTGAAGTGGGTCGTGTATTGGGCTTCTGGTTGTGTATGTTCGTGGGCCTTGGGTCGCTGGATAGGATCCGTACCCATTCGTGTATGGGTGCGAACCAGGTGTATGTTGGAGCAAATGTGTGTTACACCCGTTCACACTAGATCGGAGCCGGTTCGCTGAATCTGGTTCCTCGATCAAGTGCGATCCGACGGTCAGGATTGATCCGGACAGAATTGTGACTCTTTACAGAATGGTCACCGGAACTCTTGAAAAACTATTAATAGCCCCCTCAGGATGGTCAATTTCATTCATTCAGTCATCCAACTATCATTAGCAAGTTAGAGAGAGAGAGAGCATCTTGAAGCATAAATTTCCTTCAAGTCCAGAAGTTTCAAATACTCAGATTTGTTCGCCGAAGTCGTTAATTTGGAGTGCTCCTATTAACGAAAATTAAAGTCGTTGCATTTTACGAAAAGATTGTCAGTAACCGTTAACACCAGTGCGGGACAATTACTTCTTACGGAGATTGTGTCCAACACAAGCCTCGACTCTCCTCCATCCCGATTTTATTTAATTTTTCGGTTTTATTTAAAAAAAAAATCAATTTTTTTCATTTCCAGTTATTTTCTTTAAAGAAAGCTTTTTCGAATTTCCTTAATTTTTCCTAACACTTCCTAAAGCATAGACAGCAATGCTGCTTAAAGCTAGAAAATCTGCCCGTCAAGAACTCTAGTTTTTACTTTGAATAGTTGAGTTGACTCAGTGGCTATAATTATCACGATTCAATGGTGAAGTGAGTCTGCACGGCCCTGTGACTGACTGACTCGTGACTTGAAGTCGGTCTTGACTTATGAAACTGTAATCTGTATGAACTTGGGAGACTTGCTTGCTAGTGACCCTCTTATCTTCAAGGCCACAACACAAAGAAGTTTCCCAGTTGACTTTCACTTGAAAGAAGAATCTTGTACAAAAGTCCTTGTATACAGAATTTTCCCAAACTTCCTGGAAGTTACTTCTTATATTTCACATTCAGTGCAATTAAGTTAGCTATATATATTGTGTGTATATATACACGTATGTGTGTGTATGCATATATGTATATATGTATGTATGTATATAACACGAGTATTAGTTGACTTTTCTTCTTTCCCTTTGATTGCATTCACGGCGCGACTTCTCTTTATATCATTTTCATGAAATTTTATTACGTAACCAAAGCAGATCGTATAGTGCAGATATAACAGATTAGGTGCACGAGGAAAGGTGAATTTCAGGTGTCATTTTAGGCAAGTAATCAGGACCGTTCTCATTTTTGGATAGCTGAAAGCAGCCAAAGGCCAAAACGAGTATATGCAAAGCATATTTCATCCTCTACTGGTACTAACCAGTAAGCCTTTCAATCCAGACAGCATTAGACACATGTCATTATCGTCTTTTTATTTATTTATTTATTTTTTGAAATCAAATTTCTTTCTAACAGGGTGGGTCTACGCACGAGCTTGCTTACATACAGCAGCTAGACTCTAAAAACTCTCGAATCAAAAAGTCTATGCACAATTCAACCTATCCCTTTTCCCACTCACATAATGTTCATCTCAACATCAGAGTTCAACTTAGCTACTTTCTGGACCCACTTGAGCCACCTTGAGCATTAACTATGAAGCTTCTTTCGGTGTCCTATAGGAAAGTTGCTACGAAAGATCGAATCCGAATAGCAGTGGGGATAAAAATATATATACATATATATATTTACACACACACACCAATACCGTATCACTATCTACATCATGTCTAGGAATAGCCCTAATATGAATCCATACACATATGACAACACTAGTAGATCAGAAGACACACAAGAGAATGAATATACATACCAGCAAAACTTCGAGATTCCTGATCAGTTTTACGAGTTGGATAATTTTCTAGATGAAGATTCGCCATTCTTGGTTTCTGGGTACCCTCAGAATCCAGTGCATGCAGCATATCAAGCTGGTCTTACCTCTGCAAGTAGCAGCAACCTACAAGGAACTAACAATAGTAAGTGACTCACTCAACATTTTCTTGCATTAATCTTTGTACTAATGTATTTTAGATACATGGAGTTTCTTGCATGATGTAGTTGATCAGTTATACTCCTTCCGTCCCGGAAAGTTAGTCCCCTTTTTTTGGTTGCTAACTTGAATCAACTTTAAGCAATAATTTAGGATAATTTTAAATATCCTAATGAAAATTTAAAACTTGTTATTGATATAACATTGTAAATATTATTAATAACAAGTTTTAAATTTTCATTGGGATGGTTAAAAAACTAACCTAAATTATTGCTCAAAGTTGACTCAAACTAACAACCAAAAAAGTTGGACTAATTTTCCCGGACGGGGGGAATATTTTTTATATTCCGTTGGCCCTATCGACTCAAGGGAAGGGGTTAAAAATGAAATTTCAGGTTTTTGTGAACTAATGCCAGCACCCCATTGGTTTTTCTTGCATGGTTATACATACATATATACATATCTTAATATGTGCATGGTTGGCAGCCTCGTAAACTTGAATTAGGAACACACACATGTGTGTGTGTGTGTGTATATAAATATATAGGCTTGGCAAGATGCTGCTTGGCTTGTTTTCGCTTTACCTTTCTGACAATACATATTGGCTACGTGCTACTAGGAGGCAGTGACTTGGGCCTTGTTGTTACGGGCGTTGGAGAGAAAATTGCTTTTAAGACTGAGTCAGAGGTTGAGATCCTGGATGATGGCTTCAAGTGGAGAAAGTATGGTAAGAAGATGGTGAAAAACAGCCCAAATCCAAGGTACATGTCAATGTCATTTGTAACATCAAGACCATTCTTTTTTAAGAAAACTACAACTGTTTTGGTCTCAGAAATAAAATAAATCTGTCATAACAATATGACGCTCCTGACAATTCAGTTTTGCGTGAAAATATGATTTTTAAGTAAAAAAATCAAGATATGATACACTTTGCACTGGTTGTAAGTTGTAACACGCACCTGTATTCAGTCTGCAAAGCCAGAGTTTAAACATTTAGTTTTACAAGTATAAATTAACTAGTGAATTTTTTTTGGTAAAAAAACATTTAGGGACAAAGTTTTTTCAAAAATGACATTCATTTTGGGACAAAACTTTCATTTAGGGACATAGGGAGTAACTAATTATCAGTATACTGTTGACATCTTGTGCGATTAACAGGAATTATTACAAGTGCTCAGTCGAAGGATGCACTGTAAAGAAGAGGGTCGAAAGAGATGTAGATCCACGGTACGTCATAACAACGTACGATGGTGTCCATAACCATGAGTCTCCTTCCAAGTCCTAGATGGCGTCCATAACCATGAATCTCCTTCCAAGTCCTAGTTTCTTCATGATCCTTCATTGATGTTCTTCAGAACTAATATCTCACGTTCAGAGGCAGTCTAGGCAGGACTCTCAGCTATATATATAGCTATGATCAAGAAGACTCGTGCATTTATGTTGTTGGTAGCTTCTCATACGTGATAGGAATTTATATATATATTCCCGCTTTCTAGGGTTTGTTAAAAAATTATTAGTGGTTAGGTTTTTATTTTCTCAACTATCCCTCCCCCCACCCCCTTTTGCCTCTCGGATGTAATCCCTCTGTCCCAATGTCCCAATCTGAATGTCCAATTTCAAGTTTTTGGAAAATATAAGGAAGTTGACATGTAGGCATTTTTGTAGCATATAACATTTAAAAATGGTCATTCATTTTGAGACGAAGGGAGTAAGTTTTTTTTGTCTGAAAAAGAAGGGTCACAGATTTTACCATCTTATACATACTTTTGACATTAACTGTGAGCGTAATAAGAAGACAGAAAAACTAAAGAAAATTAGCTAATGAAACAAAGTTTTCTACCGTAAATAACAGCAGGGGAATACAATTTCCACTGTATCGCTATATCCTATTGAAAAGCCATGCATTTCCAAAATGTGTCTTCCATTGCATTGAACCTGTAAAAACAATGAGCAACGTAAATCTCCTGAAATGGCTAAAATATACAGCGTTAAGTAATATCTTTTCTATTGCCAAGATTCCAGGAGACGTTTTTGTGTGTGTGCGTGCGTGCGTGTGTTCTCATATTTCAAATTCAAGATTCAGACATCAAGATAGCAAATGAGTTTTTGAGTTCGTGTGTGATTTCAGACATCAAGATAGCAGAACAATGAAATAAACTGTAGTCTAAAGAATAAAGCAGAGCAAATAGCATGCCTGACACAAACTTCAGTTCCACAAAGAGAGAAAAAAAAAAACACCAGACCAAGTAATGGTTTGAAAAGATTCATGGAACACTATCCAATATAAACCTTTTGTATTAATTCACATCATACAAGTTGAGCTCCAAAGGCATTTCATCATTGTCGTCGATCAAAAACTTAAAACATACTCCCACACATGCCTATATAATCCTATCACTTTACCCATTCTGCATTACTATCAGCAAGGCAAAACCCCGCCATACATTCTATGAGAAAATGCATATTATACCAATACAAAAAAGAAGGAAAGTTTTGCTGAAAATGGCGACTATACTCACAGAGACCTGATACCCTTTCAACGAAAGACAATATCAGGGTTCCGTACATGTAAATTAAGTGACGACAACTCTTTCCATTTAGCTACAGCACCCTGAACATAAGAAGAGATGCTCCACAAGGTATCTTCATGCTTCACCTTACTAACAAAATTCGAGGATGACCTCACCATTGAATCTGAATTGAGAAATGTAAGCTTTTTTGTCTTACCCATCCCGCTAGAATGCAACCAGCGGGACCCAGAATGTTGCTTTTTGCCAGACTCAGCTTTCAGACCAGCAACATGGATTTCAGTGATTCTGAACAACTGAGTGAGGCCTTCTTCATGTTCTGTTATATGTTCTCTCTCTAGAATTTCCCTCTCGGCCTGAATTAGAGCAAGCATTGGAGTACCAACAGCTTCATAGTCTCGAAAGGGATCTCTGAGTAGGACTTGCATACATATTGTGAGGTTGTTCCCTATGTACCCACAAGTTTTACTCGACATTTCGCCCCATTTTTCATGTCTTACTACATCTGTGCCATTGCTGCAATGGGCTGCAAGAATCTTGGAAAATCTACTACTGTTGTTATAATCATCACCAATGATTCCAGAATCCAACTGTATCCACTCATTCAATGATATAGATAATGCTATTAATTCATTAATGTCACTGAGAGCGGAACTCTGGCTTAAAGAGACTGAGGTTTCTTCAATAGACCGTACATGTATGCTTTGAGGGGCTTCATCAGCTGACATGCCACATTGAATTCTTAAGCCTTCAATCGAGAGGTATTGAATCTTGTCCATTGCTAGAGGAGCAAGATCCCCTAGAGCAACATACTCGCTGTCCGCCTGAGAGTGAATCCTTGTCCCTTCAACTTTACTTCTTCCAATGCCAGCCTCCAGTTCATGCAATAAGAAATGCTCCCTGCCACACATTACAAAAGAAGAATAATGGCATTAATTGGATACATAATCATAGCAGGTGTGAATACTATCCATTTTAAATGAAAAGTTCAAATTTGACTACTCCCTCCTTCCCAAAATACTTGTAGTTTTAGACTTGTGCGCATATATTAAGAAATGCGTTTTTTACATATAAAATAGACTAAATTGCCCTTCAAATGATTCAATACATAGGTCATTAAATGCTTTTCAATGTACTTTTCTAACCATAAAAAAGGGTGTAGTTGGTAAACAATAGGTGATAGCAAAACATCAAATATTTTGGGACAAAATTTATCTTCTTCAACTACCATTATTTTGGGACGGAGGGAGTAACAGTTTATGGATTCAATTTTGTCATAATACCATAACTCTTAATAACATAGTAATCTCCTTTAAGTTCTATTCCCACTCCAGTTTCAAACAAAAGTCTCCACTTTACAGTACAGTGGGCATAGTGTACAAATGAAATAAAGTATCTCATGGAGTGCCTTGATTGAAAATCAGAGTGAGAAAAGTGTTTCACTCCTCTATTGTGAGTCTAACGTAATATGCATAACTTCAGTATATTGAAACATTAAAAGCATAATCTTTTACGAGAAACCATAAGAAGTACATTCCAAATACGGAACAAGGGGAATATAATGCAAGTTACGTGATTTTCAAATAGATTCTTTAATATAAATTCACCAGTCCAACGTTAAAGTTTAAGCTGTGGTGTAAACGGATATACTAACCTCTCCCGCACCTCTAGTTTTGATTGAGCTTCCCAAGCAACATGTTGCAATGTCTTCCCATTAATATCTTTCAAAGGCATCAACTTGTTTGCCTGCATAAACATCTTTTCAGCTCCAACTGAAGCCCACCGCTCTAATAACTCCCTAGCACTAGATCCAATTGCTGCAGGCAGCACAACAGAACTAGAAACTTGCATGATCAAGTTCTCACCATTCTTAGCATTTTTGAAAAGCGAAGGAATCATAGATCTCAAGAATCCGTCACCCTTTGTATAAAGAATTGGACCCATGCCTTCTCCAAGAGAAGGTAGCTCAGGTGGCTCTTGAGGGGAAAGATAAACTGGACTTCCAAATGCACCAGAACTTGTTCGCGGAGAATATATAAATGCCCTCTCATTCAACCCCCATTCTTGCATTAAAGCTTCCGTTTCCAAGTTCTCAAGCACCTCAGCTTTCCTCCGACTTCTAAGACAGGGGTTAACCGGAACCCTGTGATGCTCAATCAAAGATCCTTGAACAAGATCGGACGGCGCAAAATCATCTGAACGATCGCTTTGCTTTGTAATTGCATCTGCATTGAAAATAGGGTCACCAGAAGCTAAGGCTTCCTTCTCAAACTGTCTCAAAAGACGCTCTCTCGGAGACTCTGGCTCACTATCAGATCCGGAATACGGATCATTACTCAGCAAGTACAAGAAATCATTTGGTACGGACTCTGTAATACTGTCAAAGCTAAGTGATTGTACCATCTTACCCTCTTGGTAACTTGATTTATCCTTCATGTCGGTTTCTTCTTCAATATATTCTCTTTCATCAAACTCTGGTGAGTTGAAAATCGAAAGATCACGTAAAAATGGTTCAAGCTCTTCAGAAGTGGAGTTTTTCAAAGCCCCATCGACTTCATTATTTGATTTGTAATCGATCTCCTCAGCAGGAGAGGCCTCATCATCCTCAAAAATATCAGCAACATCAATAGTTTCAATTGCAGAATCATCAATATTTTGAACAGAATCTTCTTTTATCTTCAACTCCTTCACCGGAAATTCTACACCCTGATCAACTACATTAAACTCTTCAACACTACTCCCATATCCAATATTTTCAGCAGCAGGCTCGGGAGAAGAATCCAGCTGTGATTCAACAGGCTCTATATCTTTTGATTTGAGCTCTTTCTGATCGTACAATATTTCCTCATCAAGTTTCCGATAAAGAAAAGTAATTGACTGTGTGATCTCTGACCCTTTATATGGTAAAACTTCATTAAATAGTTTTACATCTAGAGAAGGAGATGAGATGTGGGTCATGCGATTTGAATAACTTGGAACGCTCCCAAACCTCCGTAGCATGGAATTACCACTTCCGCCACTCCCCTTCTGAAGATCGCCAACTTTCTCAAACTCTAACAAGTTATCCTCCGATAAGGAAAACCCAAAACTGACATTCATTGTAGCTCCTTTGGCCTTGCCTGAAAGTTTAAAGCTTGTCATCCACTTCCCTGAGCTAGTCTTCTCCTCCTCTAACTCCTCCAATGTCAGAGGAAGCAATCTTGTCAGATCAATCCAATGCTTTCCGATATCAACTCCAGGAGCCCCAACCACAGAAGCATACAGCAAAAAGAGCTTAGGATCATATTTAGCGGATGAACCATTGTGGATCCCACTTTTGCTGACGTATACGGAGCAACGATGCATTAAAGTCTCTTCAAATTCAGCCACGCCATCAGAAACGCAAACAGGGCTAGTACTCAACAAATTGTCCTTCCTTTTCCAGTGAACTGATAAATTAAGGCTGGTAAAATTCATTGGCAAGCCTTCAATGGAATGTACTCGGAGAAGGAAACAACAATTTAACCGATGATTCCGAATGTGGGTCAGGGCCTTCAATGGCTTCCAATTCCATATTGAGGATTTCATGTTGTTTTGCAATAAATCTTCATCAACATACTTCGAATGAGATTCAGACAAACGGGTTTTGCCTGCAGACTTAGATCGTCGATTATTTGATGAATTCAAATCCTTTGGCGAGGCATTATGCAAATATAGGGCTTTGCTTATTTCCTCAATATCATGCAATAATCTCCCATTACCAGAACCATCATTTCCCCTTATCTTCCGTGACTCAACTCTGGACATCATCATCTTCGCGCCCAACATGAATATTACATAAAATCTTTATTTAGATGCCAAAATAGTCATAACAAACTGAAATCAAGTCTCTCTAATCATAAAAATGAAAGAAAAAATAAAAGCAACTCTATAGAGTAACTCATAACTTCCAGCTAAGTCTGTCTTTGACAAAAATTTGAACCAGAAAGTCCACTCCGCCACCCTTCCACAAACCCCCACCGCCCCTACCCCCCCCCCTCCCAACAACAAAAACACACACACACACATAGTATAACACCCAAATTCAAAAATATTTCCAGGTTCAAAAACTAAAATTTATTTCTGCTTCTTTGAATCTTTTCCATTTATTAAACATTTTCAACGTTCCTGATAAATCAAACAAATTGACAATCAAATCTATCAACTAGTACTTTTTTCCATAAACAGATACAGAATCACACACACAGGGATACACAAATATAATCAATAACAAATAGAAATGATTGCGAAAACAAAGTAAAAGATAGAAATTGTAGAGAATTACCAGAATTATTGAGAAGTGAATGCGGAGAAATTGATTTCAACGATCACCCTTTGAACAGAGGATGAGTAAAAATGAAGAAAAGAATTGGAAAATCATGGATACAGTCGGGATACTCTTGGAGATGGTGTTTTTGCTTTATTTGCCACTCTCTCTCTCTCTCTCTCTCTCTCTCGTACAGACATATAAATGGATTCACGAGAAGCAACTGACCCTCTCCCCCCGGCAGTTGCCCCTGGGCTTTCTCTCTCTTGTTTTGTGTTTATTGTGGGCCTAGTAGTGGCCTAGTGGGGGCTGTGGTTGGATAAATAATACGGAAAAAATATACTCCATCCGCCCAGTCCAATAGAGAATTATTTTATTTTTAATTCGTCCAGTTTAATTGAAATTGTTCAAAATGGAAGAAAATCTTTAATATTTTTTCTACTCATTTTCTTTCCTATTTTACTTTTACACTCACAACACCAATTAAATCACTATTCTTTCCACTCATTTTCTTTCCTATTTAATTTTTCATACTCACAACATTTTCTTCCACTTTCTCTCTCTCTTACTTTTTTTTAATTTGTGTGTCCAAAAATTTGGTATCAATTGAGCGGGAACGGAGGAGGGAGTACATGTTTTGTCTTGTTTTAAACAAAAATTTATGTGATGGCGATAGTATCAAGGCCCTGTTTTTTATTTACAACTAAATAAATTAGTAGTAATATGCTTATTTTCGTATTGTAATAAGGTTTTTAATTTGATTTTACATAAAAATAAAAATAAAAGTAATGTTATAAATATGAAAAATAAAGTAGCAAAAGAGAAAAAAAGTGAATAGGAAATTTTTGTTGTGAATATAATTATCCATTTTAACTAATAAAACAATTAAAAACCTTGCTCCGTAACATACTAAAAAGTAAGAACTTTACTATGTGATGTTTACTATGTGATGTGATGAATGGAGTTTATATATATATACTCCCTTCCTTCCTTCGTTCCATCAAAATTGATATTTATTTCCTTTTTGATCCGTCTCAGTCAAACTGATATTTCCCAAAATGAAAGAGAATCTTTATTATTTACCCCACTCATTCTCTCTACTATTTAATTCTTCATACTCACAACATTTTCTTTCGCTTTTTCTCTTTTTTACTTTTTCTTAATCCGCGTGCCCAAAAATTTGATATCAATTTTGGTGGAACGGAGGGAGTATATATAATTGTCCAAAAAAGTTTGTTTAGTTTCAAAATGAATGTTCAATAAATATCTTATAAAATTAATTTTTTTGAAAAATTATTTTTCGGTAAAGGGAGTATTGGATTGGCACCAAGGGAGTATTGGATTGGCACCGCTCGTATGCAGGCTGCACGACTACAAGCGGCGTTCGGTTAGCACGTTGGCTCTCCTCCCTCCTCATGCGGCTAAGATCGTTTTGTTAAAATGTAAGTTTTACCGAGTCAAAATCATCTCATCGGTTGATCACCAAAATGGGATGTCATCGCAACGGCGGAAGGAGCTCAGAGTAACGTCAGAGTTCGAATTATAATATTGACAGTAAGTGAATTATTATTGTAATTATAATAAGTTGATGTCCTTAATTAATAAGAAATACTTCCCTGATTTAGAATAGACTAGCACATGCTCGTGTTCAAGGACAAGCAATTTTTTTTTTTAATTTTTTGTTTTAAATTAAAAAAAAATAAAAATTTAAGGGCAAAATGGGAAAGGGACAAATGTATGACTGTATGAGGGCAAAATGAAAATTTTCCCGCGTGAAACTGTTCATTCCACTGTTCAAAAGGGGGGGTCCATTTATAATATAGATATCGCTTTAGAACTCATAAATTGATCCAAAATAATTATCATCTTTGAATAAAAATCATTAAAATCTCAGTTTTAATCTTGAATTGAATACTCCCTCTCCCTCTGTCCCACGATAATATGCAAAAAGATTTCTTTTGGACGTTTCACAATAATTTGCACTTTTTCAAAATGGAAATGAGACTCACTTGTCTCTACTCACAACCATTACCCACTTACTCCACTTTCTCTCTCCTACCCAATCATCTACACACACAACACATCACATTTTTTACTTTTTTCCTTAATTTTCGCGTCCACCCAAAAAAGTGCATATTATTTTGGGGCGAAGGGAGTATGATGTTTGTACTAGATGATGAGTTAAGTAATGGATGAACGACAACAATTTATAATTAATAAGAATATACAGTATTTGATATTTTACTTATAAAACGTGAGCTTTTTTAGGAAACAAAGTGATTCCTTAATTTCAAATCAATATAAAAAAGGTAAGTTGATTTTGAAACTTTATTGGAAAGATTTATATTGCCCTATTGTGAAAAGGACTTTAATTTAGGAAATAAGTTGCTTCCTATTTCGAATCAAAGATGTATTTTTGGTAAGTTGATTTTATGGTTTCATGAAAGATTTATTATGTCCTACTTTAAAAAGGACTTTGTTAATATGTAAATATCTTTTATTTATGTACATAGTTTTATATTAGGACTAACCTACTAACAATCTCTTTCTTTGTGAGTGTGCTTTATGTTTTCTTGTAGGAATTGGAATCTCACATATGGAAGAGTTGGATTCGTGAAGATCTTCTCAATGGTGCATATAAATACAAGTGATCAGCACAAAGAAAAGATAGAGCTTTAGAGATTTATTTCAGAAAAAAATACCTTTGTTCTTCACGGTTCAATATTGTTGTTTTAGGTTGTGAGTGAAGGTTGTGACATACATCTGAAACTCACATCTAGTTTTCATAGAGTTCTTTGTTTTACTTCTGACTAGAATAGGTCCTACTTGGAAAAGGGAAATTGTTCTTGTCATAGAAGGTGATTAGAACTCGTTTAGTATTTTAGTCTTTTAGTTTTTCACTTATTCTTGTTTTTGTAAGCATTAAAGTTTTAATAGTGAAAAGTTTTTGGGCGTAAGCCTAGTTTGCTGATCTCAAGATCAGTAAGCGTATATAACCTTTGTGTTATTGATTTAGTTTGTTTTATTTCGCTGCATTATCTGTGGATGTGTGGACAGTTGTGAGACACATCTGTACTCACATTCGTTATCTGTTGCGTGATTGAAGCTTCCTAGCTACACGAAACTTTCAATTGGTATCAGAGCCAACTCTCGATATATTACTGAGTGTTGATCCAGAAAGTGTAGTCATTATGGAATGCCAAAATCACCAAAACAGACCTCCTGTCTTGGATGGCATCAATTATTCTCTTTGGAAGTCTAAGATGCGAAATTACATCAAAGGTATTGATGAAAGGGCTTGGATGTGTATCCTTGTTGCATGGCAACCTCCTACTGTGGAGAAGAAGCCTGCTTCTGGTGTTGGTGAGTCTATTTTCGAAAGAAAACCTGAAGAGCAATGGACTCTTGATGAAATTCATTCTGCAAATTATAATTCAAAAGCAATGGGTGCTATTTCCAGCCATGTTTCTGGGAATATGTACAAACTCATCACGAATGAAAGTGTTGCTAAAGCTGCTTGGGATATTTTACAATCACAATGTGAGGGAGCACCAAGTGTAAAGGCTACTAGGCTTAGAATTTTAATGGATAGGTTTGAAATCCTTAGAATGGAGGAGACTGAAGATATCGTTTCCTATGCTGCTAAGATCCATGAAATCTCCAATGAATGCACTAGCCTAGGAGAGTCAATTTCGAATGCGAGATTAGTCAGCAAAATCTTAAGGACTTTGCCCGAAAGGTTTAACATTAAGGTGGTTGTTATTGAAGAAACCAACGACACCAACACAGTAGGTTTAGATAAAATTGTTGGTATTCTAACTGTTTTTGAGCTCAATCTTGAGGCTCAACAAAAGAACAAGGAAATAGGTATTACCCTTAAAAGTTCTGCAGCCATTCCAAAGGAAATAGCTGACCTTTCCTCTGAAATTAATGAATCTAATCTTGAGGAAGATGATGTGGATGTAATCACCAAGAAGTTCAATTCTATTTTGAAAAACAAAAGGAGAAACAAGTTTCCTAAAAAGAACTCTCAGGATTTAGAGAAACAAGAAGATAATCCTGATGAGGGTTTCAAAAAGAAAAGTTTTGATAACAAGAAATCCTCTAATTCTGTGCAATGTAGAGCATGTCGTGGCTTTGGTCACTTTGCTAATGAGTGTGCTAACACACTTAAGAAAAGGGGAATTAGTTACACTGCTGCTTCAAGTGATAGTGAGGATGATGAAGTATTTGCTAACATCTCTGCGTTTGAATCTTCCTCTGTCTGTTTTAATGCTTATACTGCAGATACAAATGAAGAAGAATTTTCTGAA
The DNA here is from genome assembly GCA_022495995.1 of Adenophora triphylla var. japonica. NCBI lineage: Eukaryota > Viridiplantae > Streptophyta > Magnoliopsida > Asterales > Campanulaceae > Adenophora > Adenophora triphylla. The sequence goes on along the minus strand of JAFEMH010001634.1, from coordinate 92,097 downwards.
GCTGATCTGGAGACGGATGTGGATACAAATGTGTACACATCCGAACTCACATCCGAGCAGACCTTTAACTGTTTCTCTGTAAAAGGAGATTCTGATGATGAAGATAGAGACATTCCCTATGAGGAACTCTTTGCAACATACAAAGAACTACATGCTGATTGGATGAAACGTATGGACAAAATTGAGGTACTTGCTAAGATAAATAAAGTTCTTTCTGATAAGTTGATTGCTTGTGAAGATGAAAAATCAATACTTTCAAAAGAAAATGATGATCAAAAGAATACCATTGCCAAACTTGAAGTTTTAGTGACCAAAAAGGAAGTTGAACTTGAAAAATTCCAAACTGAATGTGAAAAAGCTGAAAGTACTTTTACCAAGTTAAACAAAAGTAAAATGAAACTTGATGAAGCTATTTCTATGGGTCAACTTAATAAAACTGGTCTGGGCTTTGAAAAAGGAAATTTTGTAAAGGATGGATGTGAGGCTTCTACTTCAAAAAGTGTGGAAAAACAAATTTTTAGAGAAAAACATTTTTTGAGTGAGAAAAGGCCAAGGAGAAGGCACTACATTTGTCATTATTGCTTTGCTCCTGGTCACATTAGACCCTTCTGTTACAAATTAAAGGTTGATAAGAAATCTGGGTTTCATCAGTCTCAGATGTGTGAAAAGATATATACACATCTGGACACACATCCAGGTAAACTGAGACCTCTGCACCACAAAAAGAAAGCTGAAAAACAGTGGGTGGCCAAATCAAGTGCTACCTGCAATATTGTTTACTCTTCCCTCAAGAGTACTGTCTATGGTTCTTGGTATTTTGATAGTGGGTGCTCTAGGCACATGACTGGGAACCAAGCTGTTCTCCTTGACTATGAATTAATTAGTGGGGGGAAAGTGAACTTTGGTGGAGGTGCTCAAGGAAAGATAGTTTGGAAAGGAACCCTAGATGTCAAGGGTCTCCCAAAATTGCACAATGTGTACCATGTGGAAGGCTTGAAAGCCAACCTGATAAGCATCAGTCAACTATGTGATGATGACCTTTATGTGAAGTTTGATAAACACTTGTGTGAAGTGTTTGATAAGGATAATAAATGTGTGTTTACTGGTCCTAGATCTGCTGACAATTGTTACCAAATTGGTGACAATCTCTCTTGCCTAAGCTCAAAAGCTAATGGTGACAATTGTGACAATTTGTCTTGTTTAAGTTTTTCTGATGTTGTATTTGATGATACACTTGATTTTAACCTCAAAACTGCCAAGGATGATGTTTCAGGTTATCAACTGGAGTGAAAATCTGCTAATACAGGAGCTGGAGATACGGAAAGCACTGCAAAGGAAAAACGAGGCGGATGTATGTCCGGATGTGCGAAGGATGTATGCGAGATGTGAACACAACCGTTCCCACATCGAACACACTTCCACACAAAGAACCGAGTACGAAGCCGGTTCTTGATTCGAGGGAGAAGTTATTTCTGAAGGAGACCATGTTGGGTCTATTGATAGATCAGATGACATTTTGTCCAGAATTCAGAAAAATCACCCCACTTCTCAAGTGGTTAGTGAAATACATGATCAAAGGCAAACCAAAAGGAATGAGAAGGTAAATCACATTTATTTGGATGCTTTATGGAGTCATATATCCTTATACTCCAAGGTATGTTGTTACTATTTTATGTCTAACATAGTGGGATACTGTGACTTAGATTGGGCAAACAAATTTTATGATAAAAACATCTGTGTTCGATGTTCCTACCCTGGTAACATCCTTTATTCCTGGTATAAAAGGAGAAAAAGTTATGTCTCCTTGTTCATAGCTGAGCCTAATTATGTTGCCCTTGCAAGTTTTTGCACACAATTGCTTTGGATGAACCAAATGCTGAAAGACTATGGATTGAATAGCAAAATTTTGACTGCTTTTTGTGATAATAAAAGTGCCTTGGACATATCTAAAAATCCTGTCCAACATTCTAGAACAAAACACATTGATATTAGACATCATTTCATTAGGAATCTTGTAGAACAAAAAGCGTGTAATGCGGAATTTGTTGGGACTGAAAATCAATTGGCTGATATATTTACAAAGGCATTAGATTTTGAGAGATTTTCCTCCTTGAGGAAGTCTCTTGGTTTGTGTGATATCTAAGGTTGTGAGCACAAATGTGTCTCACATCCTCTAACACATCTGTATATTAGATTACCCGGAAAAAAAATAAAAAAAAATAATAAAAAATATCATGCATTAGCACGAAACTTCTCAGTGTGGTCACTTGTGAGTCTTCATCTTGACATTATTTTTTATCACTTAATTGTGAGCACTTTCTGTTCATGTCATCTTTTGATGACTTGATATAATCTTATTAGATATCTCACAGTGGGTGCTTTAAAAAAAATCAATGAGAAACAGCTGCTTCACCCTTAGTATGAAGTCAAACCATTGTGATCAAGTGATTCTCATAAGAAATCTTGAAATCAAACTTGATAAGATCATTGGGAAAAAGGGCTATCTTTGGGATTCAGAAAAGTGAAAGCTACTCAAAATGCAAATATCCACAACAAAAAATGGGTGGATGCATCCTAAAGGCTGTGCAGATTGAATTATTGCTCATTGACTTTTTGTGATCTAAATGTGTCCCCAAATGTGACTCACATCCTATGCCACATCTGTGAGCTGAGATTTTTTCTTCACCTGTGTGTTTGCATCATGCTAGGCATACTGCATTTTTTAGGTCATATAGGATGCTTTGTAAATATGCTAGTTAATTTATTTTCATTCTTAATTTATTTTTTGATTTAACATGTTTTTGATTTCCAATATCTCCCATGAAAGAAAAAGGTGTGTATCAATCCTTATTTAAAAAGGAAGGACAATTTTAAAGGGATTCTGTTGAAAAAGATATGACTAAGGTGATTTTTGTTTCCACAAAAATTGGCAAAATTTTGATTTATTTTAATTCCTATTCTTTTCGTGATTTGTTGTGTGTGGAAATCTCAAAGGTTTTATAGCCGTTTTGGACTCTTTCTGTACTTTCCTTTGCCTGAGTCCTATTTGACGAAGAAATCCTCATTTGAGTTGGAAAGGGGGAGTTGTAGGTTTAATTGTGTGCCTCATCTGTCACATCTCTTTAATCCTTCATTGTGTTTCTTCCCCCTTTGGCCCAATTTTTATCTCACACACACACATCATTTATTTCTCTCTCTTTGTCTGTCTAATCAATCTGCAGAATCAATGGAGCTGAAGTTGTAGATGTGCGTCAGGATGTGGCCACATCTTGTCACACATCTGCAATTTCTTTTGATGATCAAATAGAAACCCTAGATGCAGAGATTGCTGCAACTGATTGTCTCCCAGACACATGCCAAGAACCTGAAGGTTTTGAATGTGGATCTCCAGAAATGGGTGACTTCACTTTCTAGTCAAAAAGGGGGAGAAAAAGAAAAGGAATGAGAATGATACTGATGTTGTCTTTGCTGCTGCTGATGTTTCAAGAAGAAAAGGAATGAGAATGATACTGATGTTGTCTTTGCTGCTGCTGATGTTTCAGTTGGGATGCTTAAACTCAGGGGGAGCTTTACTGTTTATTCTTACTTGTGAATGAAACATCAACAGGTTTGCTTTTAATATTTATTAGTTTGCTTTTAATATTCGTTTTAGTTATTTTGTTAGTTTTAGTCTTGATCTGTAATCCCTAAATACATTTGCTGAATGGTTGCTTTAGTTTACATTTGTTGAACTGCAATTTTTAGTACTAACTTGTTCTCTGCAGTTTTTGTGTGGATGTGTTGATACATCTGCACACACATCCATTCAGGGGGAGTTTTCGAATCTGAAAATGTTGGTCATAGTAATCAAATCATAAATCTTTAGTTTTGACCAGAAAGTCCAAAATAGGGAGAGATTGAAAGCGTGAGCTTTTTTAGGAAACAAAGTGGTTCCTTAATTTCAAATCAATATAAAAAAGGTAAGTTGATTTTGAGACTTTCATGGAAAGATTTATATTGTCCTATTGTGTAAAGGACTTTAGTTTAGGAAATAAGTTGTTTCCTATTTCGAATCAAAGAGGTATTTTTGGTAAGTTGATTTTATGGTTTCATGAAAGATTTATTATGTCCTACTTTGGAAAGGACTTTGTTAATATGTAAATATTTTTTATTTATGTACATAGTTTTATATTAGGACTAACCTATTAACAATCTCTTTCCTTGTGAGTGTGCTTTATGTTTCCTTGTAGGAATTGAAATCTCACATATGAAAGAGTTTGGATTCGTGATGATCTTCTCAATGGTGCATATAAATACAAGTGATCAGCACAAAGAAAAGACAGAGCTTTAGAGATTTATTTCAGAGAAAAATACCTTTGTTCTTCACGATTCAATATTGTTATTTTAGGTTGTGAGTGAAGGTTGTGACATACATCCGAAACTCACATCTAGTTTTCATAGAGTTCTTTGTTTTACTTCTGACTAGAATAGGCCATACTTGGGAAAGGGAAATTGTTCTTATCATAGAAGGTGATTAGAACTCGTTTAGTATTTTAGTCTTTTAGTTTTTCACTTATTCTTGTTTTTGTAAGCATTAAAGTTTTAATAGTGAAAAGTTTTTGGGCGTAAGCCTAGTTTACTGATCTCAAGATCAGTAAGCGTATATAACCTTTGTGTTATTGATTTAGTTTGTTTTATTCATTGCATTATCTGTGGATGTGTGGACAGTTGTGAGACACATCTGTACTCACATTCGTTATCTGTTGCGTGATTGAAGCTTCCTAGCTACACGAAACTTTCAAAACGTTTTATTTTTATTTTGGAAATAGGACTTTCAAATTTCTAAGGAAATATCCAAAATGGCTAAATAGAAACTTTGTTAGGGGAGGAGCGAGTATATATAAATACTCTTACTATACCATTATAATGTGATAAATATTTGGTAAAGATGATTAAATAAATTAACAAAAAGATAAACAATCATTAAGGAAAATAAATATAAAGATTCATAAAGTAGCTCATTTTGATTTTTAGCGGTAGAACTTTTGAATCTGGATGAAATTTAAACGTTTAATCATATAAATTAGATTTTTATGAATTATGGCGCCCTTTATTTAACTAGACTAGTTAATAATCCGTCGATACTCGATGGACATTATAAATTATAACCGAACACATATAAATCAAATGTATATTAATTAATAAATTTAATTTGGAAGTATAAATCACGTTATAATATATTACTAAATGAATGTATAACGTTTAATTATATAATTTAGTTTGTTTATTCAAATTATTTACATACGTCTCAAGTAAACAACATTTTTGAATGCAAGTCAAAGCTTTTGTTTGGAAATACTATAATAATACTAAATAATTAGTTTCTATTTAGAATGTATTAAACATTAGGGCTTAAATTTTAAGGAGTGTTCCTAAAGTGAGGCCACATGTTATACTTCTGTTAATTTAGGATAGTGCTATTTTATCGGCTTTTGACATAATTTGTTAATTTCCCAGTTAAGTCTCATGTAACTTGAACGTAATGAACAAAATGGTTTGTAAGAAATCATTATTACGGGATTAAATTTATTTTCTAAATTTAAAAAGTAAATCAAAATTAAATGTTCAAAAATAACCTTAAAATGCTAAAAGTGTCACATCTCTCGCTCTCTCTCTCTCTCAATTCTCAATACTGAAAACCCTCATTATCCATGCCTCCCTCCTTCCTACTCAAACCAATACCCCTTTTCCTTAACTTCACCCAATTCACTCAACGTCTTTCATCTTCTTTCTCCCCTACCATGTCAAATCCACTCATTCCAGCTGCGTTGCCTTCATTTCATGTTGCCATCACATGCTTCATCCTAGCACTGTCTCATCATTGGTTGATGGTTGTCATATTCGCATTCTTCTTCAAATGTTGTCTTATCCTCTTCTCACACTCTAAAATGCACGCCTTTCCATATCACCTCGGCTCGTCATGGCCTCTAACCTCAAATTCATGAAACCTAAGCAATCCCCCTCCAGTTTCATTCCCTACACCGCCTTCATTATCAATCATAAATCCATTAAAGGGCATAGGTTTTGCAGGGTATATGTATCTAGTATTTTAGAACATGTATTTTTCTAGCTAACTCGAGAAAAGTTGAGATGTCTCGTCTCTCGCTTTCATCGGAGCAACCGTTTTTTGGCTCATCATGCGAGAAAAGATATTTGAGAGTTCGTTCATGTTTAAATAGACGTATTTGCAATCCTTCATTTCCACTTTCATCTACTCCATCTATTCCTAAAATGAATGTCCAAATTTTATTTTAAGGGATACTTTGAAAATGTTTATTTTTACTTATTTTAGTGGCCGAAGTTTTTTTTTTAATATTCATTTCTGGAGAAAAAAATCTTGAATATGGACATTTAATGAGGGAGTACAATTTTTGATGTTATATTTGTATATTGGAGGTAGCGCATTTGCTTATGTTATGGAATACCCTTTAAAGTTTGTTATTGCACTTCAACACTTGAATGAGTTATTGTCCTTTACCTTAGGAATGATACTTTAAAAAACACATTGCTCTAACGTTGATTTAAACAAAACAGAAACATGAATGGAACAAAAGAGACAATTGAAAGCTTAGTTTCAACTCTTTGAGAAATTTTGCAGGTTTCATACTTCTTCTAGCACGCAAAGCATATTGTATTTTTTTAATTACATGAAAATAAATCATGATTTATTTGAATCAACCAATCACCAAGAGTTCCTGCCATTTTCTTTGCTGGAAACACACAAGGATCAATTGTCAACTTGAAGAGTATGAATTTTTGGGATTTTAAATGAAACAAAAACAAATAAAACCAATTAAAGAATTGAGTTAATATTCTCCAAAGCAACAAAAGCTCCATCCAACTATCCAAGGATGACATATATACCATTGATTGTGAGTTGCGAGGGCAAGATCTATTTCGATTGACTTAATCCTCTCCAAAGCAACAAATGCTCCACTTAGATTCCTAAATTTATTAACCAGCTCTTGAACCTTAAGACTGTAGAGTTTCAGTTAAGATATGGAGGATAAAGCCAAAGTGGATGACATGAAAAAAAGCACTCACAGAAATATCTTCAAATTTTAACTTGCATTGAAAGAGAAATGAGAGAGCAAATTTGCTCAAAAATGCATACATACCACCTTCACTTAGGTTCCTCCAAGACAATACAAGGCTTAATTATGTCAATGTTATTGAACTGCTAAGAAAACAGAGAAAAGAATAGCACAAGAATAGAACATGAAATAGATTTGATGAAAAAAATGAAATACCTTGAATGGGTGAATACACCTGTTTGCAAAAATGAAGGAAGTGGAGGATACTCTTCATGCAATTCAAGTGGATATAAATATCATTTGGGATTAGGACTTTAGGTTTTATATCTTTATTTGAAATTCAATTCTTCTTAGGATTATATCACTTTAATTACTGACTGAAATTCATATAAAGCTTTAATTCAACAATTTCAACCTGAGTTAAATGGTGACACGTGGAATTTCAGGTCAACTGAAATTCATATATATAAAGTTTTAATTCAACAATCCAACTATAATAGTCTCTGCCTTCTCGCATTGGTACGTTCATTTGTCAATTATGTTTTTAATCCCCATGCAACATCAAATATCTTATCTGACCAATTATAATTTTAATTCCCTTACAACATCAAAGATATCTAAGTAAGATAAAATATGTAAATCAATCACAATATCTTATCACTTTAAATTTAAAAATATGAATTACACATAAAAAGGTCAAATGACAAACATATCACTATCCCATCTATTAATATTATTGCTAATTGAGTTTAAATTTTAAAAAAAACAACGTTAAACTTTCATTTGACATTAACTTTAGATGTTTTTCACCAATCTTTTTTAAATTTTTGAACAGTATAAACCGAGATACGAACGTTGGCTTGTCTGGGTACGGCTCAAGTGAATTGGACCCTAAACATAATCCATCAAGTCTCATATACGAGGAAGGAAATGGGCTTCCTCGTACTAAAGCTACCTCGTCATTCCCCTAGGTCGACATAGACCCAGCAGGCGGAATGACCAAGGCCCAACTCGAAGATCGAGGGAGACCTCCCTCCAAGGCCGAGCTGGAGCTTCCTTGACGACGAGGAGGCCTCCTCGGCTATCAATCCATGAAGGGTTTCTTCAATTGTCTCTTACCTCCTCCCCGGCTCATCGTTGGCTGACCTGACCACGTATGACGAGGAAGAGACCATCTCAGCTTTCGTGCAGAATTGCAGTTTATTCAGTCCTATTCAAATAAGGACATTGAGCAGTTGTAATATTTCTAGGATTGTAACCGCCTCACATATCAAGTCAAGTCTAACAAGGACTCATCAAATATAATCCTCTTAGGATTCATATCTTATCTTTTAGTAATCCAATTCAACATGGATTCTACAGTATTCTACCTATAAATACAAGCCATAATTCACATATTTTGGTACGTTATCTTTTGACTCTAAACTCTGTCAAATTGATTTCACTCTCACAAAGCAAATACTTACTCTCACGCCGGAGGGCCTTCGTCGGAGAAGCCCCGGCTTAGTTTACGTGTTTGTTTCTCTGTTTCAGGCTATTCAATCGCCAGAGTACAACCGACCGCTGGATTTGGGCTGATTCGATCTTTTTGGCAGCATCAGTTTGGTTCCATTGCCGAGAAATTTGGGTTTTGGCCGAAAAACTCAGTTTTGCATGGAAACTGCTTTCGCCCGGAATTTTCATCAATTGAGAAAGTTGTTTTGGTCGGAAATAATTCGGTTTTTAGTTGGAAAAAGTCTATTCCCTCTTGAAATTCGTTCTATTTGGCCCTGAAAATTATTGTTCTGCCGAAAAATTGTTGTTTGGCCTGAAAATACTGTTCCCTTGGAAATTTGGGCCATCTGGAAATTTTGATTCACTTAAGAATTCTGTTCCTGTAAGAATTCTGGTCTGTTTGCAATCTTGAATTCCAATGGATGACGGAAATACCATCAGTATTACTAGCGAGGAGCAACGTGCCCTCATCGAAGAAAACTCTCTGAACAGGACGGCTGGAGTGCTTCCTCCTCCTCCTCCTCAGATCGAAGGTCCACCTCCCCTCGGCATGACTCTTCGATCTCAGAATCAACCAACTGCCGAGGTAGCTGTTAATAACCCTCCTCGTCGTCGTCCATGAGGAAAGCGAGCTACGAGCAGACAAACGACGAGGAATGTTGATGCAGGACAAGCTGAGAATACCCAGCCCGTTGACCGACATACACTCTTGCATCAACAGATGGAGACTTTGCAACGTATTTTTGAAACTCAAAATGCTTTTTTGCAGTTGGATCCCGAAAATTAAATGGTCGAGTTCATCAGGCCTTCGAGGACAGGACACTCTCGTGAAGGGGAAACTCAAGGTGATAGGGGAGGTAGTTAAAGGAGCCCTCCTCGTGGCCAAGATCCCCCTCACCATGAGCCTACTGTACCACCTAAGCAACTCCGAGATGCTCCTCCTCGTCCTCGCTCGAACAATCATGAAAACGAGAGGAATGTGGTAGACCTGAGAAGCCACTTGAATTCAAGGGAGCATGAGATTAAATCAGCCGACTTGCGAGCAAGGCTCAGTCAGGCTAGGCGTTTCTCCCCTCCTCATCGTAATCATCATCATCGACATAGTTTACCCCGTCCCAGAAACAGCATAAGGCCGAGGATCCCTCTTCCTTACAGAATGATCCTTCACCATGAAGGGGATCCGAGGAGAGATAAAATACCCTCTAAGCGAGGAGAAAACCACCGGGATGACAAGGAGCATAGCCGGGTGAATGGTCACCCAAGAGAAAGGTCCCACCGAAGTTTCCACCGGAGTTCCCACCGTAACTCTCACTTCAGTTCTGAAAATGGGATTGATGCTAGAGAGCTGTTTCTCTTGAAAAAGAGAATTAACGATATGGAGATGGGGAAGAAGGACGAGAAAGAAGATGACACTAGTGCAACCCGTCCCTTCTCTTAGAGAATAAATGATGTACCACCTAACCCTGCCTTCAAGGTCCCAAGTTTTGACTAATATGGAGGAACCACTGACGCACAGGACCATGTGCATAGTTTTGAATCTACTATGGCCCTCCTCACCAAAGCAGATGACGTTCTCTGTAAAGCTTTTGCAAGTACCTTCTCCGGAACAACCTTGACATGGTTTCGTGAGCTCAAAAAGGGAAGCATTGACAGCTGGAGGAACATGAGGAGGATATTCCTAGATCACTTTGCCATGGAATGGAGAAGGAAGAAGAGGTTGACTGACCTTGCCAACATCGAGCAAGGAAAGAATGAGACAACACTGAGCTACTATAACAGATTCCGAGCCATGGCGAATCAAGAGGAGGAAAGCCTCACGGACAGAGAAGTGATTGTCTGTTTCAATTCTGGATTGAGATCCAGACAACTTATTTATGAACTCTCTGCCAGAGAACCAATATCCAAGTCTGACTTATATAATGTTGCTTATGCAATTGCCATGGTGTTGTGTATGCATGTTTTAACCCTCCTATTTTGTATTAGATTTGATTGATACCATAACCTCCTGTCTATTTTAAGGACTTTAGGACCCTATATAATGAAGCTTAGACTTCAATTTTTTAGCTAAGTCCATTTTATAGAATAGGTTTAATTTAGGCTTGAAGACTGGCACAAGATTCATTGGATATAAGGTTGCAGTTCCAAGCAGTTTCAAAACCGCACTTCAGAACCACATATGCAACCGCATGTGTAATCTGCTCCTTGAACCACTGCAGTGTAACCACTTGGTGAACCGCATCTGTGCAGTTCAGCACCAACCACTCTTTGCAACCTCCTGGTGTAACCAACCGCACTTCATCAACCGCTCCACACCAGACCGCATCCAATGATTGAAGACTTGAAGTGAACCACTTTTTACCATTGGTATCCACATCAGCAATATCAAAAGTCAACCACTAAATCTTGTCACGTGATTCAATGTCAGAGAAGATCTGCAAGAATCTTGAAAAGGTGACAGGTGTCCTAACCTCATTGCTTGCAGCTGGAGCCTGATCAGCTTTACCTTCAGCAGCTGTACCAAAGGACAAAAGTGGATATTGTGGACCAATGGGAAAGCATCAAGTACTGTCCTTGCAACAGCTGTGTCCAACGGCTAGTTCCTTGATGCTTAGGTATAAATACCCCTAATCTTCACCATTTGAAGATTGCTTGAGAAATTAATTTGCTGTGAGTTCATAGAAGCTGAAGCTCTGCCCAGAAATTCTAAGTCCTTTGAATCTTCATCTTCAACTTCAAGAAATACTTTCCCAGCCCAGAAATCAAGCCTTAACACATCAAGAATCATTGTGCTCTACATCTCAAAGATTTAAAGAGCCTTGATCTTGAACACACACACACACCTCACTTGTTTAATCACATAGATTAATCACTTGAGATACACTGGTTATAGTCTTAGGATTTGTTCTTCATAGAAAAGATTTTAGATCTGAGTATTACTCATTGTACTTTGTAATCTCTCATACTCAATATAAAATCTCTCTTAGAAATCCAAGACTAACCATCTTGGTAGTGGACGTAGATCGTTTATCGATTGAACCACTCCAAATATTGTGTTCTTACTTTCTGCATTTATATTTCTTGTGCTTACTGATTATCTATCTTTCTATGTTTGATCTTTATATAGATATCCATTATTGTAAAATTGTGTTTGGAGTTATCATTGTCAAACCTCACTTTCTGTTTTAGAACCGCTCAGAAAATTGCACAAAACCGCTTTGCAAAACCGCCCCTCAAAACCGCTTGTATCTTCAATATATTCCGCTGTGCATTTTACAACTCTACTTGCAGTTTCTTACTCACTGCAAGAGGTTTTGTAAGATTAGAGGTTTTGTTTTAAATCGAGGGCGAAAAAATTTGTAACAGCTATTCACCCCCCCTCCCTCTAGCTGTATTTTCACCCTTGTTGCCACCTTTGGGACCAACACATGGCAAAGGAGAAAAGGAAGAAGAGGTCCGATAAAACAGAAACAAAAGCAGCTGGAACTCACCATGCTTCCAATGGAAATGGATACAAAAAATAATTTCTCTTTTATGAAAACAAAAGTGATTGTCTGTTTCAATTTTGAATATTTATTTAGGAACGGAGGAAGCATTGTTTATTAGGTAAAAAATAAAATATATATTAAATAAAATGACGATTTTGTTTGTGCACACTCCTAGGACTATCAAAAAAGATTTCCACTAATTGTGCTCAGATGACCCTTAGCTAGAATGTACCGATAATGAGCCTAGACTAATTTCTCTTTTATGAAAACAAACAACTCCAATATACCTTTTTCACTTGCATTTCTTAGCTTCAACAAACATTACAAGAACCACAAAAATTCCCAAGTCAACCTATTACATATTTAGACCAAAACCAAAGAGTCCAAAAATTATATATCTATGCATGCATATGTAGTTGTAGCCATGCGTGAACATATATCAAACGATTTTATAAAGTCTATATAAACTTGAGTGGGTCGTCAATACATCGGCATAAAGTGAGGATTGTCAACCATTTCTTTATCTTTGACATGCCCACGTACTCCTCTAATCGCTCAATTGACTTTATTTCATTTGATTTTTTCATTTTCCCGTGCAAGTATACATAAGTTTCAAGGTCAATTTGAAGTTATCCTAAAAAATAAATTAGACTTGTTAAAATACAGATTATTGCATTGAATTGTTCAATGAAAATAAATAAAGAATAAGAAAAACCTTGGATGAACTTGTCCCTTAAATCGAAAATGGGAGGCAAGAGATATGAAAAAATAAATAAATAAAGATCTTAGAATTACCTCAGAGGAAGCATACAATTTGGACAGTTGAAAGTAGAGTAAAACGCTGCGAAAAAAAAAAGAGCGGAATAACAAAAATCATTATGAAAGAAAACAAATACTCCCTCCGTCCCACTATACTTGACACTTCTTTCCATTTTGGGCCGTCCCACTATACTTGACACCTTCCAAAAATAACCAAGTTTTTATATTTTTATATTCACTCTACCCCACCACTCATTCTCTCTCTTCATTTTCTACCACACATTTATTCAACCAACACTACTATTTACCCCACTCATTCTCTCTCTTCATTTTCCACCACACATTTTTTTTATTTTATTCTTTTTCCTTGGTTTTTGAACCCACCCCTTAGGTGTCAAATATAGTGGGACGGAGGGAGTATTAGCAAGCCGCAATCTTAGTGTTTGGCCAAAAGCCTTTTAACAGTTTTTAGGTACAAGCCATATAGAATCTAAGCACAAAAATCATTATGCAAGAAAATAAAGAAATTTAAATTACCTACTATGATGAACTCAAAAACTTGGGGTTGATAGCCAAATTTGCCATGTAAATTAGATGTGGCCCGAAATAGACAATGATCTTATCATAAATTTAAAATTTGAACTTTTAAACATTGAAGAAAACCTTAGTAAGTTAAACAATGTGTATCCCAATTTATCTTTCTACTCCTATACATATACTATGTGCTTAAAATTTGGGTTGCCAATAACAACCGGTCCTTCCAAAAAGACCTATTTGTATTCTCATTATCAGGTCCATGGCGGTGAGTAAATTCGTACATTCAGCTATAGAAAAGGGATCTTCCAAAAAAATAGATATAGTTAAATCTTTACAAATATTTTAACAAATCAACCTAATCTAATCATATCTCTATTTTGACATATGAGATTTTGTTGCTATCGAGAGTTTTAAAATTTGAATTAAACAGTAAGCATATTAATAGAACCCTATTGGATAAGAACATGTTGAATGTCACGTGAAATTTTACGTCATAATTACATGTAGCACGCTAAAAAATCACATAAAACTCTCCTTTACAATATACTCCCTCCGTCCCACGTTAGTTGAGACTAACTTTTTGGGCACACCAATTAAGAAAAAGTAAGTGAGAGAAAAAGTGAAAGAAAATGTTGTGAGTATGAAGAATTAAATAGGAGAGAGAATGAGTGGGAGGAATAGTTAGGAGAGAGAATGTTGTGAGTGTAAAAGTGAAATAGGAGAGAGAATGAGTGGGGTAAATAGTGAAGATTCCTTTGCCATTTTGGGCAGTCTCAACTAACGTGGGACGGCCCAAAAGGGAAAGAAGTCTCAACTAACGTGGGACGGATGGAGTATATAGATATAGATTATAGCGTCCTCTAACATTAAGAATGACCGAACCGAAATCGAAACCGGCTTGGAACCGTCGAACCGGCTCAACATCCGGACCATCAAACCCGAAATCTGAGTAATCCGTGAATCGGTTGAACCGGAATGTGGTTCACCTAGTCCGGTTACCAGTAGCGGATCTATAAATTTTGGTGAGGAGGGTTAAATTTTGAGTTGACGAGAAAAAATCACACTATTTTTTTTTTAAGTTTTAAATGATATATATAACCTACTTTTTCATACTCATGAGTAAAAATATTAATGCCAATAATAATAATAATAATAATCATAATGGTAATTGAACATACCAAAAGTGTCGAATTGGGCCAAACGAGTAAAGCCCAATTACAGATAGCGTTGGCACCCACATTCTCAATGAAACTAATCCAATCAGAACAAGGCCCAAGGCCCATCTCACACATCAGTCGACTAAGCCCATGGTCCGACTTACAAGTCCCGACCTAACTTAGTCCGACCTCATGATCCATGCTACTATTCGGGTACGAACCATGCTCTACCCGACAGTCAGGTCGACCATTCCACGAGTGGCGACCTCGACCTAAATCGCCAGTGACGACGACCCGACACGGCTTATTTGGTCAATTAACGCTCACAACTACATCCCTACAAATCAGGGACCGTTATAGACACGTGCCCATGACCAAGTAACCGCCGCTATAATCTCGGAGGACATGCCGCCTCCCCAAAAATACATCACTCTTGCCTATAAATACTTCATCACTACCAAACGGTGAAAGGTAACTGCCATTTTGTTATCAGAATTCATTATTCTATACATTTTGAGCTATAATCAACGGTAATCTTACTCTCACGCCCGAGCGTCTTCGCCGGAGACACATCCGGCTAGTCGTGGGTTGTTTTAGTCAAGGAGCCAGGTGATCAGTCCTGCCACGTGGAGGAAGATTGATAAGCACATTTCCTGCAGCATCAGTTTGGTTCCATTGCCGGGAAATCGTGCTTCAAACTTGACCTTAAAAATTTTTAACAACCTACTACAATGGTGACTTCAGACGGACACGTATCTGAGGCTTCACTTGGGCATGAAGAAGTGAACAACAACAACAACAACAACACAAATGCAAATGCAAATCTTTGAAAACTTGAATTTGCCTCCTCCCCCACCGAATCGTCCTCATGGTAGAGCCACGCGCTCTACCGGTGTCGTTGATGGCGGGGTTTGCGACACAAGGAGAGGCAAAAGGCACATGGATGGGCAAGGAGCTCCACCTCCTAAACGTCCCACCTTTGCTCGGGTGAACGTTGGAAACGGGCGGGTCCCTCCACCAACCCTATGAGCAAGAAGGAGATGATGTTAGAAAGGGCCCCGGATTTTGGGCGACTTAATAGCTATGGAAGAGGCGGAAGCGAGGCCGATGTACGCTACGAAAGAAGGGATCGTACTCGGGTCTCTAATGGACAACGAGGCTAGGAGTATGAGGCCAAACGAAGGTGTGGGACGGAATGGAGACAACAGGATAGTTCGAGAGAGCCCCTACTATCGTACATGTGCCGAGTAACGACCTAAGGGCCGGCCTCAATAGAAACGAGAGCGGGAGGCTCAATCTGATTTGAGAACTCGGCTAACGGCCAAGCGAAACAGGCATGTTTCTCCGGCCAACGCAAAGATCGGGATCTCAAAGAGACGGGAATGGGCGCAGGTCGCCTATAAGAGAGGAGAGGCGCAGTCGCCACTTGGATATGACGGGCGCAGTCGCCGTACATTCCGAGAGGCGCGGTCGCCTCAAGAAGTAACAGGCATAGATCCCCGATCCGATCAGAGAGGGCCAATTCCCATAGAGACGGGAGGAGTAGGCGGGTAACTCCTCCCGGGAGTGAAGGCCGAGAGATCGAATCTTTGTTCCCCCTCCGGGAGATGAAAGACCCGATGCAAGGGAATGGGCCGTTGATGAAAAGAAGTTCGAGCAATGGGAGGAGGAGAAGAAAAAGGAGATTGGAAGGGTTGAGCGAATTGACTTTACTCTTCGACCCTTCTCCAAAGAAATCGAGATAGTCGACCTCCTCCTACCTTGAGTGCCTCTTACGGAGAAATATTCGGGATCCACCAATGCAAAGAGTCACATACAACATCTGGAGGCCACTATGTGCTTTGTCGCCAATGAAGATGACAACATGTGCAAAGCTCTCCTGAGCACACTTACTGGGGCGGCTTTAACTTGGTTCAATGGTTTGGCTGCTGATAGCATCACCACTTGGACAGGCTTCAGGACAAAGTTCTTAGATCGCTTCTCGACTGCAGGAGCTCGGAAGACGCGTCGCGGACTGAATAACTTGGTGCAGGCGAAGAATGAAAGCTCGATGAGCTACTTCACCAAGTTCAAAGAAATGGTGGATAAGATAGAGGAAGACATCACTGATAGGGAGGTCATCAACTGCTTCCGAAACGGTATTTCTTCAGCAGACATGGACTACGAGCTCACAGTCCGGACAGTGACAACTCGACAGGAGTTGTTCGAAAAGGTGTATAATGTCGCCCTAGGCGAGGAAAGGAAGGAGAAGAAGAGTGGTAAGAGCCCCAAGGTGGAAGCCGCTGATGACAAGAAGGACTCCAACAAGAATGGAGGGAACAATAAGAATGGAAAGAACAGAACTAGGGCAACGAGAAAGTGCCCGAGGCATTCACTCCACTACGGTGAGTCGAACGAGATAATGAATCTTTGTCGAGTTAGCCCCCTGTCCCAATGAACCCGAGGCAACAAATTCAGAAGGGACAACAGCAAATATTGTGACTACCACAAAGACACTGGTCATCTCACGAGAGGATTGCAGGGTTAAAGCGTATCATCCAAAGAATGGTCGACCGGGGAGACTCGACGCTTATGTGAAGAGGCCTCAAGTGGAGGAGGTGAGCGGCCGGCGAGGTGGGCAACAAGGACCTAGGCGGCCCTAGGCGGAACACAGGGGTCATCACTTGAACAAGCAAGCAACACGGCCATCAAGCACAAGATATTCCCGGCTTAATAAGGCCCCACATGTGCCTCCAAGGAGAGAAATAAGAGATGAGGCAATCAGCTTCTA
This sequence comes from Adenophora triphylla var. japonica, assembly GCA_022495995.1. NCBI lineage: Eukaryota > Viridiplantae > Streptophyta > Magnoliopsida > Asterales > Campanulaceae > Adenophora > Adenophora triphylla. The sequence continues at coordinate 74,822 of JAFEMH010001634.1, read as the reverse complement.
CCCCCACGAATTGGCAACAAATATGGCGGCTAGGGAGCAAGTTCTCGTCATCCCAGGTCTCATTGATGGATGTACGACGAGCAGACTCTTAGTCGACACGGGGGCCTGCAAGGATATTTTGTTTTACAAAACTTTCAAGGAAATGGGCCTTAATGATGAACAGCTGGAGAGATATGATGGCAGGTTGGAGGGCTTCACCAACCACCGAGTTGATGCTAAAGGCCAGATAGTGCTCGACGTCGACCTAGGCCAGCACCCCCTCAGGATTGTCTCGAAGGTACAATTTATCGTAATTGATGTAAATAGTGACTATGCCGCCATACTTGGAATTCCTGGACAGGTCGCTCTTGGAATGGTAGCATCAATTCCTCACCAGCGAGTAAAGTTCCCCACACCTGCTGGAGTGGGTTGCGTACAAGGCACAGCTCGTGCTTATTTGGATCATGTTCTAAGAGAAAGAAAGAAAAGGGAGCTAGAGATTGAGACTGCTGATGGTTACTTGAAGCTGTCTCAGTCAGTCACCAAAACTACCCGACTGTCAACAATCACCGATGTGGTAGAGTCGACCTATCGCTCAAATAACGAGGTCATGCTTGAGTCGACACGTCACTCTAACACCACTGAGGTCGATTCAGATGTAGTTATGGTCGATCAAGTCGTCATAGGAGACCTATGCCTCCAGATAGACAATAACTCGGGGGCCCCTACCAACAAGGTTGCAGACAAACTTGATGATATGATAGGCGAGGAGGCTCCACACTTGGGAGCCGAGGAAAGACAAAGGTCGGGGAGATCATAGTGGAGACTCTACAATTCGAGAGATGGGCCGAGCTAGAAGGCTGTGGATGAGCTAGAGTCGGTAATCACCAACCCTTCTTACCCCGATCAAAAAATTCGAGATTGGGAAGCGGCTATCGGTTGAGGAGCGAGCGAGAAATCATCGAGCTACTCAAAGAAAGTAATGATGTCTTTGCATGGAGAGTAGAAGACATGAGGGAATCAAGGAGGAGGTCGTTGCTCACGGGCGGAAGTCAACCCGACCATAAAGCGAGACCCCAAAAGTTGAGAAGTTTTGCTCGCGACAAGGAAGAGGCTATCAAAGCGAGGTACAAAAACTTTTGAGTGCGAGGTATAATCAAAGAGGCCACTCATACAACGTGGTTGGCCAACGTGGTCATGGTGAAGAAATCGAATGGCAAGTGGCGGATGTGTGTCGACTTCACTACTCTCAATCTAGCTTGCCCAAAGGATAGCTATCCTCTTCCTAGAATTGACAAGCTTGTTGATTCCATTGCTGGTCATTCCACTCTCAGTTTCCTGGATGCTTACTCGGGATACCACCGAGATAAAGATGCACGAGGATGACATAGTGAAGACGGCATTTCGGGCGAGTGGAGGCATCTCTGCTACAATATGATGCCTTTTGGATTGAAGAATGCGGGAGCTACATATCGAGAGGATGGTGAACAAAGTCTTAGCCTCACAGATTGGTCGAAATATGGAGGCCTACGTTGACGACATGGTCATTAAAACTAAGGCCGGGAGTCACGTGGTCGACCTAAAGGAGACATTCGCCAATTTACGAGCAAACGACATGAAGCTCAACCCCAGTAAATGTGTGTTTGGAGTGGCGGTGGCAAGTTCTTGGGATTCATGGTATCTCGAAGGGGCATAGAAGCTAATCAGAGAAGATAAAGGCTTTAGTCGACATGAAGGCTCCCACCACAATCAAGGAGATGCGGCTGACTTAATGGAAGGAGTAGCGGCTCTTGGTCGCTTCATATCAAAGTCGGCGAAAGGTCTCTCCCTTCTTCAAAGCATTGAGGGACGAAAAGTTTTGAATGGACGACCGAATGTCATTCGTCGTTCCAACGGCTAAAGGATTACCTCGCTACTCCACCCTTGCTAAGTAGCCCGACCCTTTGGAGAGACTTTGTTTGTATACCTATACGTGGGAGACAAGTCGGTTGCGGCGGTGTTGATTAGAGAGGAGGAGGGGCTTGAAGCACATGTACTATATCGGCCAGCATTATCGGATGTGGAAGCGGGTATTACAACGCTGAGAAAGTCGCTTATGCTCTAGTCGTAGCTTCAAGAAAGTTACGGGCCTATTTTCTGGCACATCCAATCGTGGTTCTTACCAATGCTCCTTTAAGAAAAATGCACAAGCCGGAGAGTTCAGGTCGACTACTCAATTGGTCAATTGCCCTCACTGAATTTGACATTGAGTATCGACCTCGAAAGGCGTTGAAGGCTCAAGCTCTAGCTGACTTCTTGGTCGAGCTTACGTTCACCAAGGAAGATGACGAGCAGCGAGCTCCAAAAGAAAAGGGCAAAGGGAAAGAGCCAGAGTCACAAGTCGACATCACTTTACCCGTCGATTGTTGGAAGGTCTATTCAGACGGGTCAGCAACCAAAAATGTCAGTGGAGCTGGAATTGTCTTGATCGAGCCAGAGTCTGGGACTGTTTACGAGGAATCGCTAAGGTTCAAATTTGACGCTTCCAACAACCAAGCTGAATATGAGGCCTTGATTGCAGCTATTGAGTACGCCAAGTGCTTCGGAGCAACTAAGATCATGGCTTACTGTGACTCACAATTGATAGTCAACCAGGTCAGAGGTGAGTACGAAGTGCTTAGTTCTACTCTCATCAAATACTGCGACCTGGTGAAGGAGCTAATAAAAGACTTAGAATTCTGGGAGATTCAAAGAATTGGAAGAGAAGATAACGAGCTAGCTGATCTCCTTTCGAAACTTGCTACTTCAGATGAGCCACATGGCGAGCCCATCTCCTTCCTTGAGAATCCGGCTTATGAGAGGATAAAGATTCAATGCATAGATGACCCCTCAAGAAATTGGACTCAGGAAAAGTGTTGGATCGAGGAAATGAAGGCATACTTAGAAAGTGGCGAGCTACCAGATGATGAGAAGAAGGCTCGAGCTGTCAAAAAGAAAGCTCCGAGGTATGTCATTCAAGGAGGCGACCTGTTCAGAAGATCCTACACTCGGCCACTACTTAAGTGCATCCACCCTCAAGAGGTCGCCCTATTGATACATGAAGTACACAGTGGGATCTGTGGTGGACACCCGGGGGCCAGGACTCTTGCAGATAAGTTAATCACTTTGGGATACTATTGGCCACATATGAGAGCTGACACTCACAACTTTGTTCAGCAATGTGATCAATGCCAAAGGTTTGCCAACTTACCTCATATGCCTACAACCGAGCAGACTCCAGTAATTGCAGCCTGGCCATTCGACATGTGGGGTGTCGACTTGATTGGACCCTTCCCTCCCGCCCGAGGAAATTGCAAGTATGTGATCGTTGCTATAGATTACTTCACTAAATGGGTTGAGGCTAAACCATTAGCTCGCATCACGGAGGAGAATGCTATAAACTTCATTCATGATTTCATTTGGTGCCGATTTGGTTTTCCAAGAGCCATAGTATCGACAACGGACTACGGTTCTCAAGAGCCTTGAAGCGAGAGATGAATCGGGTAGGAATCAAGCATTGGCAATCTTCTCGTCGCATATCCTCAAGGAAATGGGCAAGGCGAGGCAGCAAATAAGCTTGTTCTATCTTCGCTCAAGACAGGACTCGTAGGTCGACGTAACAATTGGTTGGACGAACTCCCCTTGCTCTTTGGGCGGTTCGTGCGACCACTCGAGGCCTACGGGAAACCCCTTTCGCTCTCACATATGGGTCAGAGGCCATGGCACCTGCTGAGCTCAGATTCCCTACTGCCAGAGTGACTTTCTTCAATCAGGAGCAAAATGATACCAACAGATTGATCGACCTGGATCTGATCGACGAGAAGCGAGAAACAGCCTACCTCCGAATGGTCAACTACAAGCAGCGGACTAAAAGTTATCACGATAAGAAGGTCAAGGCAAGGTCTTTTCAAGTTGGAGATTATGTATTGAGAAAGATTGAGGCAACGGGTAGAAGGACCCAGCAGAACAAGCTATCTCCTAACTGGGAAGGTCCCTATGTGGTCACTCGAGTCGTCAAAGAAGGAACCTACATGATAGCTCATCCCGGAGGTGACGAGTTGAAACATCCTTGGCATGCTACTCACCTCATCAAATACTACTTCTAGTTTCAATTTCAAAGTTCAAGTTTATGTTAAAGCTAGTTTCGAATTGATGTAAAGCATGATTCCCACTTCAATGAAAAGAGCAGTTTATTCGATCAAACATAGTGTTACATTAAACAAGCTCGACTCTTAGTCAGCTTCGTTCCAACAAAGCTCGATTCTTAATCAGCTTTGATTACTTAACAAGTCCGACTCTTAGTCGACTTTGTTCTAATGAGCTCGACTCTTAGTCAGTTCATCTTAACTCGACTCTTAGTCAGTTCATCTTAACTCGACTCCTAGTCAGTTCATCTTAGCTCGATTCTAAATCAGCTTTGTTCATTTAACAAGTCCGACTCTTAGTCGACTTCGTTCCAACTAACTCGATTCTTAATCAGTTCAAAGGGTGAACAGGTTCGACTTATGGTCAATCTCGTTCACAAAAAAGTTAATCAAGTCTGAGGTCGACTACACCAACAAGATCAAGTCGCCTCTAGGCTCAAATTAACTCATTTATATTATCTACATCTAGCTCGACATACAATATGGAATGAAAAGCATACAACATTCTGGAAACAAAAGTCAGCTACGATAGAAATAAGTCTCCCAAAACGGGCTAAGACTTAAACAAAATTAATTTACAAAAATATTTTGCCTCCCAAAAAACTGGGCCAAGGCATTCGAATAATGTTAGATCAAAAAAGGCAAAAATTGTTTGGAACTTGTTCATTACAATGCTGTTTGAAATAATTTAAGAGGCCAGGTCGGCATTGGTGATCGTCGGTGGTGACTTGATCTTCAATCATGGGATCTTGTTCTTTGAGGGCTCAAGGGTTTACCCGACTCCGAATAGATTTGCTCATCTACTCCTCCATAGCTTCGGCATCATCGAGTTCCGCCAAGACCACATCAAAATTCTGTCAAGAACAGGGGGGGCTTCCCACTTCTCGCAGTGATCCTCCTCATCCTCTTGAGCAATGAAAGCAAGATCATTTTCTAGGTAAGGAACAAGCGAGTGACCACTACGAGCCGTCATGTCATATTGGGACTCAGTAAACCAACGAGCTAATTGCTCGATGGTAACCGTGGCCGTTGGATCTACAAGCGCGCGACGGGCCATATGTCTTTTGCCAACCTCAAGAAAATCTTGGGCCTTAGACACAATGGCATTGTAGTACTCATCCCCTGCTTTGAACTTTTCAACTGCAACTTCAGTGGCGTTCTTAGAAGAATGTCGGCGGCGGCCTTCTCAGCAGCCTTGAGGTCTTCTTGCCATTTCCCTCGTTCAAGCCGACGATCTTCTTGCAGTTTGACCATGAGATCGTCCTTGTCCTTCAAGAGTTGGGAAACTGTTGCCAGCTCCGTTTGGGTCTTCACCAGCTCTTTCCCCTCAGCCTCTTTCTCCGCTTTAACCTCTTTAAGCTTGGACTCAGATGCTTCAAGGTCGGCTAGAGCTTTGGTCTTCACCGCCTCATTGGCTTCATAGGAGTTGTCCAAGTCATTGTACAGCTCCTTCAGATCCGCAAGCTCTTTAGCCTTTTTGGAATAGTCCTGAAGGGCTTGTCTCTCCCTTTCAATTGAGGCCCTCCAAGAGCTTTTGGCCTGCTCGATCATGGTCAGATTCTGCATTCCAAAGAGAGCAAAGAAGTGTTAGCTCGAGACTTCAGTTGGTCGAGTAAAAGAATAAACGACTAAAATGAAAATGGAAGTAAAGGGTTACCTCGCAATGAGCAAGTCCAGCTCGAGCCGAGAACTCCTCAGGCGCCATACCCTTTTCAGCAAATTGAGCTAACAGGCTCACATCCAACGATCTCCTCACAATGACTTGACCCAAGTTCATAGTGGGATAAGAGCGGCTCAGGCAGTTAACTCCCTCGAGAGACGGGACGTCGCTCGGCCTGCATCATCTCTACCACAGATTCTTGATCAAGATGAGAGGAAGAGGGAGGAGGTGGAGGTGTTTGATTAGAAGAAATGGCCTTGCCCTTTCCAGACCTCAGCCTTTTCCTGGTATTCAGAGCTTGGTCATCGACCTCCTCGGCAGCATCGTCATCATCAATCTCTACCACCTTCACAGGGCTAGATCCTTCTACCTCGGCTTCAGGAGTCTCCATGTTAACATCTTGAATTGGGTCGGAGCTCGGACTTACTCTAGTTGACTTGGAAGATGCTTCACCTCCATCAGTAGCACCCACAGATTGGGTACCACTTTGCAAAGGGTCTTCCTCTTCTACCCCTTCCATTGGCACCAGCCCGATGTTCTCCTTCGACAGCAGGCCGGTCCTCAAAGCGGCCTCTCTTTGCCTATGAGCACGAGCATTGGCCTTCCCATGGTCCTTCCTCGCTTTTTCTTATCGAAACCCCAACAATACGCACCATATTTGCTTCTTGCTCGGGAGTTAAAACTACACGACATAGAAGAAATCAAGTGTTAGCTCGGCAATTCAAAACAGTTTTACGAGTAAACCATTGACGAGATAATTGATACAACTCAAGGCAGTTCTATGTACGAGCTAACTAAGTTCTACATACGAGCAGGTAATTTAATAAAGTTGCAATTAGTAATAGTTCTATGTACGAGCTAACTAAGTTCTACATACGAGCAAGCAACGGACGACCTAAGAGTTGCATACAAATACAAGATAACAATAGACGAGTAAAGGATTGCAGAACAAGATCTTACCACCGGCATGCTCCCGTTATCCTTGCGGTAATTTCTTTGTCTTCTTGCGGCGTTGGCACGAATTCCCAAACCTCCCCAGAGAATGAGTAACCTGGTCGGGATATATTTGTCCTCTCAGCACAGGGACAAGGGGCTCACCACCCCATCTCCGGGCATCATCCCGGCACGGACGAAGTTATATTTGGTGGTGATCGGGCTCTCCCGGCTAATGGGTCTTCTCTTGACTAAGCGACACAAAGCCCTATACAAGTTAAGATGCCGAGTCGGCTCCCAATAGCTCCCCTCATCTATGGTTTGTTTCATCACTGGGCAAGGGAATTCCCATCCTAATCTACTCTCTACCACTACAACATACGAGTTCCGGCCACTTATGCTTACTTGGGAGGTTGGTGAAGAGCTTGGGAGATTTAGGTTTAGAGGGGGTGCGATGCTCAAGTCCTCTCCACTATACTTTATCTTTGAAAAACTCTTTGAACACTCTCATACAGGGCTCATATCCTAAAAATCTACACACCATGGCAAAACACACAAGGACCCTACAAGTATTAGCTCCAAGTTGAAGGGGAAGGGCATTTGCACATTCCAAAAATTCATTGATAAAAGGGTCAAGAGGCGCTGAGGCCAAGAACAAGCCGACCATAAAAGAAAGCAACTTTGGTAGCATCCTTAGTGAAGGTCGACTGTACTTTTCATGAACTCCTTACGGGTATATATGGTTACTTGGTAATCCAACGGGTCGACTTCGCGAAATCCTTGATCATACTTGTACCTAGAGGGCAAATTCCGATTGCCACGCGATGGCCACAGGGGAACATAGCCCCTCTCATTCTTGCCTGACACCACATTGGGCCCAAATGCATTGACAATTCGAGGACCAGAAGACGTTGAGGCAGCGTTCCCTTCTTGAGTCGTCATATCTGTACAAGCAAAAGAGGAAGCAGGGGAGTCAGTCCTATGATCATGTTCAGTCGACCTACCTAAGGACGACCTAGACTCCCCTGGGAAACCTATCCTATTTCTAAGGAAGGAGGGCTTATGGACGTCCCTAACGTAAAACAGGGTGATATGGTCAAGTAATTCATGGAACAGATGAAAAGTGACAACATTTGAGTCGTCAATCGCCACATTTTCAATTTCTCCTACAATTGGCAGCCCTATCTCAGTGTAATTCAATCCCCAACCAATCAAAATGGAAGCGCACTCATCCAGGGACATCACTCTCCACTCACCGTTCACATTCTTACATGCCCTACGGTTAACTGTGCAATAACCATTACCACGCTCACAGTTCGCAACTAAAGGTCCTAGCCATGGCGGAAAAGGAGAACAGTACATAAATTAAAACCCTAAAGCAAAGGTATGAAAGAAATACCTTAATTAATTGCAGAACGTGGTTTCGTTGCTGGAGCAGAGAGCTGAATTTAAATCTTGCTGGGATCCCTTGATTGTCGCCGGAGAAGAAGAAGTTCTAGAGCAGTAAAAGTTCTAAACGAAGAAGGATTTCTCTATTTATATTTTCCTAAATTTGGAAGGGGAAAAGAAAATCAAAATTAATTTTCCAAAATTAAAGGCTGAAGCGGTTTCCGAGAAGGAGTTCCAAGAGTCAGAATTGCAATTATTACTAAAACCGGCGCTCCTTCATCTCCGACCGTCCGTCACCAACGATCAGGATGTTGCCACGTCATCATGGTCGACCTACTAGTATCGAGCTTCAAGTAAAGCAATTTTTGGCAAAGAAATCTTCTTAACTTCCAAGTCGACGAAGTCAACTCGAAAGTTGGGGGCCACTGAACATACCAAAAGTGTCGAATTGGGCCAAACGAGTAAAGCCCAATTACAGATAGCGTTGGCACCCACATTCTCAATGAAACTAATCCAATCAGAACAAGGCCCAAGGCCCATCTCACACATCAGTCGACTAAGCCCATGGTCCGACTTACAAGTCCCGACCTAACTTAGTCCGACCTCATGATCCATGCTACTATTCGGGTACGAACCATGCTCTACCCGACAGTCAGGTCGACCATTCCACGAGTGGCGACCTCGACCTAAATCAGCAAGTGACGACCTGACACTTGCCGGCTTATTTGGTCAATTAACGCTCACAACTACATCCCTACAAATCAGGGACCGTTATAGACACGTGCCCATGACCAAGTAACCGCCGCTATAATCTCGGAGGACATGCCGCCTCCCCAAAAATACATCACTCTTGCCTATAAATACTTCATCACTACCAAACGGTGAAAGGTAACTGCCATTTTGTTATCAGAATTCATTATTCTATACATTTTGAGCTATAATCAACGGTAATCTTACTCTCACGCCCGAGCGTCTTCGCCGGAGACACATCCGGCTAGTCGTGGGTTCTGTTTTCAGGTCAAGGAGCCAGGTGATCAGTCCTGCCACGTGGAGGAAGATTGATAAGCACATTTCCTGCAGCATCAGTAATCAATAATGTTTATATAGAATTAAAATATTTAATTATCTCATTAGCGATAAATAAATAACATTAATTTAAAATGGGAGGTGAACTCAAACAAACAATACTAAAAAAAATTGAAAACAAACACCACTTAAAAAAAAATTAGTTAGCTCAACGATTACAAATTAACACACACTATAATAAAATAAAATAAAATTTAACTACTTGTAGAATAGAAGTAAATGGCAATAACCAGTACAACATCAATGACAAATATCACAATAAAAATTAACTTAGGCACTAACGATCAGTGTTCTAAAAGACCCCGCCTAACTAAGGGCGTCTAGGCTCCGTCTAGGCGCAAGACCCCTCTCCAACGCCTAGTTCTAAGCCCTGTCTAGGTCCCGATTAATCTCAACTAGTCCCCGCCTAGGTGCTAGGCCCGACTTCGCCACCTAGCATCCATCTAGCGCTTTTTAGAACCTTGCTAACGACTAATAATTGACTAATAAAATAAGATTCGTTAATTAGAAATAGAGTTACAAGTAGTTGAGTCTCCTAATATTTTCAAATATCAGGTTTAAACAAACAAAAAAAAAAAAAACTAAGACAAAATATATGCATGTTTTAAAAAATTTATACATTAATTGTATTCCTTCGTCTCATGATACTTATTGTTTAATGAGCTAAAATTTAGCTCAAAATTCTTATCATTTTACTCTTACCTACCTAGGCATCTTTATCATCATTTACCAAGTATTGTTTTATATTTTATTATAAAATAATCATTGCACAAGCATCTAATTATTTAGGTAATTGAATTATTTTAATGGTAATTTAGAATATTTTACATATAGTAATTACATTTTTTAATATGTGTGAAATCATATCATACATAATATATATATATAGCAAAACTATTTAAAGGCTCCAGAGAAGGCCACGTCAACAATTTAATTTCCAACTCATTTTTATTTCAAGTAAGACTTGATTAAGGGCATTATTGTAATATTATTAGTTAAAGTTAATTTGCAATTTAAAATAAAAATTCCCTCTTAACTAGAAGTTGATTGATTTAATCAGTTTTGAAATTTTGAAAACTAATGGTTACCTAAATTTAAGCACAATTTTTGAATAATTCAAATTCTTTAGGTGATAATTGTGGAGATATAATTATTAGTAATTTTTGAAATTTAAAATAATTAGTAATTTTTGAAATTAAAAATAGATGCCAGACTAAATTTCAATTTAACCATAAATTTCAATTTAAAATAATTAGTAATTTTCAAAATTTAAAAGACATGCTAGAATAAATTTCAATTTAACCATAAATTTCGTATACAGTTTCTAGAAATCAATAGAAATTCGAAATTTAAAATAATTAGTAATTTTTGAAAATTTAAAATAATTAGTAATTTTCGAAATTTAAAAGAGATGCCAGAATAAATTACAATTTAACCATAAATTTCGTATACAGTTTCTAGAAATCAATAGAAAATCGAATTATTTGAAAATAAAAAGTATTAGACATGCCAGAATAAATTTCAATTTAACCATAAATTTCGTATACAGTTTCTAGAAATCAATAGAAATTTGAAATTTAAAATAATTAGTAATTTTCAAAAATTTAAAATAATTAGTAATTTTCGAAAATTAAAAGAGATGCCAGAATAAATTACAATTTAACCATAAATTTCGTATACAGTTTCTAGAAATCAATAAAAAATCGAATTATTTGAAAATAAAAAGTATTATTCATTTAACTTCTATCTAAAATTCAAACTTGGATGGATAAGTAATGATTTTAAATTCATCTATCTTAAAAACTGATAAGAGATAATTTGACAATGTATTATCGGTTAAGGATACAATTCATATCCTACTAAATATACATAAATATTCGATTGAGTCATATAAAGAATGGATTTATGGAAATTTAAATTCGTCGGACTCTTCTAAACTTTCTTTTCTCTAATTTAGTTATTGGAGGATTTTTAATAATTTTAACAAAATATTTGGAAATAAGCTAATAATGTTATATTCAAATTTGAAATTTGAAATCAGAATATTCAACTTTTTATAATTAACCTGTTATTATAAAATAAAATCAGAAATTTGAAATTTGAAGTCAGAATATTCAAATTTGGGATTGAAATCTGAAATCAAAATATTTTAAAAATACAAAGTGGCTCTTTTTTTAACCTTAGTAAGGTCGGACATAATTTTTTTTTAATGAATTACATGTTTTATTTCTTTATTTAACATAAAAATATATACTCTCCCAAGTATCAATCATCAAATTTTAATCCCAGCTTGCAAAAAGATGAATTCATTTGAATATATTACTCGGATATAAAAAAATAAATAAGTTCAGGTGTTTAACTATATTGTTACATTAGTTGTGAATCTTGCGGAGTCAATGAGTCGGTCATTCAAACTTCACAAACATGATTTATATTTAATATAGAGTCCCAATTCAAGCTTTAATTCTTTCCCTTAATCAAGAATTATAACTATGTTAATAACAACATGTTCATGCTTCCTAAGGAAGTGATCATGACATGGTTTATAATATTTCTGACAAGATGAGATTATCAGGAGGTTTAAAAGTATATAAACTCATCCATCTCACATCCAGTTCCTCACGGGGTTCCTTAGCAACTGAACATAGCCGTTTAGGCATTAATGCAAATACTTGGGGTGCATTTCACTAAAATTTGCATTGACCAAACAAAAAGAAAGCCTCATGATTTGACACTCTTTCCCATCCGACTCACAGATAAATCAATCCAATGAATCAAAAGGGGGAGATTATGACGCTGCCATTCAAATTAAAAGTGAAGGAAGACTTTGAATTTGTTATTGACTTATTGTTCAATGAATTAAAGAGTGAGCAGTGTGAGTATGGTGTTTTTATAAATCGGTTCGTGTATCATGAGAGTGGAGATCGTGGAGAAGATTAATCCGAATGCGTACCGATTGAAGCTTCCGAGTCACATTCGTACAGCAGATGTCTTCAACGTGAAGCACTTGATTCCGTTTTATTTGCAATTTAAAATAAAAATTCCCTCTTAATTAGAAGTTGATTGATTTAATCAGTTTTGAAATTTTGAAAACTAATGGTTACCTAAATTTAAGCACAATTTTTGAATAATTCAAATTCTTTAGGTGATAATTGTGGAGATATAATTATTAGTAATTTTCAAAATTTAAAATAATTAGTAACTTTTGAAATTAAAAATAGATACCAGACTAAATTTCAATTTAACCATAAATTTCAATTTAAAATAATTAGTAATTTTCAAAATTTAAAAGACATGCCAGAATAAATTTCAATTTAACCATAAATTTCGTATACAGTTTCTAGAAATCAATAAAAATTCGAAATTTAAAATAATTAGTAATTTTCGAAAATTTAAAATAATTAGTAATTTTCGAAATTTAAAAGAGATGCCAAAATAAATTACAATTTAACCATAAATTTCGTATACAGTTTCTAGAAATCAATAGAAAATCGAATTATTTGAAAATAAAAAGTATTAGACATGCCAGAATAAATTTCAATTTAACCATAAATTTCGTATACAGTTTCTAGAAATCAATAGAAATTTGAAATTTAAAATAATTAGTAATTTTCAAAAATTTAAAATAATTAGTAATTTTCGAAAATTAAAAGAGATGCCAGAATAAATTACAATTTAACCATAAATTTCGTATACAGTTTCTAGAAATCAATAGAAAATCGAATTATTTGAAAATAAAAAGTATTATTCATTTAACTTCTATCTAAAATTCAAACTTGGATGGATAAGTGATAATTTTAAATTCATCTAACTTAAAAACTGATAAGAGATAATTTGACAATGTATTATTGGTTAAGGATACAATTCATATCCTACTAAATATACATAAATATTCTATTGAGTCATATAAAGAATGGATTTATGGAAATTTAAATTCTTCGGACTCTTCTAAACTTTCTTTTCTCTAATTTAGTTATTGGAGGATTTTTAATAATTTTAACAAAATATTTGGAAATAAGCTAATAATGTTATATTCAAATTTGAAATTTGAAATCAGAATATTCAACTTTTTATAATTAACCTGTTATTATAAAATAAAATCAGAAATTTGAAATTTGAAGTCAGAATATTCAAATTTGGGATTGAAATCTGAAATCAAAATATTTTAAAAATACAAAGTGGCTCTTTTTTTAACCTTAGTAAGGTCGGACATAATTTTTTTTAATGAATTACATGTTTTATTTCTTTATTTAACATAAAAATATATACTCTCCCAAGTATCAATCATCAAATTTTAATCCCAGCTTGCAAAAAGATGAATTCATTTGAATATATTACTCAGATATAAAAAAATAAATAAGTCCAGGTGTTTAACTATATTGTTACATTAGTTGCGATCCTTGCGGAGTCAATGAGTCGGTCATTCAAACTTCACAAACATGATTTATATTTAATATAGAGTCCCAATTCAAGCTTTAATTATTTCCCTTAATCAAGAATTATAACTATGTTAATAACAACATGTTCATGCTTCCTAAGGAAGTGATCATGACATGGTTTATAGTGTTTCTGACAAGATGAGATTATCAGGAGGTTTAAAAGTATATAAACTCATCCATCTCACGTCCAGTTCCTCACGGGGTTCCTTAGCAACTGAACATAGCCGTTTAGGCATTAATTCAAATACTTGGGGTGCATTTCACTAAAATTTGCATTGACCGAACAAAAAGAAAGCCTCATGATTTGACACTCTTCCCCATCCGACTCACAGATAAATCAATCCAATGAATCAAAAGGGGGAGATTATGACGCTGCCATTCAAATTAAAAGTGAGGAAGACTTTGAATTTGTTATTGACTTATTGTTCAATGAATTAAAGAGTGAGCAGTGTGAGTATGGTGTGTTTATAAATCGGTTCGTGTATCATGAGAGTGGAGATCGTGGAGAAGATTAATCCAAATGCGTACCGATTGAAGCTTCCGAGTCACATTCGTACAGCAGATGTCTTCAACGTGAAGCACTTGATTCCGTTTTATTTGCAATTTAAAATAAAAATTCCCTCTTAATTAGAAGTTGATTGATTTAATCAGTTTTGAAATTTTGAAAACTAATGGTTACCTAAATTTAAGCACAATTTTTGAATAATTCAAATTCTTTAGGTGATAATTGTGGAGATATAATTATTAGTAATTTTCAAAATTTAAAATAATTAGTAACTTTTGAAATTAAAAATAGATACCAGACTAAATTTCAATTTAACCATAAATTTCAATTTAAAATAATTATTAATTTTCAAAATTTAAAAGACATGCCAGAATAAATTTCAATTTAACCATAAATTTCGTATACAGTTTCTAGAAATCAATAGAAATTCGAAATTTAAAATAATTTGTAATTTTCGAAATTTAAAAGAGATGCCAAAATAAATTACAATTTAACCATAAATTTCGTATACAGTTTCTAGAAATCAATAGAAAATCGAATTATTTGAAAATAAAAAGTATTAGACATGCCAGAATAAATTTCAATTTAACCATAAATTTCGTATACAGTTTCTAGAAATCAATAGAAATTTGAAATTTAAAATAATTAGTAATTTTCAAAAATTTAAAATAATTAGTAATTTTCGAAAATTAGAAGAGATGCCAGAATAAATTACAATTTAACCATAAATTTCGTATACAGTTTCTAGAAATCAATAGAAAATCGAATTATTTGAAAATAAAAAGTATTATTCATTTAACTTCTATCTAAAATTCAAATTTGGATGAATAAGTGATGATTTTAAATTCATCTATCTTAAAAACTGATAAGAGATAATTTGACAATGTATTATCGGTTAAGGATACAATTCATATCCTACTAAATATACATAAATATTCGATTGAGTCATATAAAGAATGGATTTATGGAAATTTAAATTCGTCGGACTCTTCTAAACTTTCTTTTCTCTAATTTAGTTATTGGAGGATTTTTAATAATTTTAACAAAATATTTGGAAATAAGCTAATAATGTTATATTCAAATTTGAAATTTGAAATCAGAATATTCAACTTTTTATAATTAACCTGTTATTATAAAATAAAATCAGAAATTTGAATTTTGAAGTCAGAATATTCAAATTTGGGATTGAAATCTGAAATCAAAATATTTTAAAAATACAAAGTGGCTCTTTTTTTAACCTTAGTAAGGTCGGACATAATTTTTTTTTAATGAATTACATATTTTATTTCTTTATTTAACATAAAAATATATACTCTCCCAAGTATCAACCATCAAATTTTAATCCCAGCTCGCAAAAAGATGAATTCATTTGAATATATTACTCAGATATAAAAAAAATAAATAAGTCCAGGTGTTTAACTATATTGTTACATTAGTTGCGATCCTTGCGAAGTCAATGAGTCGGTCATTCAAACTTCACAAACATGATTTATATTTAATATAGAGTCCCAATTCAAGCTTTAATTCTTTTCCTTAATCAAGAATTATAACTATGTTAATAACAACATGTTCATGCTTCCTAAGGAAGTGATCATGACATGGTTTATAGTGTTTCTGACAAGATGAGATTATCAGGAGGTTTAAAAGTATATAAACTCATCCATCTCACATCCAGTTCCTCACGGGGTTCCTTAGCAACTGAACATAGCCGTTTAGGCATTAATGCAAATACTTGGGGTGCATTTCACTAAAATTTGCATTGACCGAACAAAAAGAAAGCCTCATGATTTGACACTCTTCCCCATCCGACTCACAGATAAATCAATCCAATGAATCAAAAGGGGGAGATTATGACGCTGCCATTCAAATTAAAAGTGAGGAAGACTTTGAATTTGTTATTGACTTATTGTTCAATGAATTAAAGAGTGAGCAGTGTGAGATATGGTGTGTTTATAAATCGGTTCGTGTATCATGAGAGTGGATAAATATTTAGTTATATATATATATATATATATAGACAACCATAATTAATGTTACTTTAACAAAAATACTCTTAATTAAATATTCATTTTCAATGACAAGCAAACATTTATTACACATTGAATACCGGGATATGTTAGCAATTTTATACATTTTTATTATAAAAATAAAACAATTAACTAATTTAACTCCGTGAATCAAAACAATTCAGGCTTGATCCACATAAGCCCATTACAAAAAAATAACCCAATTCAATTCATGCTTGATCAACCTAGGCCCAAAAGAAGTGGGTGATCTAACAAAAATGTGGTCCAAAACATTTCTGATCTCCCAAACGCCCCTTAGCGCGAAATTGGATTACCAGCCCTCCTTAGCGCGGAATTGTATTATGAGGCCTAAGTTAATAAACCTATCTTCTCTCTCGCCGTCGTCGAACCTCCATCGCCGCCGGCAGCAGCCCCCAGGTAGCTCCCCCTTTCCATTTATAATCATATCACATTATATATATATATATATATATATATATATATATATATATATATATATATATATCTACACATCAAAATATCCACCTCAATAGCTGTTAATTCTAACTATGCAATCAGATTGGCAGCTCTCAATTGGATGATATGTATACTAATTTAAGGCCTTCACATTGCTAATGTACAAACTTCTTGGTAACAATTGCCTAATATATCGTTCTCATATCTCAACTTAAGTGAAAACTGGTCTTATTGATAAAGCTCTCCAAGTGTTCGACGTAATGACTCAATGAACAAAGCATTTGTTAAAAAGCAAAATCAACAAAAAAGTGGATATATAACGGTGTATGTACATATTTTATGTCTAGGTTCTCTGGGAAGTGCTAGCTTTAAAATGTACTCCCTCCATGCTTAATTGAATATTCAAATTTCATATTAAAATGACAATTTTGATCAGTAAGTGTGGCAGTAGCTGTTTTGAAAGGGATATACAAAGGAGTTGGTGAATTGATCATTTATATGTATATAGGGAGGGAGGGAGGGATGGAGGGAAACAGTGTAGCTTGGCTGATAGGTTGGCAAATGAGGCACATATTCATAAAGGGAAAGTGACTTATTGTGGTATTCAAAGGCTAGCCTTTCAAATTTGTAATGGTAGTTGGAGGTTAAGGCTCCATTTCACTCTTTTAAAAATTTACCTATTATTTTGTTAATAAAAAGCCCTCAAGGCACCTTTTTCTAAAAAAAAATTAGTTTTTTTTTTAATATTTAAATAATTTTTTTTTGTAATGTCTAAATTGTCCGGGTATTTTTTAAGTGATATTCATATTTCAAAAGTAGTTTTTGGTAAATGGCCCTTCAATATTTCACATCACCTCAAAAGATCATTAATGACATTTCACATCAAATATTTTTTGATATGTTACATAGTAGTGTATATATATATTAAAGTTGGTAAAAAGAGATATAGTGATTTCATGTGGATAATTTTTTGTTAAAACTCTCATTTGTAAAGCCACATCACTATAGACATAAAATATGTACATACAACCTCTATATAGATTAAATTATAAGAATGCATGATTTTATATTTATTTTTTTACTATCATTTTAAATGAATTTATTTTTATTTTTAGTGGACTTATCATCGGGTAGTCATTTGATTTCAGCGAGTAATCATCAAAGTTGTATTACGGCTCAAGGTAATATGCTATTGAATTTTGTCAATTTTGAAGTATTTTCATTATAAAGACAAATTCTAAAAAAAAAAATTGTTTATATATATCTAATGTGATTTTTTTATATAAATTTGTTAATTAATTTAGATCTAAGATAATAATACTTGATATACAGGTATTGGTGTGAACCATACAAATGAAAATCTTACTCATAATTCAAGTCACGACCGTGGATCTATATGTATGATTTTTTTGTTAATTTACAATATTTTTCCTATTTTATTTTTATTTTTAATTTCTTAATAATCTTTTATTAAAGAATAATTATTTTTCTTATTCAGCTAAATTTACGAGCATAGCATCAAGTGTAGATAACACTTTTCACGGCACGCTCCTTGAGCCAAAAAAAATTGGACGACCGAGAAAAACTATTTCTTCTTCTTTGGATTCTATTACGACAAATTTGTTAAAAGACGGTGAGAAAAGAAAAATCGGGAGACCAAGAAAGGTAGCTGCTTCTATTTTGGAATCTCCAAAGATAAATTTGGATGTTGATGGATTCAGTTCTGCAATTGAAGTTGAATTAATGAAAAATAGTCCTATATCTGATAAGTTATATGTTTGATTTATTAGTCAACTATATATTTTAAAGAGCTAAAATAAATATATTAATCGTTCTCAACATTCTTTTGACATTGTAGGAATAGATAATGTAAAGTAGCAAATAATACAACATTATTATCTCCTACTGTGAATTTAGGTAATGATTTTTTTTAATTGTTCAACATTCGAAATTTTAAATAAAACTATTTATTATTACAAATTATTATTCAATAGTTTATGATAAAATATTTCATTAATACTAAGTCATATATTCCATTTGTATACAGAATCCGCGTTAATAAATAATTCTCGCATGCATACGACAACAAGTGAGTCGTTAATAAATCAGAAGGGAAAATCCAAGAAAGCGCGCGTCGGTAGAAAGCAAAAAGATTCGGACGAACAATATAATACAAGTGTTTATTATTATTTTTTTCTCAAGTATATATTATATTATTATTTTCTCTGTATAGCCAATGAATTACTAACATAATTTAAATATTTATCAATATATTGTAGTTTATGGGAATATAGGCGATCCGGAGTACGAATGTGCGAAATGTGGTGCGATGTTCTGGTATGATGAAAGGTTAAAAAGTACGCAAGCATCAACACATCCTAAATTTTCATTATGCTGCATGAATGGAAAAGCTCAGATTGACCCATTAGTGCAGCCACCTAAGTTATTGAGTGATCTCTTAGAGAACAAGCATGAAAAGAGTAAAAATTATAAAGACAATATTCGAGCGTACAATTCTATGTTCACATTCACTTCAATGACTGGTGCAGTTGACCATGGCATAAAAAATGGTCGTGGTCCTTATTCGTTTAAATTGAAAGGAAAGAATAATCATATGATAGGTTCTTTATTGCCTAATGACGGCCACCCCCCCCTCCCGTTTTTCTCAGCTTTATATCTATGACACGGATAATGAAGTTAAAAATAGATTAATGCTTTCAGGTACGTTTTTATTTAATTATTCGAGAATTATAATGTATATTACATACTCCCGCCGTCCAAGTAGTTACTTCACAGTTACTGTGCTCACGTAAATTAAGGAGAGAGTATTATATTAAAAGTGTTGTGAGTGTGAAATTAAAATAGGAGAGAGAATGAGTGGAGGAAATAGTAAATTATAATGGTGTTGTGAGTATTAAAATAATGTATGAGAGAGAATGAGTGGAGGGAATAGTAAAGATTCCTTTCCATTTTAGGAAAGAAACAAAGTGTGAAGTATGTAATTGGACGCCCAAAATAGAAAGTGTGAAGTATGTAACTGGACGGAGGGAGTATATTGTATGACTATCTTCTATTTATATGTCTGATTCTTTCACATAAGCAGGAAAGATAAAGATAAGCCTTCTCCATTCGATGAGTCAATTGTTGCTAATTTGAAAAATATAATAGATGTCCATAACCCTTATGCACAGACGTACAGAATGGCCAGAGCACATATTGGAATGAAGAAAGATATTAAATTGAGGCTTATAGGAAAGCGGGGTAGAGATGAAAAACCGTTTAATATGCCGACAACCTCAGAGGTCGCTGCTATAATTGAAGGTGATATTGATGATTCGGGTGATGTCAGGGACATTGTTATTGAAAAGCAGAATGGGGATCTGAAACATATTCATGAATTTGAAAAATCTTACCTTCCTCTACATTATCCTCTGTTATTTGTATACGGTGGAGATGGATATTTCACAGACATTCCGAGAAATAAACCTCCCGGGGCAAAGAGATCAAGTTTGTCAATAAAAGAGTTTTTATCTTTTCGACTTCAGGAGAGGATAAGAGATGGATCACAGCTTATGAGAAGCGGTCGGTTCTTTGCGGCAATTTATGGTTGATGCATATGTTATGATGGATACACAGAGGCTTCAATGGATACGTTATAATCGATCTACTCTTCGGATGGAAACTTATAAAAATCATCGGATGCATCGGTAAGGGAGATACCGCGAAGCATCCGGGAGACGAGTTATATTGCCATCCTCTTATACCGGGGGGCAGCGGTGGATGACTCAAAATTACCAGGATTCTCTCGCTATATGTAAATGGACTAGGTATCCATCACTTTTCATAACATTTACGTGTAATCCTAAATGGCCGGAGATTACGAGATTTTGTAAAAAATATGACATTAGGCCTGAGGATAGGCCTGATGTATTAAACAGGGTATTTAGAATGAAGCTTAATCAGATGATTGCATATTTCAAGGAAGGCAAAGTATTTGGCACCCCAAAAGCAAGTAAGTAAATCTTTAAATATTATTTGTTTTCCTCTTATTGTTTTGTCATTTATATTTTTTTTATTAGCATGTTCCTCTTATTTTGTTAATTGATTCATGTAGTTATATACACGGTGGAGTTTCAGAAAAGGGGCCTTCTGCATGCACATATTCTTCTCTTTCTTAACCGCCAGGATCAGGGTCATAATCCTGAAGATATTGACAAGTGGATTATTGCTGAGATTCCTGACAAAGAGAAATATCCTAGATTATACGAGGCAGTTGCTCAATATATATTGCATGGACCATGTGGTGCTGCTAATCCTAAATCTCCGTGTATGGATCACAACAGGTGCTCAAAGAAATTCCCTAAATCATTCAATGATCGCACTCGTGTAGACGAGAATGGGTATCATGTATATAGGCGAAGAGACATGGGTTTCATAATTGATAAGGGTGGAGTTGCTCTCGACAATTGTTCAGTTGTCCCATTCAATCCATATCTTTTGCTAAAGTACGAAGCTCACATAAATGTCGAGTACTGCAATCAGAGCAAGGCAATCAAGTATTTGTTCAAGTATATAAACAAGGGAACCGACAGGATATGCCTTGCAATCGAAAATGATGAGGTGAAAAGGCAAATTGATTGTCGATATGTCTCTGCATGTGAAGCTATGTGGAGGATTTTCGGATTCGACATACATTATCGGACCCCTCATGTTGAGCGCTTGGCTTTTCACTTGGAGGGTGACCATAGTATCCCCTTCAAGGACGGAGACTTTCTTCCTGATGTTTTGGATAAAGCGACAGTTAAAGAATCTCAATTTATGAAGTGGATGGAGTATAACAGTATTCATTCAGAGGCTCGAAAATATAAATACTGTGAATTTCCTCATCATTTCGTATGGGATAAAACTAAACGTGAATGGCATCCGAGGAAATATAAACGTTTTGCAGTGGGGCATATTTATCATGTTCCAATGAATTTCAGAGAATTGTATTACCTCAGGATAATGTTGAATCATGTAGCAGGTCCCATGGAATTCAAGGATTTGAGAACTGTAAATCGCGTTGTTCATCCCGATTTCAAATCTGCATGTTACGCTCTGGGATTATTAGATGATGACAAGGGATATGTTGATGGAATTATAGAAGCGAGTCATTGGAGGTTGCCCGATAGTCAGAGAAGACTATTTTCTATGTTGCTACTATCTAATAGTATGTCGAATCCGGGAGAGGTATGGGAGAAGACTTGGCACTTATTATCTGATGATATAGAGTACAAGTATCGGAGGATGCACGATAATCCGGGTATTCCGTCCCATGTTTACATATTTGTTTTACAATAAATATCAATTATGATTTTATTTCTACTTTACAGTTATACAATATGATTCTATATATTTATCTATATTAATATATTTATTTTGTTTTTTATAATTTCAGATTTGAAATTAATTAATGAACAGGTCCAGAATCTTGCTTTGGCGGAAATTGAGAAGTTGCTTGATCGAGAATTGCGGCGGTCTCCATAAATTTAAAGACATGCCTAAACCAGTGGGCAATGTCATTGGTGATGCGATAAATAAGCTCATTCTAGGTGAGACATCTTATGACATTGATGAGATGAAAGCTGAGCACTTCAGATTACATCCTCAGTTAACAGCTGAGCAAAAGAGTGTTTATGATAAGATTATATCGGTTGTTGATCGAGGAAACGGTGGTGTGTTTTTTCTCTATGGTTATGGTGGTACGGGAAAGACCTTCTTATGGAAAACACCTGTATTCTCGCATTAAGGAAGCAGGAGAGATATTGTTCTTCTGTTGCTTCCAAGTGGCATAGCTTCATTGCTCCTTCCGAAAGGTAGGACCGCGCATTCTAGGTTCGGTATCCCGATACGGGTAAACGAGAGCTCAACTTGGCAAAAGTAAACTAAAGTCGGGTACGGATGAGGCAAAGCACTTCTACGTAAAAACCAAACTAATTATATGGGACGAAGCTCCAATGGCTCATAAACATTGTTTTGAGGCTCTCGATCGTAGCCTCCGAGATATTATTCGTACACCCGAGGGGAGATATTCCAATAAACCATTTGGTGGTTTAGTTATTGTATTCGGTGGTGACTTCAGACAGATTTTACCTGTTGTTCCTAAAGGGAGTAGGCATGATATTATGCATGTTGCACTCTGTTCATCCAAATTATGGAATGACTGTGAGGTTCTCAGATTGACGCATAATATGAGATTGCAGGTAATTCTTAAATAGCCTTTATTCATCTACTTAAATATTTTTATTTCAATATAAGTAATTTGTATTTATTTAACTTAATGTAGGGTGATTCTACTTCTCATAATTCCGAAGAGATAAGAGATTTCGCTCAGTGGCTTTTGAGTGTCGGAGATGGGATTGCCGGTGGAGATAATGATGGGGAAATTGACATTAACCTTCCTGATGATATATTGATTCGTGAGGCTTCAGATCCTATTGCAAAAATAGTCGAATCTATATATCCTGACTTATTGCAAAATAAGGATGTCGAAGGATTCTTCCAGACTAGAGTTGTGCTTGCTCCAACAAATGAGATTGTCGATAACATAAATGATTATGTCATGTCACTCTTTTCGGAAGACGAAGTTGAATATATGAGTTCTGATGCCATTTGTAAGGATGAGGATGATGAAAATGGTGCTGAAGATATATTCTCACCTGAATTTCTAAACACTATCAAGTGTTCTGGATTGGCAAATCACATTATTAAAGTTTGAAGGTTGGGTGCATAGTAATGCTTTTGAGAAATCTTGATCAAATTTGTTGAATTGTGTAACAGCACCAGAATGATTGTCACTCAATTAGGTAAATACAATAATTTTTTATTTTTTATATACATATAATTTAATACTTAATTTTGTTACATATATGTAGGTAAGCACGTAGTCGAAGCCAAGATGCTTTCGGGAAAGAATGCTGGCATGAAGGTGCTTATTCCTAGAATGATAATGTCTCCTTCAGATGTGACAAAATTTCCGGTGAGATTCCAAAGAAGGCAATTTCCACTTGCCGTTTCTTTTGCTATGACAATCAACAAGAGTCAGGGACAATCTCTTTCCCATGTAGGACTATATCTTTCATGGCTTTGTTTTGATCACGGACAACTTTATGTAGCACTTTCGAGTAACCAGCAAGAGAGGACTTAAAGTTATTATTTGTGATTCGAGATGCTCAAACATATGACAAGACGCCGAATGTAGTCTACAAGGAAGTTTTCGGAGTACTACGAGAATTTATGTCGCACAATTTGTGGTTAAAAAAAAGTATTGCAATTTCTTATTATTTTCTTTATTTTTATTTTGTTTTTCTTTAAATATATATGAGATGGAAGAGATTATGTTGACACTTAGGCACACACTATTAAACTCACGCTATTGTAACCATATCTCTTCATCTTTCAAAGTTGTAACACTAAAATCTTAATAATGTTTTTTGGTTAGGCAGGGACCTAACCTCCCGTGATTTTGTGCCGGCGAGATAGTTGTCTCAAGGGTTTCCACGTTACATCATGTGTCAACATCTTTTTTCTGTATTAATTATACTCCTAATATCCGCTATATTGATTATCAATTTCGATTTATATTATTACTTAAAAATCAATTAAAACACATAAATAATTATTTACTTAATCAAAAAAAAAATTATTCACCGTCGGGTACCGACGGGTTACTGACTAGTATAATATATATAGCAAAACTATTTAGAGGCTCCAGAAAAGGCCACGTCAGCAACAATTTTCAACTCATTTTTATTCCAAGTAAGACTTGATTAAGGGCATTATTGTAATATTATTAGTTAAAGTTAATTTGCAATTTAAAATAAAAATTCCCTCTTAATTAGAAGTTGATTGATTTAATCAGTTTTAAAATTTTGAAAACTAATGGTTACCTAAATTTAAGCATAATTTTTGAATAATTCAAACTCTTTAGGTGATAATTGTGGAGATATAATTATTAGTAAATTTCAAAATTTAAAATAATTAGTAATTTTTGAAATTAAAAATAGATACCAGACTAAATTTCAATTTAACCATAAATTTCAATTTAAAATAATTAGTAATTTTCGAAATTTAAAAGACATGCCAGAATAAATTTCAATTTAACCATAAATTTTGTATATAGTTTCTAGAAATCAATAGAAATTCGAAATTTAAAATAATTAGTAATTTTCGAAAATTTAAAATAATTAGTAATTTTCAAAATTTAAAAGAGATGCCAGAATAAATTACAATTTAACCATAAATTTCGTATACAGTTTCTAGAAATCAATAGAAAATCGAATTATTTGAAAATAAAAAGTATTATTCATTTAACTTCTATCTAAAATTCAAACTTGGATGGATAAGTGATGATTTTAAATTCATCTATCTTAAAAACTGATAAGAGATAATTTGACAATGTATTATCGGTTAAGGATACAATTCATATCCTACTAAATATACATAAATATTCAAAATTATCCACTGTTGAAAATCGGTCCTGCTTTACTGCGCCAATATCATTGTGTCATCGGCGCATATTTTCTTTCCTCGCCATCGATTCAATCTTACGTGCGGTAGACTCATCCAATGTAATTTTCATATGTTTGTTGTGCTTCTAGGTTCATATGTGTGTTGTCCCTCTTTTATTTGTGTCATTCAAGAATGTATAAAACCAAGAAGGAGAGAATGAAAGTATAGAGTAGATTAGCAACAGGCCACTTATATGATTTGCATGCTTTAAACAATCCTCAGCCATCTCTAACTAAATTTCTGAATAATATAATTCAAAAAGCGAGTTTATCAGAACCCATGTTTTGTTAATATAAATCCACAGATAAAAAGAGACGTATGTACGACTATAAAGATTAGTTACCTCCCAGCAGAAACCAGCAAATCCAACCTTGGACATTCCTCTGCTTTTCAAGTCAGCCAATAGTGTTTTCGCGTCATCAAAACCGTTTTCCTACAAAGATAACAAATTTAAATTCATGTTGACTGAAAAAAATAATTTGCATCAGGTTTTGACTATGTAGAGAGTAAAGAGGTAGGTAATTACGGGAGTATGGTCTTTGAGCCAAGCATCTTTAGGCCTTTGTGTGTTGTTGGGGTCAAATGGTTCGCCACGAAAGAAGTCACGGGCCAAGGTGTAGTATCCTGCTGCTGCAACTTTATCGGCAATCAGCCTTCGTGATCAAAAGTCAATTATGTTAGCGTAGCATCATAATCATTTTCAGCAAAAATAAAACAGTTGACCATGTAATTGACCAAGAGAGGATCCTAGGGATGAAGTTGTTAGTTTGTCTTACCTCAGTTTTGGAACTTCAAATTATGCCCAACAGATAAAACCCTTATAATAGTTAGAACTTGACATTAAGTCTGGTTTTTTGTAAAAAAAGATGATGTTAAATCTGAATAATACTATCAAATACTGATTGCAGATTTTTTACCAAATTTGTCCCAAAATGAATTTGCCATTTTTATTTTATTTTTTTTGATGCAAAAAAACGTATTTATCCGGAGATAAGATTTAGTAGGCACTCCGCATTAGTCTTAGTCGGAGAACCATTTCACCCCAACAAACAATGAAGAAAATGCCTAAATCTTTGATCCCTAATCTGTATCCTTCCACTGATTCTCAAATAGTGACCTTAATCTTATACAAAAAAAATATATTCTAAACACGATAGTAGGGATTTAAGAGCTCCAAGAAATACCCACTTTGGGCAGGACCCTAATAAGCAGGAAAACCTTGGAGTACCCAATAAAGCACAAACCTGAAGGGAATTTCTAGCAGAAACTGCACTTTGGCGCTGTTGATACTGGATAAAAGCCCGAAAACCTGCAGAGTTTTGCACATGCAGAGTATATAAAGCAGCCCAGAAGAATATAAAGGTTTCTGCAAAATTTTCTGAAGGTGTTTATACATATTTTACAAATTAAATTTTGAAACCATTCTCAAAGAAAAATCAGGAACAGGGAACATACTGTGTTACACTTACACCTATATTGCATGTTAAAAAATAAAAGCAGCAAACATACTGGTCGAGAGAACATGTTCATATCAAGGAATGTGAGTGTTCAAAAGCAATGCTAAACCTTTCCTTTTAATACATAATAATAACAGTTCATAGTATGAAATAGAGAAGAGAGAGAGAGAGAGAGAGAGAGAGAGAGAGAGAGAGAGAGAGAGAGGGTGAGAGAATAAAAGGTGTAATTTATCAAATTTCACATACATTAGATTGCTAATTAATTTCCTGCCCATTGAATAAAGCTGCCAAAAACATAACCCAAAACTGCCACGAACCATCAAAATGATGCCAAAAACCAGCAAAAAATTGATTCCTTGCTGAAGAACAGCAAAGCAACCACCACACCACGAAAACAAACATCTACCTACCGAGAATAAAAGGTGTAATTTATCAAATTTCATATACATTAGATTGCTAATTAATTTCCTTTTTTCCCCAACCAAAGATATTCTTATGTTAAAAACAAATAAACTCTTAAGCAAACCTAAATCTGAGTTTCCATAATTTAGACATTCGAAATCAAATCAAACCCATATCTGGACTAAACACAAAATCGAACACAAAACTAGATCTGAATGTCAATGTCTAGATATAAATTAAAACATACATAATCGATCAAAAAAGCACAGATCTGTGTATTCTTATAGAGAGACGCACACAATAAAAAGAAGAGAAAGAGAAGGGCGAGAGACGAATACCTGAAATTTGAAGAAGACTTCAAATGATTTCAGTGATGGGTGGATGGCGGGGTGTTGATCCGAACCGACGGTGTCCATGGCATGAGAGATTTATAAGTTGTAACAAGAGAGAGAGAAATGGAAGGCGGTGTTACGAATATATGCGGTGACGAAGGATAGCAATGGTGGCGAAAGACGGCGATGGTGGTGGCGGTGGCGGTGGTGGACGGTTGTTGTGGCTCTGTTTGTTTTTTAGAGAGAGAGGCTCTTCCCTCTCTCTATAATATTGTCTTAGATTAAATGGAGTGTTAGCAAATATCCCATTCCACTATTTCATTTTTATGTTTTATATTTTTATTTTTATTTTTTGCAAAAGTTATATTTATACAATGTAAAATTTTGTCTTAAATTTTTTTAATAAATAAAATTTATAACTTATTTTTCTATATATTATACTCCCTCCGTTCCAGCTCAGTGGAGACCAAAAATTTGGGCATACCGATTAAGGAATAATGAAAGTGTTATGAGTAGGATATATTAAATAGGAGAGATGATGAGTGGGAGAAATAGTGATTTGATTGGTGTTGTGAGTGTAAAAATGGAGTAGATGGAGTTGGAGAGAGACTGAGTGGGGGGAAAAGTGAAGATTCCTTTTCATTTTAGATAGTCTCCACTGAGCTGGGACAAATCAAAAAGGAAATAAGTCTCCACTGAGCTGGGACGGAAGGAGTATATGATTTGTTATTTTATTTTTATTTATTTTTAGACTGTTGTTAAATTATTAACATTATCTAAATATATGTTCATTAATATTTGAGTTTTTTTAGATTATACAAATGTATAGATCATCTATGAAAAGAAAAACGCATCTTACTGATGTGGACAACGATTCCATTAATTTATCGCAACGATCTTCTCAACGATTACCATTGACGGATATTTCTAATGGTAATTTTATTATTTACTTTATTATTATTTTAGCATATCCATTAATATCATGTGTATAAAATTAAATTATAAGAATGCATGATTTTATATTTATTTTTTTACTATCATTTTAAATGAATTTATTTTTATTTTTAGTGGACTTATCATCGGGTAGTCATTTGATTTCACCGAGTAATCATCAAAGTTGTATTACGGCTCAAGGTAATATGTTATTGAATTTTGTCAATTTTGAAGTATTTTCATTATAAAGACAAATTCTAAAAAAGTTGTATATATATATATATATATATATATATATATATATATATATATATATATATATATATATATATATATATAATGTGATTTTTTTATATAAATTTGTTAATTAATTTAGATCTAAGATAATAATACTTGATATACAGGTATTGGTGTGAACCATACAAATGAAAATCTTACTCCTAATTCAAGTCACGACCGTGGATCTATATGTATGATTTTCTTTGTTAATTTACAATATTTTTCCTATTTTATTTTTATTTTTAATTTCTTAATAATCTTTTATTAAAGACTAATTATTTTTCTTATTCAGCTAAATTTACGAGCATAGCATCAAGTGTACATAACACTTTCCACGGCACGCTCCTTGAGCCAAAAAAAATTGGACGACCGAGAAAAACTATTTCTTCTTCTTTGGATTCTATTACGACAAATTTGTTAAAAGACGGTGAGAAAAGAAAAATCGGGAGACCAAGAAAGGTAGCTGCTTCTATTTTGGAATCTTCAAAGATAAATATGGATGTTGATGGATTCAGTTCTGCAATTGAAGTTGAATTAATGAAAAACAGTCCTATATCTGGTAAGTTATATGTTTGATTTATTAGTCAACTATATATTTTAAAGAGCTAAAATAAATATATTAATCGTTCTCAACATTCTTTTGACATTGTAGGAACAGATAATGTAACAGTAGCAAATAATACAATATTATTATCTCCTACTGTGAATTTAGGTAATAATTTTTTTTAATTGTTCAACATTCGATATTTTTAAATAAAACTATTTATTATTACAAATTATTATTCAATAGTTTATGATAAAATATTTCATTAATACTAAGTCATATATTCCATTTGTATACAAAATTCGCGTTAATAAATAATTCTCGCATGCATGCGACAACAAGTGAGTCGTTAATAAATCAGAAGGAAAAATCCAAGAAAGCACTCGTCGGTAGAAAGCAAAAAGATTCGGACGAACAATATAATACAGATGTTTATTATTATTTTTTTCTCAAGTATATATTATATTATTATTTTCTATGTATAGCCAATGAATTACTAACATAATTTAACTATTTATCAATATATTGTAGTTTATGGGAATATAGGCGATCCGGAGTACGAATGTGCGAAATGTGGTGCGATGTTCTGGTATGATGAAAGGTTAAAAAGTACGCAAGCATCAACACAGCCTAAATTTTCATTATGCTGCATGAATGGAAAAGTTCAGATTGACCCATTAGTGCAGCCACCTAAGTTATTGAGTGATCTCTTAGAGAACAAGCATGAAAAGAGTAAAAATTATAAAGACAATATTCGAGCGTACAATTCTATGTTCGCATTCACTTCAATGACTGGTGCAGTTGACCATGGCATAAACAATGATCGTGGTCCTTATTCGTTTAAATTAAAAGGAAAGAATAATCATATGATAGGTTCTTTATTGCCTAATGACGGCCACCCCCCTCCCGTTTTTCTCAGCTTTATATCTATGACACGGATAATGAAGCTAAAAATAGAATTAATGCTTTCAGGTACGTTTTTATATAATTATTCGAGAATTATAATGTATATTACATATATTGTATGACTATCTTCTATTTATATGTCTGATTCTTTCACACAAGCAGGAAAGATAAAGATAAGCCTTCTCCATTCGATGAGTCAATTGTTGCTGATTTGAAAAATATAATAGATGTGCATAACCCTTATGCACGTACGTACGTAATGGCCAGAGCACATATTGGAATGAAGAAAGATATTAAATTGAGGCTTATAGGAAAGCGGGGTAGAGATGAAAAACCGTTTAACATGTCGACAAATTTCGAGGTCGCCGCTATAATTGAAGGTGATATTGATGATTCGGGTGATGTCGGGGACATTGTTATTGAAAAGCGTAATGGGGATCGAAACATATTCATGAATTTGATAAATCTTACCTTCTTCTACATTATCCTCTGTTATTTGTATACTTGGGTGAAGATGGATATTTCACGTACATTCCGAGAAATAAACCTCCGGGGCAAGAGATCAAGTTTGTCAATAAAAGTGTTTTTATCTTTTCGACTTCAGGAGAGGATAAGAGAAGGATCACAAACTTATGAGAAGCTGGGTCGGTTGTCGCAAAGAATTTATGGTTGATGCATATGTTATGATGGATACACAGAGGCTTCAATGGATACGTTATAATTAGCCTACTCTTCGGATGGAAACTTATAAAAATCTGTCGAATGCATCGGTAAGGGGAGATACCGGTGAAGCATCTGGGAGACGAGTTATATTGCCATCCTCTTATACCGGCGGGCAGCGGTGGATGACTCAAAATTACCAGGATTCTCTCGCTATATGTAAATGGACTGGGTATCCGTCACTTTTCATAACATTTACGTGTAATCCTAAATGGCCGGAGATTACGAGATTCTGTAAAAAATATGGCATTAGGCCTGAGGATAGGCCTGATGTATTAAACAGGGTATTTAGAATGAAGCTTAATCAAATGATTGCAGATTTCAAGGAAGGCAAAGTATTTGGCACCCCAAAAGCAAGTAAGTAAATCTTTAAATATTATTTATTTTCCTCTTATTGTTTTGTCATTTATATTTTTTTATTAGCATGTTCCTCTTATTTTGTTAATTGATTCATGCAGTTATATACACGGTGGAGTTTCAGAAGAGGGGCCTTCTGCATGCTCATATTCTTCTCTTTCTTAACCACAAGGATCAGGGTCATAATCCTGAAGATATTGACAAGTGGATTATTGCTGAGATTCCTGCAAGGAGAAATATCCTAGATTATACGAGGCAGTTGCTGAACATATGTTGCATGGACCATGTGGTGCTGCTAATCCTAAATCTCTGTGTATGGATCACAACAGGTGCTCAAAGAATTTTCCTAAATCATTCAATGATCGCACTCGTGTAGACGAGAATGGGTATCATGTATATAGGCGAAGAGACACGGGTTTCATAATAGATAAGGGTGGAGTTGCTCTCGACAATTGTTCAGTTGTCCCATTCAATCCATATCTTTTGCTAAAGTACGAAGCTCACATAAATGTCGAGTACTGCAATCAGAGCAAGGCAATCAAGTATTTGTTCAAGTATATAAACAAGGGAACCGACAGGATATGCCTTGCAATCGAAAATGATGAGGTGAAAAGGCAAATTGATTGTCGATATGTCTCTGCGTGTGAAGCTATGTGGAGGATTTTCGGATTCGACATACATTATCGGACCCCTCCTGTTGAGCGCTTGGCTTTTCACTTGGAGGGTGACCATAGTATCCCCTTCAAGGACGGAGACTTTCTTCCTGATGTTTTGGATAAAGCGACAGTTAAAGAATCTCAATTTATGAAGTGGATGGAGTATAACGATTCATTCGTAGGCTCGGAAATATAAATACTGTGAATTTCCTCATCATTTCGTATGGGATAAAACTAAACGTGAATGGCGTCCGAGGAAAGATAAACGTTTTGCAGTGGGGCGTATTTATCATGTTACAATGAATTTCGGAGAATTGTATTACCTCAGGATAATGTTGAATCATGTAGCAGGTCCCATGGAATTCAAGGATTTGAGAACTGTAAATCGCGTTGTTCATCCCGATTTCATATCTGCATGTTACGCTCTGGGATTATTAGATGATGACAAGGAATATGTTGGTGAAATTATAGAAGCGAGTCATTGGAGGTTGACCGATAGTCTGAGAAGAATATTTTCTATGTTGCTACTATCTAATAGTATGGAATCCAGGAGAGGTATGGGAGAAGACTTGGCACTTATTATCTGATGATATAGAGTACAAGTATCGGAGGATGCACGATAATTCGGGTATTCCGTCCCATGTTTACATATTTGTTTTACAATAAATATCAATTATGATTTTATTTCTACTTTACAGTTATACAATATGATTCTATATATTTATCTATATTAATATATTTATTTTATTTTTTATAATTTCAGGTTTGAAATTAATTAATGAACAAAGTTCCGTAAATCTTGCTTTGGCGGAAATTGAGAAGTTAATGATCGAGAATTGCAAATAGCCTTCCATAAATTTAAAGACATGCCTAAACCGGTGGGCAATGTCATTGGTGATGCGATAAATAGGCTCATTCTAGATGAGACATCTTATGACATTGATGAGATGAAAGCCGAGCACTTCAGCATTACATCCTCGCCAATGCTCGAGCAAAAGAGTGTTTATGATAAGATTATGTTTTGTTGATCGAGGAAACGGTGATGTGTTTTTCCTCTATGGCTATGGTGGTACGAGAAAGACCTTCTTATGGAAAACAACGTGTTCTGCATTAAGGAGCAGGAGAGATATTGTTCTGCCTATTGCTTCCAGTGGCATAGCTTCATTGCTCCTTACGAAAAGTAGGACCGCGCATTCTAGGTTCGGTATCCCGATACAGTAAACGAGAGCTCAACTTGCAAGAAACTAAAGCTCGGGTACGGATGAGGCAAAGACTTCTACGTAAAACCAAACTAATTATATGGGACGAAGCTCCAATGGCTCATAAACATTGTTTTGAGGCTCTCGATCGTAGCCTCCGAGATATTATTCGTACACCCGAGGGGAGATATTCCAATAAACCATTTGGTGGTTTAGTTATTGTATTCGGTGGTGACTTCGCATGCATTTTACCTGTTGTTCCTAAAGGGAGTAGGCATGATATTGTGCATGCTGCACTCTGTTCATCCAAAATATGGAATGACTGTGAGGTTCTCAGATTGACGCATAATATGAGATTGCAGGTAATTCTTAAATAGCCTTTATTCATCTACTTAAATATTTTTATTTCAATATAAGTAATTTGTATATATTTAACTTAATGTAGGGTGATTCTACTTCTCATAATTCCGAAGAGATAAGAGATTTCGCTCAGTGGCTCTTGAGTGTCGGAGATGGGATTGCCGGTGGAGATAATGACGGGGAAATTGACATTAACCTTCCTGATGATATATTGATTCGAGAGGCTTAAGATCCTATTGCAAAAATAGTCGAAAATATATATCCTGACTTATTGCAAAATAAGGATGTCGAAGGATTCTTCCAGACTAGAGATGTGCTTGCTCCAACAAATGAGATTGTCGATAACATAAATGATTATGTCATGTCACTCTTTCCGGGAGACGAAGTTGAATATATGAGTTCTGATGCCATTTGTAAGGATGAGGATGATGAAAATGGTGCTGAAGATATATTATCACCTGAATTTCTAAACACTATCAAGTGTTCTGGATTAGCAAATCACATTATTAAGCTAAAGGTTGGGTGCATAGTAATGCTTTTGAGAAATCTTGATCAAGCTGCTGAATTGTGTAACGGCACCAGAATGATTGTCACTCAATTAGGTAAATATAGTAATTTTTTATTTTTTATATACATATAATTTAATACTTAATTTTGCTACATATATGTAGGTAAGCACGTAGTCGAAGCCAAGATGCTTTCGGGAAAGAATGCTGGCATGAAGGTGCTTATTCCTAGAATGATAATGTCTCCGTCAGATGTGACAAAATTTCCGGTAAGATTCCAAAGAAGGCAATTTCCACTTGCCGTTTCTTTTGCTATGACAATCAACAAGAGTCAGGGACAATCTCTTTCCCATGTAGGACTATATCTTTCACAACCTCGTTTTCAGTCACGGACAACTTTATGTAGCATTTTCCAGAGTAACCAGTAAGAGAGGACTTAAAGTTATTATTTGTGATTCAGATGCTCAAACATATGACAAGACGCTGAATGTAGTCTACAAGGAAGTTTTCGACAGACTCTGAGAATTTATGTCGCACAATTTGTGGTTAAACAAAAGTATTGCAATTTCTTATTATTTTCTTTGTTTTTATTTTTTTTTCTTTTTTTTTTCCACTACTCACACATACACACACACACATGCACGCACAGAAGCGCCTAGGAGATAAATCCTAGGGAGAGAAAGCCTTCCCTCTAACTTCTAGGGGGATCGAACACATGACCTCCAGGTTGAAAGTCATGAGCTCAAGCCAGCAGGCCAAATCCCCATGTGCTGTTTTTCTTTAAATATATAGGAGATGGAAGAGATTATGTTGACACTTAGGCACACACTATTAAACTCACGCTATTGTAACCATATCTCTTCATCTTCCAAAGTTGTAACACTAAAATCTTAATAATGTTTTTTGGTTAGGCAGGGACCTAACCTCCCGTGGTTTTGTGCCGGCGAGATAGTTGTCTCAAGGGCTTTCCACGTTACATCATGTGTCAACATCTTTTACGTATTAATTATACTCCTAATATCCGCTACATTGATTATCAATTTCGATTTATATTGTTACTTAAAAATCAATTAAAACACATAAATAATTATTTACTTAATAAAAAAAAATTATTCACCGTCGGGTACCGACGGGTTACTGACTAGTACTTTTTTAATAACAAAAGTATTTTAGGACTTAGAAAGTACAGTATAAGAATATATGTATACAATTTTGAGGGGGTCATACTATCAAACTTGAGGTAGGTTAGTTGCAAAATTTAGGAGAGTAAATATATTTATTCTTAAAAAAATAAAAGGGCTAAAAGGCAATAAGTGAAAAGTTGAGGGGGTCGACCCCCTCTAGATCAAGAGCAGATCCGCCAGCGCAGTTCAAGTTCAAGAGAGGTCTAAACACAGTGAACCAACAGTTTCGAATCGGGTGCAACCAGTACCAAAAAGGGTCATAATTAGATGATTTTCTTTTACTTTTGTTTCTTAAACATTATCCACACAACATCTGAAACATCATAGCCAAGATTCATTGGTATTAAGATTCAACCTGGAGAACATCATCCACGCCGCACACAACATCACTGCAACAACAAGATACCTCACAGCCACGATTCCAAATCCATTCAAAACCAGAGAGTTTGCTCAAGAAGCCGGATGCTTAAGTTCAATACTCCGTTAAAAAAAAAAAAAAAAAAAAGACAAAAACTTGGGTGAGAACACATGACCCGTCTCATCCATGAGACGGGTCGGTTCCATACCCATCACCCGCCCAACAAAGCCAACCCACGCCTCCGCCCAAGTTTTTTGCATATGGGCGGTCGCCCAAGCTGGAATCAGCGGCCGTCCAAGCTGGAATCAGCCCACATTTGCCTTAGTCCAATCCTTCAGCCAACATAAAGTAATAGTTTGTATAAATTAAAGTAACTAGTTCATAGCCCGTCGAAATTCGACGGGAATAAAAAAGCTAATCAATTAAGAAAAACTGATGCAAAGCATTTGTAGAGATTGAGAATCTTAAAACTATTGTTGAGTTCGAGTCGAGACTACAATGAAAAAATATCGAGTCGAGTTTCCACGGGTCGAGTCGAGTTGCTATGAGAACTGCCGAGTTTGACTCAGGTATTTGGAATTGAGCTCGGCGGATTTCTGGGTTCGAATCGAAAATGCCATGTAGAGTTATGTGAGACCGAGTAGAATATGGTAAACCCGATTCGAGTCAGTTTACCGAGTGAATAACAATGAAAATATATCAGTTGTAATAAGAAGTAGAAAGGGCATAAATAGAGGAAGAACAACGATGCATGTCAGTACATTAGGAAGCCGTACGATCACTGTATGAGTGCAACACTGCAACATGAAAACATCTTGCCAACTGAGCATAAGGATTAAGGAAGATAGAATATATACAATGACCCATTCCTATGAATCAAGAATTCATTATGCAGAATGTATAAAGCTCAAAGCTTTATAATGTAAACAGAGTTACAAAACCAAAAAATTTCACCTACTGATCCACATCAAATTCAATTCATACAATTCAAAAGCAATTGATTTAGTACTGATTGAATAATAACATAGTTACAGAGTAACCAAACCAAAATCTGTAACAAAACCAAAGTCTTTCTCCTGCTGCTCCTTCTTTGCTTGTTTAAACTACAATTGCATCATGTCTGCACCTACACATAAAACAAACATAAAAAAATTAGGCTATAATCATTTAGGTTGCAGAACATTCATTCATAAACAATATTGCAATAACAAAAATGAAACAAACTTAAATTATACTCCCTCCGTCCCGGCGAAAGAGCCACAAAATTTGTCCGACACGCAAAATAAGAAATGTGATGTAGGAAAGAGAAAAAGTTTAAATGTTGTGAGTATGAAAAATTAAATAGGAGAGAGAATGAGTGGGAGGTGATGTAAGAAAGAGAATGTTGTGAGTGTAAAAGTAAAGTAGGAGAGAGAATGAGTGGAGAGAATAGTGATTTAAGGTTTCTTTTTTGGGAAAGTGGCTTTTTAAATGGGACGCCCAAAAAGGAAATAAATGGCTCTTTCGCTGGGACGGAGGGAGTATTTAAAGAATTACCTGGAATCAGAAGCATGCAAATAAGTGGTTTCAAGAAAAAATAAATTATTCTCTCAAACCCTATATCAAAATCATATGGTAGATGCTAGATGCTCTACTGTCCTTGTAAGTTATACTATAAGTCAACTTATTTCATATTATCCCACATGTTGACCAAATTAAAGACGACATTTTTGCTAAAAAAACTTGATGGGTAGTATGGAACAGAGTGTTGGACCAAACTGGGAATTGCCATTAGGAAGGAGGGACTCAAAAACTGCAAGTATCATCGGTTCAAACAGCAACATTCCAGCACCAAACTCCACCATCAAAAGCCTCCTGGCATCCTTCAAGCGCCAAGGCCTTAACGAAGTTGACCTTGTTGCGCTCTCATGTGAGTTTAATACTAAAAGAAGTATCTTTTGTCATGTTCATCTACTGGATTCTAATTCATTGCATTAAAAGACACACACATTGCCTAATTTTCATATCCCACAACTAAATAAATTAAGAATGAACAGATATATCCATTTCCAATGTTTCTAAACTAACACAACAAAATTCACAAAAAAAAAAAAACAATTAGAAAAACACAGAATTTCATTTTTAAGAAAACAAAAGGGGAAAAACTTGTTATGCAATAATGATACAATAAATAAACAACCGTATGCAAATCTTTAAACAAAAGAAAACCCATAATCAAGAAAGTGATAAATAATCACCTCTTCTATTGGAACAGAAGGAGTATGTAAAATACTTTCTTAAAATGGATATGTTACTTTTCAATTGGGACAACCCAAAAAGGAATAATCACCACTTCTATTGGAAAAGAAGGAGTATCATCTAATCATTGATTATTAAGGTGTGTGAAGATCAGGTAGCTAGCATGAAGAACAAATTTTCACCATTCATTGCCCAAAATGAAAAAATATCAGATTGCTTAATTACTTACATGGAATGCTGCTTATTAGTAGAGAAAACAATTTCAGGTTGCTTCATAATTCACATATAATGCTGTTTGCTAATAGAGAAAAAAAGTTATATTCAAGTACAAAGGGTCCTTCCTTTGGTTGGAACTAATAAATATTGTCATTTCACAAAGAAGCTAATTTGTGAATGCTATAGACACTAATATAGAATCTTGTTCTCTTATCTCAAGTATACTTCTCGTAGGTACAATCGACTATAATGAAATTATTGCCCTTTCATACTGTTAGTCCAAATGTTCACAGTTCACCACATTTTATGATTCTTGATTGCACACAGAAGTATCATAGACAAAAGCCATTATGATAATTGTACTATAGTACATCCGCTTTCACATTCAGTTTTTAGTCACATACATATGTCTAGACTCGTGTTCATATTCACAACATCTATTTTGATTGTCAATGGTAAGAAACTCTGTCGTTCAAATGTTCATATATACATAAATACCGATAATAACCACACTTTGCCATCACAACCGCATAATTAAAACATGGCAAACTTATAAGGAGATTTAGTTCAATAGAAAAGAAACTCATTTAGGGACAAATGGAGAAAGATTTAGCAGAGGAAATAAGAAGGCAACTATATACACATAAAACATACAGTACCCCACCCCTCACTAAACCATTAATAGTTCCCTTATGCATAACTACAAACCAAATGAAATAAGGAAGGGAAGGGAATACCTCAACAAAATCACCGATTGGGCGGAGGCGGTAGTCTCTCCATCATCAAACGCATCATCCGCATTTGCTCCTCCCCGAATGACCGAGCTTGCCCAAGTTCGTTGTCCATCTTCCCTTCCAATCTTTCTCTCCACATCTCGGTTAGTCTCAATCTCTCGCCTCCACTCTATTCTCGCAAATGCCCAAACTCTATCCTCAATCCTCTAACGTTCTCTTCAATACATTCTACTTGCCCCGCCAAGTAATATGCCGCCCGTAGCATCCATGTCGTGCATTTCCCTCTCACCTTCATCATCAACTCCATGGCCTATTTGTGGTCCTAACCTCGCTCGATTGAAGCCGGTGAGTGTGGACTTATCAATCTTCGTCCCCGGCTCAGATTACTTGATATCCCCTCGCATATTAAGCCCCGCCATCTCTCGCCAACTCCGTGATAAGAATAGGAAAGTTGTAGTTCGACCTTCCAATGTTGTTGGCCAATCTCGATGATCTCATGTCTCATAATCAATCCGGTGTTTATTCCGCTTCTCGAAACCACAACATGCATCAGTGCTGCCCTTCTCCAGCTAACATCCCCATAGTGTGATGAGGGCATAATCCGCTCACAAATAAATCGGTGTAAAATAGCTAACTCTTCACTAAGATACCTCGTCTTCATTATGTTTCCCTTGTTGTACCATGTAGGGTCAATGTTCACCCCAAGTGTGAGCGAGAATGCTGGGAGTTGAGCCAATATTCCCTCCTTTGTCTTCATCTCCCTTATCAAATTCTGATACGCACAATTCGCCTCCGACAAATTAGCCGGCATACCGTAATACCTATTGATCACCGTGCCGGTATACGGGACCTCAAACCCACGCACATTACAAGAATCGGGCGTATCACCTCTAGCACACACATCAGGCATAAAACTCCCGAACAATTCTACTCAAACCCCAAATGCCCGGGTTCGACGCAAGCATCTTCCATTTATAAAAAGAAAAAATATCCTTTAAATTACAACTTTCCCAATCGAATTCCCGTTCTATGTTGAATGCATTACCCATATGAGCATTAAAAACTTTTTCCGCTTTGTCGGAAACAAACCTATGTTGATCAAATTGGGGTTCTTCAACAACCGGGGGATTGGGAACATTTTTATCTCTACCACGTTTACCCATTAGACTAACCAAAAATAGCTTAGAAAAAGAAAAAAAATACCGGAACAGAGTCGCCGGATTGTGACCGAATTTCCCGTCGAATATCGCCGGAATTGGAGGGGATGAGCTGGAAAAGCAACCCTTGGACGTCACTACGTTCCCCACTACCTCTTCCTTCGAAAATCTCTCCAAAAAGAAAGCTTTCCACCCAAAAAATTATAACCTTTCAAAGCTTCGAATTTCTCCACCAATGCCGGAATTAATGGAGGATAAGTGTTGAAATTGGGGTTTGGAAGAAGTTTAGGGAGTGGGTATATGGATTTGGTGGTAGGGGGTGATGATTTCAAAGTTAATTTGAGGATTTATAGAGAAAGGGATGAAGGGAACCGTGGTTTTGGTAGAGAAAAGTTGGAAATCGCTTTGGTTCGTAATTTAGGGCTCGTAATTTAGACTCCAAACATTGAAATAACCTATCTACTGAGTATTGGGAGCGGACGCTCCCATTACCGGAGCGGACGCTCCCAATTCCAGAAATTTTGCATGGAATTGTCAAGATTGGGAGCAGGAGCTCCCATCAATTTGGAGCGTGCGCTCCATATGTCCGTAAACCTGTGAGATCATGTTGAAAGCAAATTTGGGAGCAATTGCTCTCCTAATTTTTGGAGCCGTTGCTCCTGGCTTCGTAGAGGGTTTTTTGTTTTTTATAGTATATTCACTATGTAACCACCTCCGTTCCAAGATAACATTTTTAGTGCTCAATTTGGTTATTACATTGCATGATTGTTCAATTACAATAAAAAAAGTACTAAATTAAAAAATCTAGGATAGAATGTAACTTACATTTTTGTATTAAACCTCAAAGAAACAAGAATGAGAAAATAAATTGTATCACATTACGTGCTCCATCACACCTCAAAGAAGCATTGAATGAGAAAATAAACCGTATCACATTAACTTAAGTCGAAATCGAAATATGAAGATCGTAAGAGGAAAGTTAACTAAATATAATATCAAAGTTTATTACTCCGAGGAACCACATGCAATGTCGTATAAATCAACCATAAGTATTTAATGTGTTTATTTATCCCGCAATATTAAACATCAAAAACGAAGCAAGCTTATAAATATAATCGTAGTTTTAAATACAAATGACATCTATAAGTTAGCACATCAAGATTGTTCAAACTTGAATAGGATTCCCAATCCAATAACCACAACAACAATGTATCATTATTCCTAAAATAAATTAGTTTTCAAAATTGTAATACTATAACTGTACCTAAATGAATTAATGAAACGGTTGAATGTCGAAATTTTTGATTACCTCATAATTTGTGAAAAACTTCTTTATAAACCACGTTAGTAGTAAACTCGCCGTTTCACCATCCTTTGCACAAATCAAAACTTTAAGCCCATTTTTGCTTGTAACCCTCGAGATTGCCACATACAACCGCCCGTGATCGAATATGTGTCGAGGAAGGTAAAGCCCAACATTTGAAAGTGACTGTCCCCGACTTCTTATTTATAGTCATAGCGAAGCAAACATTTAATGGGAACCGCCACGTTGGAATTTAACAGGAATTTTGTCATATCTCGACGGCTCAACATCATTCCTGGGCACAAACACCTTCATTCCTTTATTCTTTCCCGAAAGCATTCTAGCTTCAACTATATGTTTTCCTGCATTTGTAACGATCATTCTCGTTCCGTTGCATACTCAAGCTTAATCAATGTTTCGAGTAGCATCACTATACACCCAACCTTCAAAACGTATGGAATGGTTCGGCAATCCGGAGCATTTAATCGTATTAAGAAATTCAATGTAAAAAACATCCTCGTGGCCAGCAATATCTCCGTCCTCCTTTGCCGATGCTATCGAACTCATATACAACACCTCATCACCGGCAACATCGACATCACATAATCATTGATAGTATCTACTATCTCATTAGTTGGTGCCAAAATTGCTCTATCCTCGAAAAATCCATCAATGCGCATATTGTGTAATATGTTAGGATACGTGTTTTCAACGATGGTTGCAATAGGATCAGCTTGTATTTCTTATCAAAAATATCATCGTAACTTAATGTCAACTTCCCCATCATTTTCTTTCACCGCAATCCCCATCTCCTACACGTAATATCCATTCAAAGCAAAATTTTTGATCTCTAGAACATCCGAAGAAGAAGAGGAACTTACCTACATTTATGCAATGAATGAGAAAAATATTTAGTTTCTCGCAACAGTGGAAATGTAACATGTAAAGAGTTTTAAATTAGATAATTTACTCCGCAATCTCATATTTTTTGTCAATTTTAGGACCTCACATGAATTCCAAAGTTTAGATGAACTGATAGCAAAGATGTACAATATCATGTCGGCTTCCTTTAGGCACAACAGGCAATATTTGCCTCGAAATCACCTCCAAAAACAACAACTAATCCACCAAAGGGCTTATCGTGAGCAACGACCATAATGATTACGCATAATGTCCCTCAAGCTCCGGCCAAGCGCCAAAGTGCTTGTGGGCCATCGGAGCCTCATCCCAAATTATCGCCTTCGTTTTCTTAGAGACCACACAAATCGAACTCGGCTTAATCTTGCTACAGTTGAGCTTTCATCGACTTGTATTGGTATGCCAACTGAATGAGCAAATTCTACCCCTCGGAAGTAGCAACGGTTATCCCGCTAGAAGCCACCGGAAGAACTATATCCCTCCTACTTCGCAATGCCGAGCACAATGTCTTCCATATGAAAGTCTTACCCGTGCCACCATACCCATACAAAAAGAAAACTCCACCATCACCTCTATCAATAGCCGTCATGATCTTATCATAAACCATCCTTTGTTCTTCACCAAAGATTTATGTAATCTAGAGTGCTCACCTTCATCTCATCGACATCATAAGACATTTCATCCAATATTAGCATATTCTCCGCATCGAAATTACAGAATTGCTTGGTTGAGGCATATCTTTAAAATATTGTAGACCGCCGCAATTGGCCGCCAATAACTTATCAATCTCACAATGCACAATTTTTAACTTGCTCTTCACTCGAGTGTCAAACCTATGTATAATGAAATAGATTAAAATTAAAACAAAAATGATTAAAAAAATGATTAATTAAATACTCCCTCCATCCCAATGTAAATAAAAATTTGAGAAAAATTGATAAAACTTTAACAACTAATGTAAATACAATATAATACCTCAATAACAAAATAGAAAGTAGAATTCTTACTTTATGGTGGTTTTTTCATGATGAATTTGCTCTTGATCCGTTAACCGTTAGTCAAAGTTTGATAAAGTTTAACAAAAGTTTGCTTTCTTCTAGTACGGAGGGAGTATAATTGAAAAATTATACAAATGTAATAAAAGATTGACCAAGATTATAATTCAAAGTATGATTTAACATAATAAAGTATTTACCAGATTGTTAAAATTCTTTTGATGCTTGTAGTTGACATCGTCCACGTA
This sequence comes from Adenophora triphylla var. japonica, assembly GCA_022495995.1. Lineage (NCBI taxonomy): Eukaryota > Viridiplantae > Streptophyta > Magnoliopsida > Asterales > Campanulaceae > Adenophora > Adenophora triphylla. Next base: position 31,633 of record JAFEMH010001634.1, on the reverse strand, counting down.
ACTTGCCAAGTTTGATTCCAGACATCTTGTGGCCTCGACATACTATTAGATAAAAGAAGCATCGCGAAAAGTCTTCGTAGATAATCCGGTGACCCCCATTGGCTTGCTTCTTTTATTCCATCAACATACTCCTTATCATCATCTAACAATCCTAGTGCATAACACGCTTTTTGTAATCACCGTGCACTATATTATTTACGGTTCTCAAATCATCGTAACACGTAGCACCAAAGAATGTGATTTAACATCAGCCTTAAATAGTAGATATCACTCGAATTAATGGGGACATGATAAATTCGTCCAATTGATGTGCCTCTCTTTCTAGGACGCCATTCTCGCTTTGGCTTATCCCAAACATAATGTTTGCGGAAATTCGTGATACTTATCGTCGAGCCTCGGATTATCACGATTGATCTTCATCCATCTGTAAAAATTGCGATTGGGCAACGGTAGGCTTACCCACAACATCCGTAAGATAATCGCCATCTACGAATGGAATGGTTTGGTCTCCCTCTAAATGGAAAGATAAGCGCTCTACCGCGGGGTCCTGTAATGGATATCAAATGCAAATATTCTCCACATCGCTTCACATGCAGAGACATATCGACAATCGATATACCTTTTAATTTCATCATTCACTTCAAAACCTACCCCTATTCTGTCACTTCCTTTGCCGATATACTTGAATAAGTATTTTATTGATTTGCTTTGATTACGGTATTCCACGTTGATGTGAGCCGGTGACTTCAATAATGTGATGTGGATTATAAGGCACAATATACCTATTATCAAGGAAAACTCCGTTTTTCTACATTTGCCCCATTGTCTCTCCTCCGGTAAACATAATATCCATTCTCGTCAACGTAAGTGCCTTCATTAAAGCTTTTGGGGAAGTGCTTCGTGCATCTTTTGTTATCCATGCAAGGAGATTTTAGGTTAGCAACACCACAAGGACCACGCACCATATATTCTTTCACGGCCTCGTACAATTCCGGATCGGTTTCTTTATCGGGTATCTCAGCACTTATACACTTGTCGACATCCTCGGCGATTAATGCTTGGTCTTGACTTTTGAGAAAAAGAAGAATATGAGCATGGGGAAGACCTCGTTTTGAAACTCCACTTTGTGTAAACAAGCGTATAAAATAAATAATTATAATAATTAAAATTTTTGTAACAAAAAATAAAATATGTGGTTTAGTTATTATATATAGCATCGATCCTACTATAAAACAATTATATTAACAAACGATGTTCAACTACAACACATATATATTTTGAAAGAATTACTTACGCGCATTAAGTCGACCAAAAATTTTCTTTTCCTTCAAATCCTTTACCAATTCATCAAGCTTCATCTTGAAAACCCTACATAGAATATCGGCCCTATCTTCCGGTCTTCGCCCTCCTTCCGAACAAATCTTGTAATTTCGGCCACTTTGGATTGCGGGTAAACGTGATAAAGAGTGATGGATATCCTGTCCACCTGCAAATAGCTAACGCGTCTTGGAAATTCTCGAGTCATCCACCGTGGCCACCGGTGTATGATGACGGCAACACAACTCGTCGACCCGCAGACGATGGATCGCATCTCCTCTTGAAACCGCATCTGTAAGTTTCCTATAAGTTTCGACCCTAAGAGCGAGTTGATTATGCCGAATCCATCAAGCCTCTGTGTGTCCATCATTATATACGCATCAACCATAAACTGCTGCGGTAGTCTTCCACTTCTCATAAGTTGGTGTCCTTCTGCAGACCTCTCGCGTAGTCGGAATGATAAGAACTCTTTCAAAGAAAGATTGGGTCGCTTTGACATCGGAGGCATATTTCGAGGAATATCGTATAGAACCCATCTTCCCCAAAAACAAACAAACAATGGGTAATCAAGAGGAAGATAACATGGATTGAACTCGTGTATTTGTTTAAAGTCACCACACCGCTTTTCAACTATAATGTCTCTCACATCGGTGTATCTTGAATATCACCCTCGATAAGAGTGCCACTCGAGATGTTGTTGGCAAATTATACGTTCTTCCATCCTTAGATCGCTTTCCTATCGCCGAAGCTTTACCTCACTCGAAACTCTCAAAGAAATACGCTCTGAACTGCATTACGTAAATCTTAGCATACGGGTTGTTTTCATCAATCATTTTTCTTAAGTCCGATACAATCGAGTAGTCAAATTCCGAACTCCTCTCGTTTATCGTAAAATAAATTTCAAAGCAAGCAATATATAATTAGTCAATATAACAACACAAAATATATATATAAAGCACGAATATAAAAGGCTATCCAAAATAAATCATATGGATGCTTTAAAAATATTAGCATTACTATATAAGAATGAAGCAAAATCTTCAACCAAACATTGTTTGAAGTTAGAATTTGGATACATCTCGCATTTGCGACATTACATGGGCGAACCATCACAATGTCAAATTTTCTTTTCATGCATAATTACTTTTATGAGTCAAGTGCCAACGATTATGAATATAGTACATTTAAATGGTATTATTCTTGATATCAAAAGAGTTCAAATATAGTAATTTACTTGAAGAATCGTATCGATGGCATACTCATAATTGTATTGTCAACTAGCGTGAATAGTTGTAATAATTAAATAACAATAGAATATAAATTCATGAGAAAAAAAACGAGTTCATATTTATTGAGGGCATAATTTACCATTATATAAGAAGAACAAAAAATAAACAGTAAATCTTTAACTTCATGCTATATAAATGCAGACAATGTGTCTAAAATTTATGGTTGAAGGGAAAAGGAATGAAAAATTCATAGCCGAAAAATATAACAACAATTTAAGATAAGAAACAGAGTACTTCGCTTTTGAAATATATAGACAAATCACGGATGATAAAGTACATTATGAAGAAACATACCGACAAATTTGCCTTATTCTGTTATTAACTTCATTTTTCGGTGTCATAAATATAGAGTTGGGAGAATTGTGGAGGAGCTCCTTCATTGGGCAATAATGATCCGATTAGATGAACATTCGGCCTCCCAACTTAAATGCGTAAGGGCCTCTTTCCTTGATTTACGGTCTTATCAATTGTCCCACCCATTGATGTAAATGCGTACATCATGTTATAAGCACGTATGTTATCCATAAAATTTTTGCTTTTCGTGCGTTTTATCTAGAAGATCACGCAACAATCTCGGGGGCGGATGTTGCAAGAGTGGAAGTTGTACTTGCCCATGCATGCAACATAATGAGAATTTTGGATTTGTCGTTTGCTTGTTCTTTGGGGTCCTCTCTTCGTACCAAAATAAAGCATGGCAATGTTCGCATTCATATTTTGGATCTCCAATATCCCAATAACCTTGATATGTAAAATAATCTAAAATGTAAATGACCTTTATCTAAAGAAATAAGTATTAAATGTATTGTGTTTTATTATTTAGGTAAAATACTATTATGTGAAATCTTAACATCAACTAAAAATCGAAACCATACATGCTTGGTTGTGCAATCTCCTTAATTTTTTTCCTATTACATCGTGATGTTCGGAAATTATATTCATCGTTTGTTGCAAAATCATTTTGGGATTCTACCATTCCCGAATACATAACAAAAATTCAGTATATATGTTTTTCTATGATATGAATTATAAAATAATAAAATCGAAACATCAAGTAAAAAATTATATAAATAGTGAAAATAAGTGATTTATGTTTGATTTCAAGTACCTGTATCCAAGCGATTAGGTATGTTATTGCTCTCATTTACTTGATGTTGAATATTTGCATTTAAATCTTCAAAATTCAAATTTCTAATAAGCCGAGAGACCGCACTCGTTTACTCTTAATTGGCCTACTGTGTCTTCTTAGTTCAAGACTTGTTGGATTAGTCCCACAAGGAGTGTTAGCCGGAAAAAAGTGTAATGATAATGAGTAATGCTATACCTAATTTTATATATAAAGTATTAAAAAACATAATAAGTACGAACAACTTAAAAACTATTTAAAATAGATATATGTACCGTATCCATGCGAGTAGGTGAGACATTGCCGAAATTTAGTTGATGTTGAATTTCGTAATTATAGGGATCGGGATTCATGCGGATGTTGAGGGATTTCAATACTCCAACACTTTGGCTAATTGGCCTACCAAGCTTTCTTTTTTCCAAGTTTTTTTGGGCTAATACATGATGCACATCCTCATCAACCAAAGGATAATTGTTTTCAGCCTTGATGTCGATTCTCGAATTAGAGTGATCAATATCCAATCTTCTTTTAATAGATTGTAAACCCCTCAAATCTTTGACCAATCGGAATATCACGACTTATAAAAATCTATTGTTGGATTAGTAGCTATTGGTGTGGTAGATACTGATAGAACTAATAAAGATTAATGATGATTAGTTATGATAAAACATATTTTTAAAATATAAAATAATTGAAAATTGACATGAAATATTCTTACCATTTGTAAGATTATATGAAGGAAATATTGGTCGTATTAAATGGCTATCGGTATGTGTCATTAGTTGACTTTCACTCCGCGGATAAAAACAGTTCACATAGAGATTATATTTAAAAGCATTTAAACTTATTTACCAATTTCATATATAGGTGATAAAATGTAAAATGACATCTATATAGAAAACTTACGATTAGAAATGTCCGATAATGCCTCTCTTTGGGGCTCCAATGAGTTTATCGTATGCTTTTCCATCCCTTCACTTTTCTGTTGCTTTTGCTTTTTGCAACCGATTTGTTCATTTTGTTTCTAGAAACAACAGACAAATGATTGTTATAGATTATTTCATCATGGGTACTCTTTATCAATTCATAAACATTTTCTTATTTAAGGTATTGACATACATTATATAATCTAATGCAAGTATAAATTCAATAAATCAAAACCTTAAAAAGAATAAAAATTTAACTAATATTTATATTTTTAAATTTATGTTGACTATTAATAAAAAAATTACATACTTTAAAAACTAAATAATTTTACTAAAATGTATCATATACTACTTTTACTCAAATTTCGCAGTGTTAGTCATAATGCTCCTAAAATGGACGGAAATACCTTCCTTGGGCGACGAATCGCCCGATCCTCCGATGATGCCGATGCGAAGAAGATGGCGTTCAATCAAAAATCCATGGCGACGGCGACTGGCCGCTCCTCCGACGAATTGGCCGCTCCTCTAAATCGATTTCGCCGGATTGCCGCTTCAATTTGTAGGCGACGGCGTTGTTGATTGCGGAGGGAAGGTCCGCAATTATCCGAAAAGAAGGTAATTTCTTATGTAAATATAGGTTTAATTTTATGATGATTTGTTCCTCGCTCTTTCTACTTCATCTATCTATATCTAGGGTTTGATTTCGCAATCTTCTTCCAATTCCAATATGCTAGGAATTGTACGTAATCTAAATTTTTCTTTAATTTGTTATTGGTATCTCGCAATTTAAGTAATTTTTCTCTATTTCTCCGTTTTGATTATCGTATTTTTAATGTATTCATTTACTTGCTTTTATAGAAGTATGAAATCTTTGTTCATGTGTAATTAGTTTCAACAAAAAATATATAGCCGTTTATTAAAAAATTGTTTTTTTATTTGCATTTCCATTATTTCGATGTGTTTTTAATTTTGGGGTAAAGTAATTTACATGGTAGAATGATTTGTCATCCCCAAATGAATGTCCATACTTCAATGATTTTTAGATCTTACATTCAAAATTTAATATATATAAATGTTGAGAAAGAACATTCAAACAAATAAATGAATATTGTGGGAACTGTGATATTTCTTCTAACTTTTCCATTTTGCTAAACAAAAACAAAGATAATTTGAATAACTAACTAAGAATCCTCATGTCTAGCTCTATCTCGACCAACAAATATATGATCGTTGAAATATAAAATTGAAAACCATATTTTCAAATAAAAATTATGCAAAAAATACTATTCTTTCTAGCCACAATAGTTTAAACAGGAAAAAAAAAAACAAATAGTTTACTTCATAAATATAGATGATCGATCGAATACGATGCTAAACAACTCATGTTGCTTATTTATCCAATTTCTCTTGTTTAATTTGCTTAATTCCCTTCGTAACAGACAATTGTATTTCTTCATCATTGGAAGTAGAGTCTAACAAACGTTTTTGTGGAGTGATGGATGCTGAAGAACCTGTCACACACAGATTCCAAAGGCTTATCCTACATAATAAAAAAGTAAAATAACATTATCATAAAAGAAAACTATCAAAATGATAGTGAAATATAATGTTAAAAAGTAAATCTAATGATAGAAAGAAATTTACCTCATTATTGCAATCCAAGATGGTCACATTTTCAATTTCATTATTCATTTTGGAAGCAACCTCCTCAAGTTTAAAGAAATTAATGTTATGAATTTGAGCTTTTGTATATAGATAATGTGATATAGGTTATACTTACATTATCATTTATGAGTGATAAAACCGGGCGATGACATCCGTATCCTCTCGATAATTGCTTTAATGTGAAAGTTCTTTAATCTTGATCAGATCTAAAGTTCTTTGGTCAACATCAATCCCGAATAAGCATTGTCTTTCAAACATTTTTCGAAAAGATTCAGTAGTTGCCCTGTTGAACATTATGTTGTATGAACATTAATTTACATCGACACAAATTAGTACTCAATATTAATAACAAAAATAACAACAAATTAGCTACCTCGAGACATCGGCAAGAACTACGGGCTTATCGTGAGCAACGACCATAATGATTACGCATAATGTCCCTCAAGCTCCGATCAAGCGCCTCAAAGCAGTGCTTGTGGGCCACTCTGAGCCTCATCCCAAATTATCGCCTTCGTTTTCTTTAGGAGACCACACAAATCGAACCCGGCTTAATCTTTGCTACAAAGTTGAGCTTTCATCGACTTGTATTGGTATGCCAACTGAATGAGCAAACCTACCCCTCGGAAGTAGCAACGAAGCTATCCCGCTAGAAGCCACCTAAGAACTATATCCCTCCTACTTCGCAATGCCGAGCACAATGTCTTCCATATGAAAGTCTTACCCGTGCCACCATACCCATACAAAAAGAAAACTCCACCATCACCTCTATCAATAGCCGTCGCGATCTTATCATAAACCATCCTTTGTTCTTCGCCAAAGATTTATGTAATCTAGAGTGCTCAAATTTCATCTCATCGACATCATAAGACATTTCATCCAATATTAGCATATTCTCCGCATCGAAATTACGTAATTGCTTGGTTGAGGCATATCTTTAAAATATTGTAGACCGCCGCAATTCGCCGCTAATAACTTATCAATCTCACCAATGCACAATTTTTAACTTGCTCTTCACCGAGTGTCAAACCTATGTATAATGAAATAGATTAAAATTAAAACAAAAATGATTAATTAAATACTCCCTCCATCCCAACAGAAATAAAAATTTGAGAAAAATTGATAAAACTTTAACAACTAATGTAAATACAATATAATACCTCAATAACAAAATAGAAAGTAGAATTCTTACTTTGCGAGGTTTTTTCATGATGAATTTGTTCTTGATCCGTTAACCGTTAGTCAAAGTTTGATAAAGTTTAACAAAAAGTTTGCTTTCTTCTAGTATCTGGAGGGAGTATAATTGAAAATTATACAACAATAATAAAAGATTGACCAAGATTATAATTCAAAGTATGATTTAACATAATAAAGTATTTACCAGATTGTTAAAATTCTTTTGATGCTTGTAGTTGACATCGTCTCGACGTAACTTGCCAAGTTTGATTCCGTACATCTTGTGGCCTCGACATACTATTAGATAAAAGAAGCATCGCGAAAAGTCTTCGTAGATAATCCGGTGACCCCCATCGCTTGCTTCTTTTATTCCATCAACATACTCCTTATCATCATCTAACAATCCTAGCGCATAACACGCTTTTTGTAATCACCGTGCACTATATTATTTACAGCTTCTCAAATCATCGTAACATCGTAGCACCAAAGAATGTGATTTAACATCGCCCTTAAATAGTAGATATCACTCCGAATTAATGGGGACATGATAAATTCGTCCAATTGATGTGCCTCTCTTTCTAGGACGCCATTCTCGCTTTGGCTTATCCCAAACATAATGCCGTGGAAATTCGTGATACTTGTACCGCCGAGCCTCCGGATTATCACGATTGATCTTCATCCACCGTAAAATTGCGATTGGGCAACAAAGAGGCTTACCCACAACATCCGTAAGATAATCGCCATCTCCGAATGGAATGGTTTGGTCTCCCTCTAAATGGAAAGATAAGCGCTCTACCGCGGGGTCCCGTAATGGATATCAAATGCAAATATTCTCCACATCGCTTCACATGCAGACATATCGACAATCGATATACCTTTTAATTTCATCATTCACTTCAAAACCTACCCCTATTCGTCACTTCCTTTGCGCCGATATACTTGAATAAGTATTTTATTGATTTGCTTTGATTACGTATTCCACGTTGATGTGAGCCCTACTTCAATAATGTATGTGGATTATAAGGCACAATATACCTATTATCAAGGAAAACTCCGTTTTTTTCTACATTTGCCCCATCGTCTCTCCTCCGGTAAACATAATATCCATTCTCGTCAACGTAAGTGCCTTCATTAAAGCTTTGGGAAGTGCTTCGTGCATCTTTTGTTATCCATGCAAGGAGATTTTAGGTTAGCAACACCACAAGGACCATGCACCATATATTCTTTCACGGCCTCGTACAATTCCTGACGCTTTATCGGGTATCTCAAAGACTTATACACTTGTCGACATCCTCGCCGATTAATGCTTGGTCTTGACTTTTGAGAAAAAGAAGAATATGAGCATGGGGAAGACCTCGTTTTTGAAACTCCACCGTGTAAACAATCGTATAAAATAAATAATTATAATAATTAAAATTTTTGTAACAAAAAATAAAATATGTGGTTTAGTTATTATATATAGCATCGATCCTACTATAAAACAATTATATTAACAAACGATGTTCAACTACAACACATATATATTTTGAAAGAATTACTTACGCGCATTAGCCGACCAAAAATTTTCTTTTCCTTCAAATCCTTTACCAATTCATCAAGCTTCATCTTGAAAACCCTACATAGAATATCGCCTCTATCTTCCGGTCTTCGCCTCCTTCCGAACAAATCTTGTAATTTCTCGGCCACTTTGGATTGGGGTGTAAACGTGATAAAGAGTGATGGATATCCCGTCCACTCGCAAATAGCTAACGCGTCTTGGAAATTTCGAGTCATCCACCGCCGGCCACCTGTATGATGACGGCAACACAACTCGTCGACCCGCAGACGATGGATCGCATTCTCCTGAAACCGCATCTCGTAAGTTTCCCTATAAGTTTCGACCCTAAGAGCAGGTTGATTATGCCGAATCCACCGAAGCCTCTGTGTGTCCATCATTATATACGCATCAACCATAAACCGCCGCAGTAGTCTTCCACTTCTCATAAGTTGGTGTCCTTCTCCGTGCACTCCGCCGTAGTCAATGATAAGAACTCTTTCAAAGAAAGATTGGGTCGCTTTGACATTGGAGGCATATTTCGAGGAATATCTCGTATAGAACCCATCTTCCCCAAAAACAAACAAAGAATGGGTATCAAGAGGAAGATAACATGGATTGAACTCGTGTATTTGCTTAAAGTCACCACACCGCTTTCAACTATAATGTCTCTCACATCAAAGTGTGTATCTTGAATATCACCCTCGATAAGAGCCGCCACTTCGTATGTTGTTGGCAAATTATACGTTCTTCCATCCTTAGATCGCTTTCCTATCGCCGAAGCTTTACCTCACTCGAAACTCTCAAAGAAATACGCTCGCACTGCTCGTAGAATCTTAGCATACGGGTTGTTTTCATCAATCATTTTTCTTAAGTCCGATACAATCGAGTAGTCAAATTCCGAACTCCTCTCGTTTACATCGTAAAATAAATTTCAAAGCAAGCAATATATAATTAGTCAATATAACAACACAAAATATATATATAAAGCACGAATATAAAAGGCTATCCGTAAAATAAATCATATGGATGCTTTAAAAATATTAGCATTACTATATAAGAATGAAGCAAAATCTTCAACCAAACATTGTTTGAAGTTAGAATTTGGATACATCCGCATTTGCGTATTACATGGATCGAACCATCACAATGTCAAATTTTCTTTTCATGCATAATTACTTTTATGAGTCAAGTGCCAACGATTATGAATATAGTACATTTAAATGGTATTATTCTTGATATCAAAAGAGTTCAAATATAGTAATTTACTTGAAGAATCTCGTATCGATGGCATACTCATAATTGTATTGTCAACTAACCGTGAATAGTTGTAATAATTAAATAACAATAGAATATAAATTCATGAGAAAAAAACAGAGTTCATATTTATTGAGGGCATAATTTACCATTATATAAGAAGAACAAAAATAAACAGTAAATCTTTAACTTCATGCTATATAAAATGTACAATGTGTCTAAAATTTATGGTTGAAGGGAAAAGGAATGAAAAATTCATAGCCGTAAAATATAACAACAATTTAAGATTAGAAACAGAGTACTTCGTTTTGAAATATATAGACAAATCACTGATGATAAAGTACATTATGAAGAAACATACCCGATGCCTTTTATTCTCGTTATTAACTTCGTTTTCGTGTCATAAATATAGAGTTGGGAGAATTGTGGAGGAGCTCCTTCATCGGGCAATAATGATCCGATTAGATGAACATTCTCGACCTCCCAACTTAAATGCGTAAGTGGCCTCTTCCTTGATTTACGGCCTTATCAATTGTCCCACCCATTGATGTAAATGCGTACATCATGTTATAAGCACGTATGTTATCCATAAAATTTTTGCTTTTTTCGTGCGTTTTATCTAGAAGATCACGCAACAACTCAGCGTGATGTTGCAAGAGTGGAAGTTGTACTTGCCTACGCATGCAACATAATGAGAATTTTGGATTTGTCGCTTGCTTGTTCTTTTTCGGGGTCCTCTTCGTACCAAAATAAAGCATGGCAATGTTCGCATTCATATTTTGGATCTCCAATATCCCAATAACCTTGATATGTAAAATAATCTAAAATGTAAATGACCTTTATCTAAAGAAATAAGTATTAAATGTATTGTGTTTTATTATTTAGGTAAAATACTATTATGTGAAATCTTAACATCAACTAAAATCGAAACCATACCCGTGCTTGGTTGTGCAATCTCCTTAATTTTTTTTTCCTATTACATCGTGATGTTCGGAAATTATATTCATCGTTTGTTGCAAAATCATTTCCTGGGATTCTACCATTCCCGAATACATAACAAAATTCGTATATATGTTTTTCTATGATATGAATTATAAAATAATAAATCAAAACATCAAGTAAAAATTATATAAATAGTGAAAATAAGTGATTTATGTTTGATTTCAAGTACCGTATCCAAGCGATTAGGTATGTTATTGCTCTCATTTACTTGATGTTGAATATTTGCATTTAAATCTTCAAAATTCAAATTTCGCCGAGAGAGTGCAGACTCGCTTACTCTTAATTGGCCTACCAGGTCTTCTTAGTTCAAGACTTGTTGGATTAGTCCCACAAGGAGTGTTAGCTGGAAAAAAAAAAGTGTAATGATAATGAGTAATGCTATACCTAATTTTATATATAAAGTATTAAAAACATAATAAGTACGAACAACTTAAAAACTATTTAAAATAGATATATGTACCCGTATCCACGCGAGTAGGTGAGACATTGCCGAAATTTAGTTGATGTTGAATTTCGTAATTATAGGGATCTGATTCATGCAGATGTCGAGGGATTTCAATACTCCAACACTTTGGCTAATTGGCCTACCAAGCTTTCTTTTTCCAAGTTTTTTGGGCTAATACATGATGCACATCCTCATCAACCAAAGGATAATTGTTTTCAGCCTTGATGTCGATTCTCGTAATTAGAGTGATCAATATCCAATCTTCTTTAATAGATTGTAAACCCCCAAATCTTTGACCAACCTAATATCACGACTTATAAAATCTATTGTTGGATTAGTAGCTATTGGTGTGGTAGATACCGATAGAACTAATAAAGATTAATGATGATTAGTTATGATAAAACATATTTTAAAAATATAAAATAATTGAAAATTGACATGAAATATTCTTACCATTTGTAAGATTATATGAAGGAAATATTGGTCGTATTAAATGGCTATCGTATGTGTCATTAGTTGACTTTCACCTCGCGGATAAAAAACAGCTCACATAGAGATTATATTTAAAAAAGCATTTAAACTTATTTACCAATTTCATATATAGGTGATAAAATGTAAATGACATCTATATAGAAAACTTACGATTAGAAATGTCGACAATGCCTCTCTTTGGGGCTCCAATGAGTTTATCGTATGCTTTTCCATCCCTTCACTTTTCTCGTTGCTTTTGCTTTTTGCAAACCGATTTGTTCATTTTGTTTCTAGAAACAACAGACAAATGATTGTTATAGATTATTTCATCATGTGGTACCTTTATCAATTCATAAACATTTTCTTATTTAAGGTATTGACATACATTATATAATCTAATGCAAGTATAAATTCAATAAATCAAAACCTTAAAAAAGAATAAAAATTTAACTAATATTTATATTTTTAAATTTATGTTGACTATTAATAAAAAATTACATACTTTAAAAACTAAATAATTTTACTAAAATGTATCATATACTACTTTTACTCAAATTTCGCAGTGTTAGTCATAATGCTCCTAAAATGGACGGAAATACCTTCCTCGGGCGACGAATTGGCCGATCCTCCGATGATGCCGATGCGAAGAAGATGGCGTTCAATCAAAATCCATGGCGACGGCGAATTGGCCGCTCCTCCGACGAATTGGCCGCTCCTCTAAATCGATTTCGCCGGATTGCCGCTTCAATTTGTAGGCGACTGCGTTGTTGATTGCGGAGGGAAGGTCCGCAATTATCCGAAAAGAAGGTAATTTCTTATGTAAATATAGGTTTAATTTTATGATGATTTGTTCCTCGCTCTTTCTACTTCATCTATCTATATCTAGGGTTTGATTTCGCAATCTTCTTCCAATTCCAATATGCTAGAATTGTCTGTAATCTAAATTTTTCTTTAAGTTGTTATCGGGTATCTCGCAATTGAAGTAATTTTTCTCTATTTCTCCGTTTTGATTATCGTATTTTTAATGTATTCATTTACTTGCTTTTATAGAAGTATGGAATCTTTGTTCATGTGTAATTAGTTTCAACAAAAAAATATATAGCCGTTTATTAAAAAATTGTTTTTTTATTTGCATTTCCATTATTTCGATGTGTTTTTAATTTTGGGTAAAGTAATTTACATGGTAGAATGATTTGTCATCCCCAAATGAATGTCCATACTTCAATGATTTTTTAGATCTTACATTCAAAATTTAATATATATAAATGTTGAGAAAGAACATTCAAACAAATAAATGAATATTGTGGGAACCGTGATATTTCTTCTAACTTTTCCATTTTGCGAAACAAAACAAAGATAATTTGAATAACTAACTAAGAATCCTCATGTCTAGCTCTATCCGACCAACAAATATATGATCGTTGAAATATAAAATTGAAAACCATATTTTCAAATAAAAATTATGCAAAAATACTATTCTTTCTAGCCACAATAGTTTAAACAGGAAAAAAACAAATAGTTTACTTCATAAATATAGATGACTCGATCAATACGATGCTAAACAACTCATGTTGCTTATTTATCCAATTTCTCTTGTTTAATTTGCTTAATTCCCTTCGTAATGCATAATTGTATTTCTTCATCATTGGAAGTAGAGTCTAACAAACGTTTTTGTGGAGTGATGGATGTCAAGAACCGTCACACACGTATTCCAAAGGCTTATCCTACATAATAAAAAGTAAAATAACATTATCATAAAAAGAAAACTATCAAAATGATAGTGAAATATAATGTTAAAAAGTAAATCTAATGATAGAAAGAAATTTACCTCATTATTGCAATCCAAGATGGTCACATTTTCAATTTCATTATTCATTTTGGAAGCAACCTCCAAGTTTAAAGAAATTAATGTTATGAATTTGAGCTTTTGTATATAGATAATGTGATATAGGTTATACTTACATTATCATTTATGAGTGATAAAAACCGGGCGATGACATCTCGTATCCTCTCGATAATTGCTTTACCGTGAAAGTTCTTTTATCTTGATCAAGCATCTAAAGTTCTTTGGTCAACATCAATCCCGAATAAGCATTGTCTTTCAAACATTTTTCGAAAAGATTCGTAGTTGGCCCCGTTGAACATTATGTTGTATGAACATTAATTTACATCGACACAAATTAGTACTCAATATAATAACAAAATAACAACAAATTAGCTACCTCTCGAGACATCGGCAAGAACTACGGAGCAGACATCCCGAGCAAAGAAGATGCCGTCGCATCGAATAAAACAAAGTGTGTCTCAAAGCCTAGATCTATATCATTCATATCGCTGACCAAGATCCCGATTTTGAACCCGAAAATAATAGGTAGAAAATTATTTCGAATGAAGATAATGATTATAAATCTTTTTTATTTGTATATATATATATAATAAAAAATAAAATCCATCATTTACCTAGGGATAGCAATGCCAAGTGTTGTCTTGCATTTAGGACAGTACTTTATCGTTCTTTTCAAATCCTTTAGCACACTTTACATTGCTACACCCATCATAGTACCAAAGTGGCATGTGAATCCACATCCGATATGGTTGCCAATACTGAGTATATGCCAACCTAATAAAAATGATTATAGTAAAAACTATTAATGTTGATTCAATAATGTTTAAATGAGTATAACCTTTAAAAAAATTAAGAAAATTTATAATATACCTCTCGTACATGTGAGCAAATCAAAGAATCGCCTTTAGTTCTTTTTTTTTTCAACCACATCTCACTATTGGTACGACTACTATCATTAGTTGTAATAGTCAAAGAACGACTACACAATGAAGATCCAATTTCACGCCTGTAAAAGTGATATATGAAAATTAACATAACTATACAACTTTGTATAACAAATTCATATATTCTTATAAAGGTTTAGTGTTCATTTACTTGCTAAGATAATCGCTACTTGTGGAACGATGCATTAATATGCAATATTGAAGCATGCTTCATAGTACTAACTTTGGTTTTCCCTGTATAAACATTATAAAATTAACTCACATGATAATATGCCTTGAATCAGAAACATAATTGCAGTTTAAGTATATATACATAAAAGATACCTTGATATGTAGATAGCATTACAAACCGCAAAACCAAAATCACAGTGGCCTTCCTCGTTTTGTCCCCTATCGTCAATATACCGTTTTAACTTATCTCCAAATGATGCCCACGTAACGGCAAATAACTCATTTCCACCGTCAAAACAAAGAGAAAGTAATTATGTAATACAAATTAATTAGTCTAAAAATATATTAATTAACGTTTAAAGAATAAAATATTTGAAATACATACTCATTATCGATCACCGAACATCTAACTTTCGAGCATTAAACCTCCGGACAAACTCAAAATCTCTAAGAGGTAAAATAACCTCTCCAATCACATCTATCAAATATTCAAAGAAATGTAAGTAAAATTCATAGTAATATATTTTGTTTTACCTTTATAAATATAATTAATAATTAATATAAGCAGGAAAAAAAAATATGTGATTTGTAATTCTCACCGACTACAAAATCCAAATTCAAACTTCCAATTGTTTGAAAAGGCGTGAACTCGAAACCGTTATCTGGAATTTGAATAGACTTGTCGACTTCGTACACGTCGCCGCTAAACTCATACACGCTTTCCATTTGTGATTAAGTATCGCCTTTTGCAATGGTTGAACACAGCTTTCTTCGACACCAAACTTGGAAATCTTTAGCATTTTCCCTCTTGAAACTTATTTGTAAATTGGGAAGGCAATTTGCTAGTGGATCGTTGCTTGGATTTTAGATCCCCGTATAAAAAAATAAATATCATTAGTTAACTAATTAATTAATTAATGAAATATTAATAACATCTCGCAAAAAAAAAAAAATATGTGAGATATATTACCTCCCGATCAACCAATATAAGTTCGCTTGATTTTTTCCGTATTGTCCAATCAGCTCCCATCGACGTAATATGACATTAACGCTCGGATTGTTTAGTTTTTCTTGTCAATTGATTTGACGTAAATCATACTATTTGTAGCCATTACCTATGTTGTAAATCAATGAAATAAATAAGAATATTAATATGAAAGCAATTTAGTTAGAAAGTTTCAATGTTCAATCCCTCGATACGTGTTAGCATTCTATCGCATTTTTAGATTTTAGCCATCTATGTTGATAGGCTTAAAAACCCCATCCTTATACTCGAATCTTTTACGCAATTAAGGTTTCCTATATGTAATATCGGTTGTGCTTGTGTGTGAAAGATTTACGGGTTTAGATTTTGTTGGCATGTTAGTCTTTATTTGTGTTTAATCCGAGTTAAAAATATTTTCGTGCTCAAATGGCCACTTTTATTTTATTATTCTCGTACGCTTTTGGTCTATCATTTGAAAGAATTTGTCAAGGACATGATTTTTACATTTAATTGGACCGTAGCTTGATATCTTAGCCCCCGGGGTGAATGGATAGTGACACCGAGGGAAGAGTTTGAAAAACCCCGGCGAAAGAGAAGAATGAAGATATTGAGGTAATAAAATAAGAAAGTGCATGTTGACATCACGCATTAGTTGTTGCTCCAAATAAATAGTACTACCTGTCCCAAAATGAATGACCAAAATTTCAAATTTGCTCTCGGTCAAAAGCAAATTTGAAATTTTTTTGGTTAAAAGGGTTTTAACCCTTTTGATACAATATATGCAAATCATTTTAATGTGCGTTCATACCACAAAAATTAGCCTCTCCAAACATGTCTTGCCCAAACATTTTCCACTCAAGCTCTAGCGAGAAGAGATGGGTCAACCAAATCAATACAACCTTGTCCAAACACACCACCATTGAAATTCCTACTCCACCGCTTTGTGTCTTTCATGTCCCTCAAACCTTAACTATTTCTAAGCCCCAAGCTTATGTTACTCAAAGATGTTGGCATCGGACCGTATCATCATTTACTACGGAGCTACATAAGATGCAAAGGCACAAGCTTGACGTGGTTAAAAGGGTTTTAACCCTTTTTGATATCAAGAATAATAACCATCTTTTTGTTGTTTCGGGTTGAAAACTGTGTCAATATTGTGATATTGGTGATATGATTATGCTAATCAAACAATTTTGGTCATGTGTCCAAATAGGCGTGTTGACCGGTGTGATATTTGATGTCGAAGAAAGCTTGTTGAGCCATAACCAATTTGTCGTTCAACTTTAAATATCACTTTTGTTGTCATTTATTTCAGCTTTCTTATGAATGAAATGTTTCTTACTCCTACCAGGTTTACAGCTGGAAGTGACCCTAGGTGGTGCCGTACTTACCTTCTTGATACAATTGAAAGGTATGTTCCTATCTCGTGTGCATTTTTCTGGTTGTTGTATGATATTTATCTATAATGCTCAAAAGCTCTCTCCGCCCTTCCCGATACCTAACTACTTCTCTTTAGAATATGGAAGGAGCACCACATTTACAACTGGTAAATATCTTCACTTCACTGTTCTTGTAATCATGCTTCGTTTATAAATATTCTCGTATGTTCTTTCTTAAATTTGTGTTGATTGACTAATCGCATCAAGTTAAGCAAAGTTAAATGCCTATATAACATTTAAATTTACATGTAAACTATTTGCGTCAGTAAAGATTGACATCCAATTTTGATTTATTATTAAACCGGTCCGACGTCTTCGCCATGAGCCGCCGTTGAATGTCCTACTCCCATTGTATTTAATCGCTTGGTCAGATCCGAATATCTCCCAAACATTCACCGTGTTTTTTTTTCCTGAAAGGATATGGCGTATATTTTATGTTCCATTAGTTCTATTTATTTTTTTCCTCTCGATTTAATGCTCAAGGGATTTTATGGTCTTAATTTCTTCGTATTGTCAATTCTGTTTGATGACCGATAGCTCCAATTGTAACCCCCCATAACCTCTATCACCGTACGTGTGCATCAACAGTACATAGATGTGGTTTGGCTTAGTTGTTTTTGATTGTTTCGTTGCTTATCGGGCATTTCTCACCCCCTTTTCGTTAGGTATTGATTATTGCCCTCCCCCTTTTCTTTTCGTTTTGTATTGTTAGTTCACTATATGTGTGTATGGGGTAAGTAATGGACTCGGAATATATTTGTTCACGAAAATTTATAATGTTTTTGTTTGATTCAGATTAATTATGTGGGAGTGATGAGGCTTATCTCGATGCTAAAGGTATTTTGCTAATTAGAGTAGTTTCATGTTAATAGGTATCTCTAATGGCCGTAGAGCGCAACACACTCGCACATTTGCACTGTGCCGCCTCATGCTATCGACTACTAAATCAAAGTGGTGAGTTTGAAAATATTCTATCTAGTGCTCTTAAGATAGTGTCTTTTGGGAAAACCATCTCCATTATAACTCATTATTTAGAGATTGTTAGCATGGATCTTCCTTATTCATATTGATTTTAAGTTTTCCTCTAGCAGATCTAGGAATGTGAGCCCATTTACTCATGGAGACTGCAAATGATAAAGTATAATATAACACAACGTAAAGTAAAATATAAAAATACGCCAATATCAAATGTTCTACAAAAACAACAGGGAAATAATGAATAAGAATATATGCATAAATTTAATGGGTTTTGATGTTACCTTTTCTTAGAATATTGACACAGTTGTTATTGGGCAGAAGAGAAGAAAAATTAGGGTGGTGAAACTGGCTTCTGTCCTGTAAAAAATAGAGAAGAGACTTGAAGAAGATTATATATAGGAATAAATTCATATATAAAAGAGAAAAAAATACTGCAATCTTGGGATAAATACAAATCTTTTCTACATTATATCACTTTATACAGTTAAATTCATTCATATATAAATATTAGAAAATATATACATTCCGAAAATATTTAAAATTCCGAAATTATATGAGTAAATCAAATCTTCGTGAAAATAGGGACAAATATTTTCAAATCTTAGGAATTAGGTTTTTATTTTTATTTTATTTTTTATATTCGTTGATTGATTGAATTAATTATATACTTCTTATTTTCGGGTATTAACCGAATAAATCAAATTTAAAAATCCGATCAAATCCATATATTAGGTGATTGAATTAAATAATTTTAAATTGATAGATTAAGTTATCCGAATGTAAAGGAATTATGATTTTAATTTGGGGATAAATATGAATAATTTGAAAATTATATCACTTTATATAATAAAATTCTACATATAAAGAATAGAAATATATAAATACCGAAAATATTTAAAATAATTTTGGAATTTTTTTTTTTAATCTATCATTGCCGAAAATATAGGAGTTGATTACTTGAAAATCAATCAATTCCAAAAAATTTAGGAATTGATTACTTGAATCAATCAATTCCGAAAATACACATCGTCCCCCGGGGAGCCGACGCTCCTATGCATGGGAGCGGACGCTCCTTTTGGACGTAAACCGTGTCTAAGATTGGCAAATTTGGGAGCGTGCGCTCCCATAATTTTGGAGCGGCGCTTCCTATTTACTCAAAGAATTTGAATTGTTTTGAGTTAATTTGGGAGCAGTGTGCTCCCCTAATTTTTGGAGCGTACGCTCCCACTTTCCAAAGGATTCTAATTTTTTTTTTTTTTTAATATCATATTAACTATGTAACCACTGTTTCCAAACCAAAATCAAACTTTTGTCAAAGTTTGATTTTTAATTAAAATCAATATCATATGCATCCATAGGCACCGTAAAGATCTCACATATGCTATCATAATTGAATGTGCAAATTACAAAATGATGCATAACGATGGAAATTTGAATAGCTCCATCAGAATTCCACAAAACAATAAATGTTATAAGAGTGCGAAAATTTTATTTATATTTCATTTTAGATAAACATCCTAATAAATCATAACAAACTACTAAACCTAAATATAATCTTAAAAAAAATCATATAATCAAATTGAACTATTAAACCTAAAAAGATTAATAAAATCATTCTGATACATTAAACAAATCATAGATTTCAATGTCACATATGCAATTAGCACATCCGGTATTTTCAAGTCTTGAATAATATGACCAATTTTTGTCCGTAGAAATGAGCTTCAACCTTGCAAAATATTGGCCATATGGAAAAGTAATAATCATCACTCTTCCATAATGAATTTATGTATGCCTTCAAATTCAAACGATATTTAATGGACCGATTCTGTGAAGTCGGATTTTTGGAAAGACATGATGATTTGCTTTCCTTCTCTATATTCGATTCCTCTTCGTTGAAAAGTAGTACTATCCCTAGGGTATACAAAGCTTCCATATGACCTTTATCAAACAGCCTTGTTTTAAATAGGTAATACCCGAATGAAAACTCTCTTTTTCGCATGAACCAATCAAAAAGAGATAAATTAATTAATATTACTTTAAATAATATTAAGAAAAATACTTATAAGCCGGTCAATACCGAAAATATTAAGAAAAATATGTAATTATTTACATACCAACCCGTGACGGAATAGAGCATCAGGATTTTCAAATTCAAGGCACCTATCCATAAATCTGGTTGCAACATTGCTCCGACGCCACCATGGGCTAATTGGAAAATCACGAAGTGAACCTTTTTTATATATATAATCATCCTTCCCCGAATCCCAAAAGATTCTAGAAGTTGATTTTAGATTCAGGAAATCGAAAAAAGAATTTGCGAGAACGCGAAGAAAAATTTCAATAATAAGCTCAATAGGAAGACTGTCAATGGAAGCCATTGTAATTGAATAAAAAAAAGTAATTCGAATAGTTAATGTGAATAATAAAAAATCGCAATATGCGAAATAAAGATGAATGACTTAGTATTTATAGGATACAGTGTGGTTTAATTGGATTGTTATGAAATTATTTTTCAACAATAATATACATAAAATATATAACTAATTTAAAATACTTCAAATCTTGGGGATAAATATGAATATTTTGTAAATTATATCACTTAACAAAATATTTTTTTGTAAATTATATCACTTTATGAATCTTTGTTAAATTAATAAATTTCCAAATACACTCCATATAACTAATAGTAAATATATAACTACCGAAAATACTTAAAATAAATTTGGAAAATTTATTTATAATTTTCGGATTATAATGATCCTTAATTTTGAATTTAAAATTAACACTTTAAAAATATGTTATGTTTGTATTTTGGTTGATTACATTAAATAATGGCTTACCATTTAAAAATCAATTTTTTGGAAAATCAATTCTAAATTTAATATTTTCGGGGACTACCTAAAAAAATTACTTATATTTAAAAATCCGATTTGAATTATTTAAATTGATATAGTAAGATAACCGATTTGTCAAATCAATTCTAGATTTCTTATAATTTTTTTGGAGTTTTTCCAAATAAATAATTCCTAAAATAAAATTTTTATTAGGAGTTTATTTGAAAATGATACGAATTGTAAATTGATATAGTTACTTAACCGAAATAAAAAGAAAATATGCTTTTTTTTCTTTTATGCGTTGGAAAAATTAAATGTTAACTAAACTCATTACAATTTAAAAAAATAATTAAAAAATAAACCGAATAATCATTGGAGTAACATTGCATGAATGACAACAAATGCAAATGGGATAAAAAATTCATTGCTCCATAAATCCAATACGTAAAACAAAAATAAACTAAAAACTTAAAAAGAACATTACATCAATTCGAATGATTTAAAAAAAAAAAAACAAAATAGACTAAATTGCGTGAATATCATTATTCCTATTGATGAACTTGATTGTTGTCGAAATGATTAAGGCGCACTTGATCTATATAGTTAACATCAATTCGAATGTGACCATGAGGTATTCCGTTTGAAAAACTTCCACAGTTGATGATAGAGACGAAAACCGCATAGATAAACAAATATAGAACAAAAATATAGATTGTTAAAAACCGCATTAATAAAATCGAACTTCAACTACAAATTTAAAAGAAATACTTACATGAATTGAGGTTGATAAAACAACATTCGTCTTTCAAATCTCTCACAAGTTTATTGAATTTAGTTTTAAAATTGTCGTACAATAAATCATGGATTTTTTCCGTTCAATGCCCGAACTAATTAAAAATTTTGAGACTTCTTGAAAAAAAGAGTAGATCCAAAGCCGATGAAATGTGAGAGAATCAACCGACCGGGTATTTCATTGATCTCGTGAAATTAACAAACAATAAATAAAGCCCAAATTTTAATCATAAAACATTGTAGAGTAAATTAAAAATAGGATTACCTTCACGACGACGGATTGTCTTATAGCGAAAATTGAAGATGCCATTCGAAATTGAAAAGAAAAAACCGAGTATTCTAAAAAATTGGGCGGAATATGAAAATGAATAATTCCTTCGTAATTCACTCTAAGTTTGATTATAATTTCCATGGAAACCGAAAAGATGTATTTATAATGTTAGGATTATAATCGAAAACGTTTTTTAAGGAGTATATTTGGAAAATGATTTGAATTTTAAATTGAATGAGTAAGTTATCCGAAATAAAAGGAATTAAGCTTTTAATTTTTTTGATTTTAAAATTTTAGGTTTGAATTTTCTGACTATACCGAATTTTTGGAAAATCAATTCTATATTTATTAATTTCTGTTAATGGTATTTTTAAAAAATTCGTAGTTTAAAAATCCGATAAATTCATTAGATTAAGTAATTGAAAAAGGTTTAAATTATAAAAATCCTATCAAATCCGATCAATTCTATAAAATAGGTAATTGGAAAAATTTCAAATTTCAAATTTTAAACTGAATAAGATTTTGTGAGGTTTTTTCAAATATTTAATTCCTAAAATAAACTTTTTATTAGTAGTTTATTTGGTAAATTATTTGAATTTTAAACTGCTTTATCATCTAATCCGAAATCAAAGGAATTATAATTGTGAATTTGTTTTTTTTTTTTTTAGGCGTTATAAATATTATAGTCTGGCTAATTGTAAAATGCCACGTGGCTTTTCACGTCATAATGCCACGTGGCGCTCTGTAAAGCCTGAAAATTCTTCTGCTTTCATATAGTATATAGATTTCACCAAGCTAAAAGCAATACTTTTATGGAATACAACACTTAAGAAGTTAGGAAGACATGAAGAGGTTTCTATTTTTCTCTGTTAGAGCTATTAACCCACCTGATTTTTTTTTAATTTTTTTTTTTTTTTTGGAGAAATGGCCTCAATAAAGTTAACCTGAAAACTTTGAATTCCTTTATAACAACATACTTCAAAAAAAAAATTAAAAAAATCTACAGCCTATATAAAAGGTCTTCCTACTTTCTATTATCACATTCATTTGGCTTATGGATTATGAAGAAGATGTCATGGCATGCATAGGGAAGCTCAACTAGTAGAACAAAATCTGATGCAGCAAAAAATGGACAGTACCGGGGGTACCTGATCAGTCGGGAACGAAGCGTTGAATTCCTGGACGAACGACGAACGGATCTGCAAAACAAACACCGTTAGGGCGCGGGGAGTTACCTCGCGCAAACCCTCCGGCGTGAGAATAAGCATCTCGTATATGAAGATGATATAAACCGGAAGGAAAAGGCGTATTATAGTATTGAAAGTGGTGTTTGTCGTACCTTTTGTGTGAGGGATTTGACCCTTATTTATAGCTTCCAAGTGATGAGTCCTCCAAGAATAAGAGTTCGTAGTTGACTTGTATTAGGAGAGTGAATCTCCATCTAATTTAGGTTCCTTAACCCGCTAGGAGTCCGCTCCAAATAAGACTTCTTGAGTGAGAATAAATCTTTATTGGATTAGGATTCTGTGTGCTCATTGCTTTCCTTATTTTTAAGGGTATTTGATAGGAGGAGAATTATATTTCGTTCGCTGGCCCCCGACTTCCTAGCTCGGCCATGCCGATGACGAGGAGGAAGTGAGCTCTACTTCGGCCCCCGAGAAATACGAATAGGTGTCACGTGGCAATGTTGCTTCAGCTTGTCGGCGTCGGTTAATTTGTACAAGGATGATGCAGCCCATGACGTCCGATTCGCCTTGAGAACCCCATTATTGGATTCCTCCTACCAAAATATCAATACCACCATTGGATGAATGGAGGATGAGATACCTAGCACGGACGGAAGACGATATCTCATAAGGAGTCTATTGTTTGACTTGAATTGATTTAGTTGGTTACCATCCCGATTGGATAATAACCGTTGAATCCTTGTTTGAATAAGATTGTTGAACTGTTGTTTGCCGGATGGCCGAGGAGCGTAAATTCCTTATCTCGGCATTGGAAGACAAGCCGAGATGCATGATTCTGCCTCCTCGTCATTTGATGATCTGCCGGTAGGATGAAATGCCGAGACGCATGATTTTGTCTCCTCGTCATATGATGATATGCCGAGGTGAGAACTTTTCTCTCCTCGTCATTCATGACCTCTCGGAGCATGATGAGTCGGGGAAGAAATAGTGGAATCGTGCCTCGTACCTCGAACCTCGAACCTCGAACCTCAAACTTCGTACCTCGTACCTCGAACCTCGTTATGATGATTGTATTTGTCTTCTTATCTACCTATGCTGAGGAAGCTGATTCGCACATGGGTCTCAGATGTTTTGCCGCGTTAGCCGTTTAGGCGTTGGGCTTACTTCTTTGTCATCTCTCTAAGACGAGGAAGATGACTCGCTCATAGGTCGTAGATGGTGTTGCCGCGTTAGCCGTAAAGGCGTTGGGCGTACTTCTTTGTCATATCTCTCTATGACGAGGAAGATGACTCGCTCATAGGTCGTAGATGGTGTTGCCGCGTTAGCCGTAAAGGCGTTGGGCGTTAGATTTCTTTGTCATATCTCTACGACGAGGAAGATGACTCGCTCATGTCGTAGATGGTGTCCGCGTTAGCCGTAAAGGCGCTGGGCGTACTTCTTTGTCATATCTCTCTGACGAGTGAAGATGACTCGCTCATAGGTCGTAGATGGTGTTGCCGCGTTAGCCGTAAAGGCGTGGGCGTACTTCTTTGTCATATCTCTCTTACGAGGAAGATGACTCGCTCATGGGTCGTAGATGGTGTTGCCTCGTTAGCCGTAAAGGCGTCGGGCGTACTTCTTGTCATATCTCTCTATGACGAGGAAGATGACTCGCTTCATAGGTCGTAGATGGTGGAGCTCAACCCCGTATATGGGATGTCTTGCTCGTAGCCGAGCTCAACCCCGTATATGGGATGTCTTGCTTTGTTGGCGTCGAGCTCAACCCCGTATATGGGATGTCTTGCTCTGTTGTGGTTGTCCATGGCAATAATAAACTCATGTGTTGGTCATGTTACTGCAAATAACAATCAGCATCCAAATATAGCATATATTGACGACTAAATTGGAAAGAGTACACATGGATATGGTGGGCATCGAGACTGAGATTTGTTTAGACAAAGAATTCACTAATCCTTTATCTCTAGAATTCCTTCTTTGTAGAAACTATTCCTTGTAGCCTTTGGGAGCAGAAGTGAGGATGCAAACCGTGAGGTAACCATTAGTTAACCCCAAGAAGGATGTCAAGACTATCATCCAGCCTTGGTCACCGTATTTGGCCGTGAAATAGAATGCCGGCACATGCACCCAAGCTATGTGATCCAAATGTCTTCGTATAAGAATCCTGGGAAGATTAATAGGTCAAAGCGTAAACCTGCTTTAGACCCCTGCCAGCCGAGGCCGCCGTAAACCGTTTTAGACCCTCGATGCCGCCTAGAGCGATAGTATTTCACAATTGGTAGTTTTTTGGGAAAATAAAAGCGTATGTAATAACACAGAGCGTACCAATACTCCTTTTTCAGGAAGAGATAGATTGCAACCCGCAAGTGCTCCCTCATCCGGTACCTTGAAATGCTCCCATTAGGTGATCGCACAAAGGATAGGAGGAGGTGCCAACGGCGCATGTGGCCGGGTTCAACTTGCGCTTGCATTATGTCTCGTTAGGATGATCCTCGCCGCCTCTAGATGAACATTTTGCCTGGCCGGGCCGAGAGCGACGCCGCAATAGAATAATACTTTCTGCATCTGAAGAATCGGGATCCAATTGAGCCGGCGGAGGTGAATTGCGATCTAAGCTGAGTGAGGTGGTTACAGAGCGCATCAATGATAACGTTGGTCCCAGCAAATTCGCTTCTGAACCAGGCGATAATAGAGTCCTTAGCAATCGAATCAGATACCATAGCAGGAGCCGACTGAACTGTTGCCGGCACATCATTGGAACTCGATCCGAAGGTGACGTAACGCCGGCAGTCGGCAACATGCTTAACGTCTCTCTTTCAGGTGCGTAAACTTGATTTTCAACGATGAATCGCACTCCCGCAGTCGGCCGAAATCTCGCTGATTCTCTCAAATATTTTTGGTTTCTGAAAGAGAAACAATGAGGTCAAGAGAGAGCCGCCGTAACCAAGAGAGGAAGAAACACAAACTTCGAGCAAAGAATGATACCAGCTCAACTCCATGATAATTCGTAATATGAATCAACAATCCGATCCGATCGAACCCAAGGCTCCTCGGGTCAGAAATTTGATAGATCGATAATGTTGATTATCTAGTCAATCAATCACAAGACCGGCAACTGATCCAAATGCTGGAGAATTTTATTGCTGGGAGATCTTCAGAATTTGGAGTTGATGTGGACCGTACCAACGCGGTTGAGCCAGCTGTTTGTCATAAAGCTCCATCATAGGCGTCCAATATGTTCTCGGACGTTCATCGCTTGTAGGACTTGAATACCCATCAACCGCCTGGCCTGATTTTGAAGGAGAAAGGGTTTCGCACTGCCAGCTTGATTTGCAGAGTTTGGTTATGAGTTTTCTTCGTCTCACGAACGCTGTTGTGCTATTTCTGTTGAAGATGGAAATACAATTTGTGTTAATTCAATTAATGATAATACATACATGTTAGAGTGAAAAACTTAAGCATTAGAATCTCCCTCTGTAATGTTGTTTAACCAAGACTGGCTCACGAAACGGCCCTTTATGCCAGCGAAAGTTGTTGGAACAAGAGCACCTTCACTTTCTTCGTAACCGATAAGCAAACGAGGATTCCATAAACCTATGTTACTATCAACGGTGACCACCGGCAATGAGACCGAGAGAACTCCTCGTAACCGCGGAAGGATTCCTCCCCAAGAAAGTCGATCAAGGGCTCCAAACTCGGGACAACACCGGCTAGAGGAAGCTTACGATCGTCTGATCGGAAATCGAGTTGAAAGATCTCGAGATTAGCGGAAGAACTGAATGAAATTTCAATCTCTCCGGCCATGGTTCCCGCCGCCAGGTATGGCGCGTCCTGGCGAGAACGCTTCGACGCGATCTATTAACCTCCTTTATACACGCCATGATTGTATGTGTGCAAAGGAAATTCAAGATCTGTGAAGTTTGGATTCAACCCAATCTAGGTTGTTGTGATCCTGAGGTTTAATTGAATGAATTTGGGGATAGATACAAATGCTTTTCATTATACCGAGCCGGTGTAAGCCACGTGAGACTTCGGCGACGGTGGATTCGAACTGAGAGGAGGTGAAAAGGAAAGGGGCCATGGAGAGGTTTTGGTCTTTTGTAAATTTCTTTTTTTTTTATTTAAATCCATTGTCATCATCGTGATGTCATTCGTCCGTCGTTCGCGATACTCTCGTTCCCGCAATGGAACCAAACCGACGCAAAGAAAATGGACACAGACGGGGGTACTCGATCGCCGGGAACGAAGCGTTGAATTCCCGGATCGAACGACGAACGGATTCGCAAAACAAACACTGCTAGTGGCGCTGGGAGTTACCCCGCGCAAACCCTCCGGCGTGAGAATAAGCATCCGTATATGAAGATGATATAAACCGGAAGGAAAGGCGTATTATAGTATTGAAAGGGTGTTTGTCTGTACCTTTTGTGTGAGGGATTTGACCCTTATTTATAGCTTCCAAGTGATGAGTCCTCCAAGAATAAGAGTTCGTAGTTGACTTGTATTAGGAGAGTGAATCTCCATCTAATTTAGGTTCCTTAACCCGCTAGGAGTCCGCTCCAAATAAGACTTCTTGAGTGAGAATAAATCTTTATTGGATTAGGATTCTGTGTGCTCATTGCTTTCCTTATTTTTAAGGGTATTTGATAGGAGGAGAATTATATTCCGTTCAAAATCAAATTCAATAAAATTGGAGCTATGATGCTCTCATGACACCAAGTCACATGTAAATTTGGTATCTGTACAGTTGTACCGTATAACAGTAGTTAAGTTAGAACTAATTCATATTAAAAACATAACTCAAATGGACTGCACATTCTCCAAATCCATCATCCGCATATGACATCATTATTAAGAAGTATATTTTGGTCAAACGACAAAAAATAAACAAAGATATCCAAGTCTCAGGTCATCAATCTGCACATAGTTCATAATGTAGGAGAATCAAGGCACATTCAGTATCAAAGCTAGAAATTTTCGGAAACGAGGTCAATATTGCTTCTGGGATAAATATCATATGTGATGATCTGAATTTAGCATACAATAGGGTCAAAGTAATAATTTAGTTAAAAAAAAATCAAAATTTAAGGGGAGTCAAAATGTATAAATTAATCATTTTTTAGATTTTCTAAAAAAGTGATAAAATTGACACGTTCCAAATTTGAAGAAAGTCAGTGATCCCCTTCACATCATGTATGCAACTTCGCCACTGGACACGCCCCCAAACCAATAAAATATAGCAAAGATCAAATGTCAATGACAATAATGCCCATAAAAATCTCCACCATAAAAATCTCCACCATAATCAAGTGACATCTATTCTTCTTGGCTCAAATTGCCAGATGAACACAGTGAGCAACACAAAGTATGAAACAGAAAGCATATGAGCTTGGATCAGATATTAAGTTTGCTAAATTAGATGTAACTACAGATATCAAAAGCTTAAGAGTGTCTAAATTGTTTTCAGATTAATACTAATCACCCGTTTGTCGCATCCTCCTGACGATCTATTTTCATTTTTTGCTATTGCAGTTGGGTAGAAAGGCTTCCTCCCCCTGTTTACTCACAGAAACACACAATGAAAATCGGCTATTAAATTCTTTCTTCGTAACAAGAATATTAATTAAGACTCCATCCCTTGATACGTGTCAAGTGTTTCTAAGATAAGCTTAAATAGTCTTTGTAAGCAATTTTATAAGCAATGTACAAACTAACAAGTAAAGCAAATTCCTTACGAGGTTTGACAAGTAAATTATGGGGACGGAGGGAGGAGTAATAATGTGAATACTCACTTGATTCTCTTTTTCTTAAGCAACATCCTTAGAACGCCATTCTTCAACTCAGATTGAACACTCCACATATTTGCAGCATCCACATTGGAGACGCTGATTCCCAAAATACCCCCTGCATCCCCTCATCATCACATGCTCTGACCATTTTTCCCCTCACCCCCGTAAAAGGCTATATCATCTCGGAATTGGGCAACAACTTCTTGTTGCTGGGCACATCTGGCATGTCTATTCTCATGAACAAGAGATCAGAACTCACAATAGTACTCCTCGCAACTTTCAAGTGATCCGCCAAGTTGAAAAGGCATAAATCCCACGAGATTTTGGCCTGTAATGAGATCACCCATTCATTTAGGGACAGATGGAGTAAAAACAAATGCACTCAATTTTTCAGTTAAAAGTGATGCTAAAATATGAATTAAGGAAGTTTATTACAAACCTGGAAGATTCCAAATAGAGAAATTGCGGAAGCCAATCATACTGTGTTTGCCATCTTTAGTCCAACGCCAATCAAGCTGAGAAGGATCGAACGGGCAAGTGGATGAGGAAGGAACGCCCAGGTTAGTGAGTTCTGGCTGAATTGTACATCCAACCAAGATCTACAAGTAATCCAGTTTTAAACCTTGGAGTTAGGACCAGGATAAAAAAGAACCTAAAAGTATTTAATGACCAAGAAGAAAACGAAGTACAACGTCAACAGTCTCAAACTAATTTGGGATCGGCTAAAGAAAAATGAAATTAGATCATGCAAAATAATGAAAAAATAGATCTGGAATAGCACATTAATGAAAAAAATCACACAACTAAACACACATACACAGATTTGCATACATATATATATACAGAGTTCATACCCATGTTGGGTTAAAAGTAAGAACCCAAAACACACACAGACGCACATATATTCAGTTCTAACAAGTTCATATCACTTACCCCCGTTTCAAAAATATGAATGTCGTTTGAAAAATTTCCAAATTTTCTCTTGATCAAGAGCAAATTTGAAAATTTTTTGGTTCATTTTGGGGACGGGGAGTACTTCATATATCCTTGCTCAAATGGAAACATTCCTAATCTATCCATACTCCAGAAAAAAATGAAACACCCAAATACACACACAGACACACTATAAAACCCTACATATGCGGTTCATATTTCAACCTAGTGCTTAAATAGAAAGATTTGTACATACTCTTCTTTAGGAGACAAGAACATTTTATAAAAAAAAAACTGGGTTTTTTATTTTATTATTGAAAGATAAAATGATTCCTTTAGGCTACATCAAATAAGTTATAAATAGGTTATGGACATGTCATTAACAGGATTCGAACTCGCTACCTTCACTTTGGAAACTAAATGAGTGTGATAGTGCAACTTAATCATGGTACAACCAATGTACAAACACGTAAAACAAATTTCTCTACAAGATTGACAATCTAACAATGACTATTATTAGGTATGGAGGGAGTGAAACATTTATGCTAAAATAACTCCATCCGTCCCAAAATAAGTGTGATAGTGCAATTTAGTCACAGTACAACCTGATGTACAAACAAAAGAAACACATTTTTTACTTGAAGGGCTTGACAATCATCGGTGACGATTATTAGGGTATGAAGGGGAGTAAAACATTTGTAACCTTATTCCTGTTAAGTAAATAGAAATTATCCAAACACACATTCAAAGACACCCAAAATACACACACAGTAATCACACACACAAATAGCCTGAGAAGAATAAATTACGATTCGAAGTACGCCGTTCTTCATGTCAATTTTCATTTCCGAAATCTCCCCTGAGTCAGAGCCAAGATCAATGCAGCCACCATAAACCCGGATGGTCTCAAACTCAGCTTCCTTCTGGCTCTACGCCGGAGAAAAACAGCTCATTTTCTCCATCCAAACCTTCCGCTCCCATTGCTCCGGAACTCCGGGTATGTCGACGGTCAAATACAAGCTCCTCTTCCACCGCCTTTGCTTCAAACGCTTTCCCTGTCCCCTTGTACTGGTACGGGTTCCTTCCAACACGGGTGCTAATACAGCCTGCAAAAACAAAACGAAAATGGTGAGTAGTTTAAAGTTTATAATGAAATGGAAGACTGGAAGACTGAAGATGAAATGTCAATTCTCCGCCGGTGGGATCTCCTCGGTGGTGGAGCTGGAGCCGGTAGAATGACTGCTGGCTTGCCGGCGCGGGATGTT